>CM077154.1:7250706-7783761 GCA_039583875.1 Platanthera guangdongensis | reverse complement strand
GGCAACACCCCTACTCGCCGCAACAAAAAGAGCCTGAGGGGGTGTACCCCCGCCGGCCACGTCCGCAACGACGCCGAACTCCACAAAATTCTTCCGCACAAAGATTTCGGAAGTCGCCTTACTGCGGAGGGGCCTCGAGCGCTTCCCCAGGTTCTGCCTGCCGAAATTATGCTACCGTCGCTTGCGGTACCTCGCCTACTCGGCGAGCCTCCAGAACACCATTCCTGCCTTAGGAGAAATTGGGGCGTTACACCTTGATCACTATCTCCCTGCTGGGCTTCTCTGTATCCTTGTCACCAGCTTTATTCTTCCACTTCTATCTCTCAAAGTAACTTTAGGGCTTTGGGAAGAACTTGCTGGGCTCAAGTGCATCTGGTGGCACTGCACCTGACTTTTGTCTCTTTTGAACTTTCTCCCGGCCTCTTCATTTCTTCTTATTTTGCCCATTTTAGTGAGCTATACAGTTTTCCTATGTCAGTCTTGTGTTCCTTGATTTGATCCCAGACAGACAATATGATAGTCCTTGATTGAGGACTCCATTTCTCAAAGTCTGGCCTGGTCTCCATCTATTCTTTGTACCTCTTCTTACTGAACCTTACTTCTTCTTCTTCAGCAACAGTCTTGCCTCTAGCTCTAGCTATCTGATCAACAGTGGGGCTGAAGGTAGGAATTTCAACAGCAGTAAAAGGTTCAGCCCACTGAGCATCAACTTGACCATACTGATCACCACCATATTGCTCATCATACAGTCCTTCTGGGATATTGGCAGGGTCAGCAGGAATATTGTCATATGTATGCTGTTCAAGCCCTAATGAACCTCTGATTACATTGGTATCCAAACAACATTTTCAGTGTTGGACTTGATCATTGCCGTCTCCCCCTTTATGACTTCTTCACCCATAGTTGTAGTCAGGGGGTCCTTAGCAATAGAGAGTTTCATCTAGGAGGTTTGCTCCCTTAGTTACATGATTCTTAGCCTCTAGTAGGTGATTGCCGAGGTACTAGGTGCAAGCATCCATTCTCCTCTCTAGGATTTTCTTATTCTCTTTTAGGATGATTTTCTACACTTAATGGACCATTTTCATGTTGTTGGTTGTTATATTATGATTTTGCATGATCTTAAGCTGTTTCTTGCAGATATCTTCAAGCTTCTTTTCAGTGTTAGTAATAGCTTGTGCAACTCTCATGAATAATGACACAGTGTTGGCCTTCAGCAGGTTGACTTCAAATCTTATGGACTTTATCTCAGTGGATATATCCTTCCTCAGCTCCTTGATGGAATCATCAACAGAGTTTTCAATTTGTCTTCTTTGGTCATCTAGAAGACCTTTGAGTTGAGCCAAGAAAATGGGGGACATTTGTTCACCCTGATGAGATGTCCCTTGGTAATGTATATCCACATGCTCTTCTCTTGCTTCTTCCCTTATCAGAATCATCTCTCATATATTTAGAAGAATAATTAGTAGCATCATTCTTTGCCTCATCACCAGCATGTTCACCATTTTCAAAAATGTCTATAACATTCTCTGCAGGGAGCTATGTTGGAATCTCCCCCTCTGTAACGCCCCTGATTTTCCGACAATTATTTAATCCTCTTGGTGATGTCATAATGACGTAAGGGGCGTTACGTTAATGTGGAGTTGACTGTTGGAAGCGAGCGGGACACCTGGGGAGACGAACGACACCGGCAGGATGCCTCCGGGCGGGATGGACAACCCGGCGAGATGGCTGCACCAGCGGAAGGGACCTTGCGAGAGGATCCCGACGAGCTCCCTTCTCTCCCAGCGAGGTCTACCAATGAGACGCTCCGCGAGACGACTCCAGGCAAGACGGATCCCCGAGCATGATCTCTAGGCGGGAAGAACCTCTCGGCGAGATTAACAGTGGAGAGGTTGTCCGGCGGGATACACCAATCTCCTGGGCTGCTGCGACATGGAGAGATACAAGTCTCTCAGGAGAAATCTCGTTGGCGAGTACTCGACAAACAGCACAACAATAGATAAAAGAAATTGTTCCTGCGGGAACTATTATTAATAATACTCACTCTCTCTCTCCTGTTCACAGGAACTCTAAATACAGTGAGTGGAAAAACCAACTCCCTTTCATCATCTTAAAACAATATACAAGCCCATATATATAGGCCGTTACACACAATCATATATCGCCACATGTCCACTCGCATTAAATATCATAAAAGCAAAACAAAATACTCTCTCCTCCACTGTAAAATAAAAACACATATAATAATACATGGTTAACTTAAAACCCGCCAACAAACTCCCCCTCAAACTTGGCAGCACATGCCGAGTTTGCCTTTGAGCTTCTCGAACATCTCCACCTTCAGCGCCTTAGTGAATATATCTGCAATCTGCTCTCCGTGGGCAGTACACCACCTCCACTGTCTTTTGCTCCACTTGTTCATGGAGGAAGTGATATCGGGTCTCGATATGCTTGCTCCTCCCATGCAGCACCGGGTTCTTTGCGAGCTGGATGACCGACATGTTATCCACTAGCACTGTCGTTGGCCCTTCCTTCGCATGATGCAACTCTCCCAGAAGGTTTCTCAGCCAGATAGCTTGGCAAGCACATGCCGCAGCTGCAATGTACTCTGCCTCACATGATGATAAGACTATCGTAGCCTGCTTCTTAGAACTTCATGAGAACGCCGCGGTTCCTATGTTGAACGCATACCCGGAAGTGCTCTTCCGGTTGTTCACATCTCCTCCATAGTCGCTATCCGAGTAGCCGACTAGCTTCAACTCTCCTCCAGATGAGTACTTCAGGCCATGGTCCCGAGTCCCATTCACATACCTCAGGATCCTCTTCGCTGCTGTGAAGTGGTCCTGCTTGGGTTCCTCCATGTGCCTGCTTACTACCCCGACCGCATACATGATGTCCGGCCTAGTGAAAGTCAAGTACCTTAGACTTCCGACCAGGCTCTTGAACATAGTTGGGTCCACTCCTTCCTCTTCGGAATCCTTCCTTAGCTTTGTTCCAGGGTCCGCAGGAGTGGAGATAGCCTTGCTACCCTCCATCCTGAACCTTTTCAGAATCTCCTCGGCATACTTCTTTTGGGAGATGAAGATCCCGTCTTCTCTTTGCTGCACCTCAACTCCTAAGAAATAGCTCAGCTCTCCCAAGTCCGTCATCTCGAACTCCTTCTTCATCAGCCTCTTGAATTCTTCGAACATCGCAGGGTTGCTCCCAGTGAATATCATGTCATCCACGTATAGACATAGGATCATGATGTCCCCGCTCTTCTCCACCTTCATGTAGAGAACATACTCATATGGGCACTTGATATACCCATGCTCCTGAAGGAATTTGTCTATCCTCCCATTCCAAGCTCGAGCTCCCTGCTTCAGTCAGTACAAGGCTCTGCTCAGCTTGCAGATCTTTCTCTCCTTGCCTTTCACAACGTACCCTGGAGGCTGCTCGATGTACACATCCTCCTCCAGGTACCCGTTCAGATACGCCGCCACAACATCCATTTGCATGATAGTCCATCCGTAGTGTGCCTCCAGTGCGATGATCAGCCTTATAGTATCGATCCGCGCCACTGGGGCGTAGACTCCATCATAGTCCACCCCTTGGACTTGTCTATACCCTTTTACCACCAGCATTGCCTTGTGTTTCTCCACTCCTCCATCTTTGTTTTTCTTCACCTTGTAAACCCACTTCACTCCGAGGGGTTTGTGGCCCGCCGGTGGGTCAACTAGCTCCCATGTATCGTTCTTCTTTATGGAGGCCATCCCGACATCCATCGCCATCCTCCAAGATTTCTCCTGAGCAGCTTCTTCATAGTACCGTGACTCACAATCTGCTAAGAGACAATATAATGAATAATTAACATGAATTGGGACCGTCTCCTCATAGAGCTCCGCCAACCCCTTCATCCTGGGTGGTGGACTCTCGGAGTCACTCCGGCTCCCGCTTCCTCCTCCAGAATTGCCTCCACTTGAGCTTCCCCTCTTGAATAGGAGGTGGAAGCTCCCCCTGAATTTCTACTGTTGGTGATGGCGGCTCAGCTCAAACATTCTCGGCTCCAGCCTCGTGACCACCCTCTTCTCTCATCTTCAAAGAACATGCCCTTCATACTTCTTGTCTCCTCATCCCAGCTCCAGCTGCTTCCTTCTTCAAACACCACGTCCCTCGAGACTATGGCCTTTCCCATCACCGGGTTGTAAAATTTATATGCCTTGCTCTCCGAGCGTAGCCAACAAAAATGCACTTCTTGCTCCTATCATCGAGCTTCTTCCTTCTCTGGTCTGGGATGTGAGCATGAGCTACACACCCGAAGACCCTTAGGTGCTTCACACTCGGCTTCCAGCCGCTCCATGCTTCAAACAGTGTCATGAACTTCACACTCTTTGTGGGGCATTTGTTCAGTAGATACACCGCACATTGCACTCCTTCCGCCCAGAACATCTTCGGTAGCCCCTTCTCCTTCACCATGCTCCTCGCCATGTTCATGATGGTGAGGTTCTTCCTCTCTGCCACTCCGTTCTGCTGCGGTGAGTATGCCGCTGTCAGTTGGTGTGATATTCCATTCTCCTTGCAGAAATTATCAAATAGCCTCGAGGTGTACTCCCCACCTCGATCTGTCCTCAGCGCCTTCAATGGTTGCCCACTCTCCTTCTTGGCCATCGCCTTGAACTCCCTGAATTTGTCAAGGGCCTCAGACTTCTCTTTCAGAAAATACACCCAACACTTCCGACTATAGTCATCCGTGAAGGTGATGTAGTACTTGCTTCCGCCTATTGAGGTGGTCTCAAACGGACCCGCGATGTCCGAGTGAACCAGTTCAAGTTGTCGCCTTGCTCTCTAGGACTTCCCTCCTTCGAATGTTTGCCTCTTGAGCTTCCCCTTCATGCACGCTTCACACACCTTCTGCGGAGGGGAGATCATAGGCAGATCCGCCACCATCTTGGAGTGGGATAGTAGCTTCAACCCTGTGAAGCCCAAGTGCCCCATCCTATGGTGCCATAGCCACGCTTCTTCCTCTTCTTTTGTTCTCGCGAGACAAGCCGTCTCTTGAGCATCCATCTTCAGCGTGAAGAGACGGTTCGCCGTCATGTTCACCTTCACTACCTCCTTCCCTTGATCATTCTTCATTGCCAGAGACCTATCCTTCATCTGCACGCAGTAGCCTCTCTCCACTAACTGTCCAATGCTCAAGATGTTGGTCTTCAACCCTGGTACGTAGTACACATCATTCAAGTGTACTCTCTCCCCATTCAGTTTCACAACAACCAGGCCCTTTCCTTCCAAGGAAATCTTCGAAGCATCCCCGAAGCTAAGCTCACCCCCACTGGGT
Source organism: Platanthera guangdongensis (assembly GCA_039583875.1). NCBI lineage: Eukaryota > Viridiplantae > Streptophyta > Magnoliopsida > Asparagales > Orchidaceae > Platanthera > Platanthera guangdongensis. The sequence continues at coordinate 7,778,444 of CM077154.1, read as the reverse complement.
TCAAGGTTAGAGAACATCTCCTTATCTCCACACATGTGGTTGCTCGCCCCTGTGTCCAGGTACCATACTTCGTTTCTTCCTTCTTCTGCACCTTGGTAGGTTAGAAACATCATTGGGTCTCCACCCCCAGTATCGTTCCCCCTGTTCCTAGCCTCCACATAATGGTTGGCTTCTTCTGATTTCCTCGGAGCCCAACAGTCATAGCTCATATGCCCAAACTTGTTGCAGTTGTAACACTGAACTTGGGCACTTCCTCCTCGGCCTCTTCCTTGGCCTCTTCCTCTTCCTCTTCCATCTTGCCACCTTCCTCCTTGAGATTGTTCGCCTCTCTCTGGTGGTATTGGTTTCTTCCCTGATCTCTTCCTCCTCTTCTTCCTCTTCCTCTGCCCTGTTGACCTCGGCCACGCTGGCCGCCTCCTCTTCCGGAGCTCTCTCCGAAGTTCAGCTGGTTCTGGAGTGCTTTTCCCAAGCCACTCGCTTCTTCATCATCCTGCATCATCCTGCATCATCCTGGTGAGGTCCTTCGACTCTCGATTGCCACAACCACATGACGGAACTTCCGCGACATCGATCTTATTAGCTTCTCCATGAGGCTCACATCATCTATCGTCTCTCCGTTTCTCTTCATCTCGTTTGTGAGCGTCCGCAGACGGGTCACAAAGTCTCCGACCTTCTCCGTGGCCTGCATTCTCAACATTTCATATTCACCCCGGAGAGATTGCAGCTTCACTTTCTTCGCCTTGTCTACTTCTTGCATGGAGCGTTGCAACACTTCCCATGCTTCTTTCGAACTTCTCGCATCCGAGATCTTCTCAAAAGTCACCTCATCGACCCCTTGGTATAATAAGAATAATGCCTTCTTATCTCGCTTCTTCACCTCTCTCAATGCCGTCCTCTGAGCGTTCGTCAAGGCCGTTTCTGCTTCAGCAGTAAGCTCTTCATAGCCGTCCTCGACGACTTCCCATAGCTCCTTCGAGGCAAGCAACACTTTCATTTGGATGCTCCAATTTCCATAGTTCGTTTTCGTCAATTTGGGGACTTGCCCTGACATGACACTTCCAAATTCCATCTCTTCTCTACTTCAAACCTTCCGAGTCACCGTCAAGGTTTGCAACCTCCCTCTGATACCAGTTGTTGGAAGCGAGCGGGACACCCGACGAGACGAACGACACCGGCGGGATGCCTACGGGCGGGATGGACAACCCGGCGAGATGGCTGCACCAGCGGAAGGGACCTGGAGAGAGGATCCCGGCGAGCTCCCTTCTCTCCCAGCGAGGTCTACCAACGAGACGCTCCGCGAGACGATTCCAGGCGAGACGGCTCCCCGGGCGAGATCTCTAGGCGGGAAGAACCTCTCGGCGAGATCAACAGTGGCGAGGTTGTCCGGCGGGATACACCAATCTCCTGAGCTGCTGCGACGTGGAGAGATACAAGTCTCTCATGCGAAATCTCGTTGGTGAGTACTCGGCAAACAACACAGCAATAATAGATAAAAGAAATTGTTCCTGCGGGAACTATTATTAATAATACTCACTCTCTCTCTCCTGTTCACAGGAACTCTAAATACAGTGAGTGGAAAAACCAACTCCCTTTCATCATCTTAAAACAATATACAAGCCCATATATATATATAGGCAGTTACACCCAATCATATATCGCCACGTGTCCACTCGCATTAAATGTCATAAAAGCAAAGCAAAATACTCTCTCCTCCGCTGTAAAATAAAAACACATATAATAATACATGGTTAACTTAAAACCCGCCAACATTGACGGCGCGTCGTCGTTAGTGCATTTTCGCGTCTGTTCGGTCGAGTCGGCCAAATTCGTGAATCCTTGTCGAAAATGGAAAATTTCACGTTAGGAAATTTAATTAATTAATTATTGACATGCTCGTCAAGTTTCGTCACGATCCGAGCGATATTTGAGGCTCAGCGAATTTCCGAAGTTTTGTACAATTTATGTTCGCCGTATACTTTGAAAATTTATATCTCGAGAACGACATGTCGGATTTTGGTTCCGTCTTCGCCGTTGGATTCGTAGCGTCAGTGTTCGCATACGGTGCAAATTTCGTTTAATTCGGCGCGCGTTTGGGCCTTCGTTTTGAACTTGTATTTTCTTGTTCAAAAATATAAAAATATGATTATTATAATATTAAAGCACTATTCAAAAATGAAAAGTACTATTCATTCCTAAAGTTTGATCAAGGGTATATTTGCAAAATTCACTATTCACCTGGACAAAAAAGCATTGTTCGTGCAATTAGTTCAAATGTTCTTCTCGAGAAGTTATTCTTCTTCTCTAGTAATCTGCAGCTCTTCTCGATAATCCGGAAACCTGTACTCGAGTACTTATACCCCTTCCCGGGAAATCCTGAAATTTGTTCTCGAGAGCTCGAAGCTTGTTCTCGAGTACTGTAGATCCTTCCGGGAAATCCTGAAGTTAGTTCTCAAGAACTCTAAGCTTGTTCTCGAGTACTGTAGGTCCTTCTCGAGAAATTCGTCTCAGCCTGCCTTCAGACGCCATTTTGAGGGTCAAAACGACGTCATATGGAAAAATGGTTAACATGGATTTTGTTTGTCTCGACGAGATCTACAACTTCCGTGTTGATCACTTTTTGATTCAGAGCCATCTTTAGCCTCTATTTCTATTTTCCGCGCACCCGCACTTAGATTGCCCGCTTCCTTCCTGTTATATACAATATATATATATATATATATATATATATATATATATTCATATACTTAAGGATAAATAGAATGATTTCATCTTCTTCTCTTGACCGAACCAGAGAGCGAGAGTGACAACGAAGGTTCTAAGTTCGTGAGGCTTCGGATCGCCGCCGTCGGAGCTACGATGCTCGGAATCGCAAACCGAGCATAGATCCAAAAACTCTCGTTGAGATCTTCACGATCGTGGTAAGTATTTCTCATTTCGTGGAAGTTTTTTTTAGGGTTTTCGGCCATAACCTCTCTTTTGGCCTTGATCTTATAGATTCCGCTTCCCCGTGTCTTCTTTTGGCTAGATCCGTGGCGTGGAGTAAATTGGAAGACCGATTGGAGTAGAAACCGAGGCAAGTGGTGTTCTTGCTCTCCCTCTTGCTCCTTTTCTTCTAAATTTTTGCCATATTTTGTGGGTTTGACATGTTTAAATTTCCTAGAAACTTGTCTTTGAATTTCTAATTTATTTTCTTGGATTGTGACGTGTGTTTCACCTAGAACCACTACTCCCAATTTTTATCCCGTAGGGTGGGTAAACAAATGTAGTGGTCGTGTCACTTTAACTATCGAGTCATTTTGATCGTTGCGACACCATGCGCGTCCTGTTGTTTTGATCGCGTCGCACCTTGCTTAACATTTGCAATGTCCTTATACAGTCCAAGTCGTTTGTTGACCATCTTTGAAATCTCGTCGGGTAAATCCTAGTTGGAAAGTGTCCTTTCGATGTGTCGGTCTCATTAAGAGTCGATTTATAGTCTGTTGACCATTAGTTTATGATGAATAAAAGAAACTCCGCGTGTATAATTATGTAACTATAGAAAACTCTGATGGTCTGTGCGCGTTGGGGTTTCTCCCTCGACACAGTTCCTTATGGTTGAGTCTGTGCGCGTTGTGGACCTTCATCCCCGACACATTACCTTAGCTATTGGTCTGTGCGCGTTGGGGTTTATCCCTCAGCATGGTGCCTTTTGGCTGGGTTTGTGTGCGTTGCGAATCTTTTTCCCTGTCACAATACTCTTTCCTATTGAGCTGAACAGTCTCATTTAAAATGATGAATAACATGAATAATAAAGAAAGATGAATATATGAACTTCTGATGTTTGACACTCTGTTCTGTCCAGCTGTTGTGATTAGCCTTTCTTGCTTAGTTAGATTTACTGTTTTGTTACTAATGTCTGCTACTGACCTTTTGTTGCAGTCGTCTAGTAGATTTTCGTTCACCTTGAGGTTTGTTTGGTCTACCTTTACTTTTGCACCACTTATAACTTGCTTCTGAGGTGTTCTTATTTTGAATGCCTCAGGTTCAGAGCAGTAGCAAGTTTAGTTGACAGAGTTGTGCTTCTGGTGCTGCGTGTTGCTGCGGCCATTTATTTCCACCTCAGAGTATTGAGGTAGTTGTCTTTGTTTAGACTTGTCAGATTTTCCTATGGGTTCGTGTCAGTTGTTGGCGCCCATAGTCTTAGACTTTTCTGTGTTAGACTACTTGCTGCTTTTTCTGCGGTTACTTTTGATAGTTTGATACTTGCTCTCTGAGAAAGATTTATGTTGGGATGCATATAATTACTTTTAAGTATACAAAACAACATTCTGCAATATTGACATGACATAACTTTTTAACTACAAAACTTACTACTTTTAAGCACTATAAAAGTCTTTTTTTTTATTTATATTAAATGTATAAGTCACATCATCATTATATTATGCTAGGTTTTCATTCTCATATACGACAACAAATGAATCAAACTAAGTATTTTTCGCTGCGTAAACTTATATATTTTCTCACCTATGGACTAGTGATCCGCTCGACCGAGGGACCCAGTCAGTAAACTCAAAGAACTTATATGTATTTTTAAACTTAATTTCATAAATCTTTTACATAAAGTAAATGTGAGGACTTGGTTGCCTGAACGTCTACAGTTGTTCCCTGCACGGCGTGGCATCACGACACGTATTTTCTCTTGCTCTGAGGTATTATTTAAATATGGAGAAAATGCGCGTTGTGACAATTGGTATCAAAGAGAAGTTTTGCAAGAGGGTTGGTTGGTTTGGAAAGCCAGTCGAACAACTTTCCCTTAAGCAAAACTCAAATCATATCATTTTATTGCATACACACACCGATATGTCATCAGTATATCTTGATCGAAGCATGAACACTACACTCATAGCATGATAAGAAGTATACGTGACATATTATGTAGTATGAGATGCATAATATGTGTTTGTATATGGATCCACCATAGGTGACAACATGTGACAGTTATATAGTATGAGATGCATAACCATCATCACATGGATGTCCATTAACACGTTTTACTTTTTCGTTACATACAATATTATGTAGTACGAGATGCATAATATTGTATGTGTACGCCGCTCATAACATGCACTAAGGCCTTTTTTGAATGCATAACACTGTATACATAACATATCATCGCATAAGCACACGTGCCAAGTTAAAGATCTGCATGATGACATATGTACACCCATGATTTAAAAAGAAATTTAAACATTCATGCATTCATATTATAGGCACAAGTTAGAAGCATAACATCATTTCATGATTTCCCAGAGCAAGGTAACAACACAAGCAAGTATCCGTTCGTTTCCGATCTGATCCGAGTCTGTTCGTTCTTGATCTGATCTGAGTCAGGGAATTTGAGTCGATAGCTTAGGTGTCTTAAGCTAGGTCCCTGAAGATTCGTTTGTTTGTATCTATAGAATATGACCCCGAAACAGTTTTGTTAAGGGAATATCTTCCCAGTTTGTGATGTCTCAGGCAAGGTTTTGACTTGATATCCGTTTGTTCTGTAGAAATGCCGGCTAAACATATTGCGACGAGTTCGACTCCCCAGTCGGAGGGTGAGTCTTCTGGTGCCCAGAGTGAAGCAGTGATTAAAGGGCTACGATAGAGTAATGAGGCCTTGACAAGGCAGATGGTAGATTTATAGTTTCTGCATTATAGTTGCGCGCACAATGTGTTTAGGTGAATTCAAGGTGAAGAATAAGTGGGCATGCGTTCTGTTTGATTTGGGTGCTACTCACTCTTTTGTGGCAAGGAGTTTTGTAGACCGACATCGCTGAGTTCTCGACCCGTTAGACACTTTCCTGAACGTCAAATTCCCTTCAGGAGAGCTGGTGATGTCATGTCAGGGTATCCAAAAATGCCCTATCTTCCTAGGTGGTTTTCTAGCATCTGTGGATCTGAAGGTGTTAGACTTGGAAGACTTCGACGTGATTTTGGGCATGGACTGACTATCCAACTATGATGTCGTCATTCAGTACAAGCACAAGCGCTTGGATTTCAAAGGCGACAAAGGCCAGGCCATGAGTGTGTATGGTTTGCCGTGTCAGGAATCTCCGATCATTTCTGCGGTACGCGCTCGTAAATTTCTAGAGTCTGGATGCGATTCTTTCCTTGTTTTCGTTTCTGTTTTGGAAACTACACTTGTTGTGTCTCGGGTTGAGGACATTTCTGTGGTGCGTGAGTTTCTGGATGTCTTTCATGTTAATCTTTCTGGACTTCCTCCTAAGAGAGAGGTGGAGTTCGTTATAGATCTCGAGACAGGCACTTGCCCTATTGCAAAAGCACCGTACCGCATGACGCCGCGTGAGTTAGAGGAGCTGCGTACTCAAGTGGATGAGTTATTGCAGTGCGGATTTATTAGACCCAGTTCTTCCCCCTGGGGTGCACCAATCCTCTTTGTGAAGAAAAAGGATGGAACGATGAGGCTGTGCATAGATTATAGAGAGCTAAACAAGGTGACTATCAAGAACAGATATCCGTTATGTAAGATCGATGAATTGTTTGACCAGTTGCGGGGTAGCTCCGTGTTCTCTAAGATCGACCTTCGTTCGGGCTACCATCAGTTAAGAATCCATGAGTCAGACGTTCCGCGAACTGCTTTTCGTTCCCAATATGGTCACTTTGAATTTCTAGTAATGTCGTTTGGATTAACGAATACACCGTCAGCTTTTATGGACATGATGAACAAGGTGTTCAAGGACTTTCTGGATAAGTTCGTGGTTGTATTCATTGACGATGTCCTGGTATATTCCAGAAATGCGGAAGAGCACGCCTTGCACTTGCATTTGGTCTTGGCTACTCTGGTTGTCTCAGGTGTCATTCCTAGGACACATTGTACGCAAGGACGGTATCTCAGTGGATCCCGCGAAGATAGCCGCAGTCTTGGATTGGAAGAGACCTACATCACCTAAGGAGATAAGGAGCTTCTTAGGGTTGACAGGTTACTACAGAAGATTTGTGAAAGGATTCTCCGTGCTTTCTACGTCGTTGGCCAGGCTTGCGCAAAAGTGCGCAGCTTTTGTTTGATATGATGCATGCGAGGAAGCTTTTCAAGAGCTCAAGAGAAGACTGTGTTCTGCTCCAGTTTTGGCATTACCGATGGAAGGAGTAGAGTATTCTGTTTATGTGTACGCCTCGTGAGTTGGACTCGGTTGTGTGTTGATGCGGGACAACAAAGTGATTCGTATGGATTGCGACAACTGAAGGTCCATGAAAGGAATTATCCTACACCCGACTTGGAATTTGCTGCTGTCATTTATGCCTTGAAGTTGTGGAGACATCTTCTGTATGGAGTGTCATGAAAAATCTACACGGACCACAAAAATTTGAAATATGTCTTCACTCAGAAGGAGTTGAATTTACGATAGCGTAAATGGTTAGAATATGTTGCGGACTACGAAGTCGATATCCTTTATCATCCCGACAAGGCTAATGTAGTAGCAGATGCCTTGAGCCGAAAGCCTGCACATATCTTTAACCTCTCGATGCAATCCCTTGTAGAGGAGTCTTTGCTCATGTACATAATCGTAGGGAATAGCGCTTTGCCAAGTAGCTTAGTGGTGGAAGAGCCTTCGTGGATTACTCTTACTAGGCTACATCAGAAAGACGATCCTGATTTGCAGCACCACCGCAGTAGGATTGAGAAAGGGGAATTATCTGACTTTTCAATTGATGATGTTGGTACCCTAAAGTACCGCGACAGATATTGTATTCCCGTTGTTGGGGACATTCGAGCAAGAATATGCAGTAAAGCGCATGGTTCAAGTGTTGCTTATCATCCTGGTTCCACGAAGATGTATAGAGATTTGAAGCAGATTGTTTGGTGGTCAGGTATAAAGAACGACATCGCAAGATTTGTATCTGAATGTTATAACTGCCAGCATGTCAAAGCTAATCATAGAAGGCCGGGTGGTAAGTTAACGCCTTTAGATATACCGAGTTGGAAATGAGAGAGTTTATCTATAGATTTCATAACCGGTTTGCCGAGATCTCCCCGAGGGCATGATGCAGTGTGAGTTATCATGGACAGACTAACCAAGTGTGCCCACTTTGTGCCTTTCAAAATTGATTATTCTATGGAAAAAATAGCTGAGATTTACCTGGACGAAGTCATCAGGTTGCATGGTGTGCCTACGGGTATCATGTCATATAGAGATTCCCTGTTCATGTCTCGTTTCTGGCAAAGCTTGCAAGGAGCTCTAGGTACCTGACCTTAGGTATTCTACTGCCTATCATCCTCAGACGAATGGTCAGACAGAGAGAGTGAATCAGATCTTGGAGGATATGATTAGATGCTATATTCTGGACCATGGTGGGGCTTGGGATAAATGCCTCAGACTGATGAAGTTTGTGTACAATAACAGTTATCAGGAGAGTTTGCAGATGACGCCCTTTGAAGCTTTATATGGAAGACGTTGTCGAACTCCCCAGTTTTGGGCAGAAATTGGTGAGAAGCCTTTGCTTGGTCCAGAAGTGCTGGAGGATATGAGCATTTCAGTGACGCATATTCGTGAAAAGCTGAGGTTGGCTCAGGAACGATACGAGAAATATACAAATCAGCTCAGAGTTGATCTAGAATTTGCAGTTGGGGACATGGTGTTTATGAAGGTCTCTCCGATGCCAGGTGTTAAGAGATTTGGAAGGAACCATAAGCTGGATCCCAGGTTTGTGGGACCTTTTCAGATTCTGGAGTGCATCAGGCTTTTTGCCTATAGACTGGAATTGCCTGATTCTTTTTCTGGTGTTCACGATGTGTTTCACGTAAGCCAGTTACGGAAGTGTATTTGTAGTGATCGACATGTCCTTGACTCAGTTCCCCAGTTGCAGCCTAATCTCACGTATGTCAAAAAGCCCGTTCGTATTCTGGAGACATAAGATCGTGCGCTAAGAAAGAAGACAATTCCGATGGTCAAGGTTCTCTGGCGCAATTAGGACGCTAGAGGTGCAACTTGGGAATTGGAATCCGCAATGAGAGAATCTCATCCTCAGCTGTTCTCCTAGCCATCCCTAATTAGTATTATTGTTTATTGAATTCTTCCATCATGTCTCTCCCGCTACCCTCTTGTTTCGTTTCGTGTTCCAAGTTTCCGGACGAAACTTCCTTTTTGGAGAGGTGACTGTCATGCCCCTGATTTTCTGACAATTATTTAATCCTCTTGGTGACGTCATAATGACGTAAGGAGCGTTACATTAACATGGAGTTGACGGCGCGTTGCCGTTAGTGCGTTTTCGCGTCTGTTCGGTCGAGTCGGCCAAATTCGTGAATCCTTGTCGAAAATGGAAAATTTCACGTTAGGAAATTTTATTAATTAAATTTTGACATGCTCGTCGAGTTTCGTCGCGATCCGAGCGATATCCGATTCTCGACGAATTTCCAAAGTTTTGTAGAATTTATGTTCACCGTAGACTTTGAAAATTTATATCTCGAGAATGGCATGTCGGATTTTGGTTCCGTCTTCGCCGTTGGATTTGCAGCGTCAGTGTTCGCCTACGGTGCAAATTTCGTTTAATTCGGCGTGCGTTTGGGCCTCCGTTTTGAACTCGTATTTTCTTGTTCAAAAATATAAAAAATATGATTATTATAATATTAAAGCACTATTCAAAAATGAAAAGTACTATTCATTACTAAAGTTTGATCAAGTGTATATTTACAAAATCCACTATTCACCAGGATAAAAAAAGCACCGTTCATGCAATTAGTTCAAATGTTCTTCGCGAGTAGTTATTCTTCTTCTCGAGTAATCTGCAACTCTTCTCGATAATCTAGAAACCTGTACTCGAGTACTTATACTCCTTCCCGGGAAATCCTGAAATTTGTTCTCGAGAACTCTAAGCTTGTTCTCGAGTACTGTAGATCCTTCCCGGGAAATCCTGAAGTTAGTTCTCGAGAACTCTAAGCTTGTTCTCGAGTACTGCAGGTCCTTCTCGAGAAATTCATTTCAGCCTGCCGTTGGGAGCTGTTTTGAGGGTCAAAACGGCGTCATATGGAAAAATGGTTTCCATGGATTTTGTTCGTCTCGACGAGATCTACAACTTCCGTGTTGATCACTTTTCGATTCAGAGCCATCTTTAGCCTCTATTTTCATTTTTCGCGCACACGCGCTTAGATTACCCGTCTCCTTCCTGTTTAGACAAAAGAATATATATATATATATATATATATATATATATATATATATATATATATATATATATATATATATATATATATATATATATATACTTAAGGATAAATATAACGACTTCATCTTCTTCTCTTGACCGAACCAGAGAGCGAGAGTGACAACGAGGGTTCTAAGTTTGTGAAGCTTCGGATCGCCACCGACGGAGCTACGGTGCTCGGAATCGCAAACCGAGCATAGATCCGGAAATCTCTCGCCGAGAACTTTACGATTGTGGTAAGTATTTCTTGTTTCATGGAAGTTTTTCGTTAGGGGTTTCGGCACTAACCTCTCTTTTGGCCTTGATCTTGTAGATTTTGCTTCCCCGCGTCTTCTTTTTGCTAGATCTGTGACGTGGAGTAAATTGGGAGACCGATTGGAATAGAAACCGAGGCAAGTGGTGTTCTTGCTCTCCCTCTTGCTCATTTTCTTCTAACTTTTTGCCATATTTTGTGGGTTTGACATGTTTAAATTTCCTATAAACTTGTCTTTGAATTTCTAATTTATTTTCCTGGATTGTGACGTGTGTTTCACCTAGAACCATTACACCCAATTTTTATCCCGTAGGGCGGGTAAACAAATGTAGTGGTCGCGTCACTTTAACTATCGAGTCATTTTGATCGTTGCGATAACTTGTGCGTCCCGTTGTTTTGATCGTGCCGCACCTTGCTTAACCTTTGCAATGTCCTTATACAGTCCAAGTCGTTTGTTGACCCTCTTTGAAATCTCGTCGGGTAAGTCCTAGTTGGTAAGTTTCCTTTCGATGTGTCGGTCTCATTATAGTCAATTTATAGTCTGTTGACCGTTAGTCTATGATGAATAAAAGAAACTCCGCGTGTATAATTATGTAACTAAAAAAAACTCTGATGGTCTGTGCGCGCTGGGGTTTCTCCCTCGACACAGTGCCTTATGGCTGAGTCTGTGCGCGTTGTGGACCTTCATCCCCGACACATTACCTTAGCTATTGGTCTGTGCGCATTGGGGTTTCTCCCTCGGCATGGTGCCGTTTGGCTGAGTTTGTGCACGTTGTGGACCTTTTTCCCCGACACAGTACTCTTTCCTGTTGAGCTGATCAGTCTCATTTAAAATGATGAATAACATGAATAATAAAAAAAGATGAATATATGAACTTCTGATGTTTGACACTCTATTCTGTCCAGCTGTTGTGATTAGCCTTTCTTGCTCAGTTAGATTTACTGTTTTGTTACTATTGCTCTGCTACTGAGCTTTGTTGCAGCCGTCTTGTAGATTTTCGTTCACCTTGAGGTTTGTTTGGTCTACCTTTACTTTTTGCACCACTTGTAACTTGCTTCTGAGGTGTTCTTCTTTTGAATGCCTCAGGTCCAGAGCAGTGACATGTTTAGCTGACAGAGTTGTGCTTCTGGTGCTGCGTGTTGCTGTTTGTTTCCACCTCAGAGCATTAAGGTAGTTGTATTTGTTTAGACTTGTCAGATTTTCCTATGTGTTCGTGTCAGTTGTTGGCACCCATAGTCTTAGACTTTTCTATGTTAGACTACTTGCTGCTTTTACTACGGTTACTTTTGATAGTTTGATACTTGCTCTCGGGGAAGGATTTATGTTAGGATGCATATAGTTACTTTTAAGTATACAAAACGATATTCTGAAATATTGACATGACATAACTTTTTAACTACAAAACTTACTACTTTTAAGCGTTATAAAAGTCTTTTTTTATTTATATTAAATGTAGAAGTCACATCGTCATTACATTATGCTATGCTTTCATTCTCATATAGGATAACAAATGAATCAAACTAAGTATTTTCCGCTGCGTGTAAACTTATATATTTTCTCACCTATGGACTAGTGATGCGCCCGATCGAGGGACACGGTCAGTAAACTCAAAGAACTTATATGTATTTTTAAACTTAATTTCATAAGTCTTTTACATAAAGTAAATGTGAGGACTTGGTTGCCTGAACGTCTGCAGTTGTCCCCTGCGCGGCGTGGCATTATGACCCGTATTTTCTCTTGCTCCAACGTATTATTTAAATATGGAGAAAATGCGGGTTGCGACACCGTCAATCTCTGCATTTCCCATTGGAATTTGCTGCTTTGGAACAACAGTGTCTGGGGAATCTTCCATCATTGTTTCAGGAACTTGCTCCCCCTCAACTTGACGATAGAATAGAACAACTTCAGGACCCTGTGGAGTTTGAGCAATCCTAGTCAGCAGATTCTCAATGAAGGAATTTATCTGTTCTTGAACTGCTTGAACTGTCCCCCCTCAGCAGGTGCAAGCATCTGGGAATTCTCCCCCTCAATGTTTGCACTGATCCTGTCAACAATATTTTTAGTCACCATTTCAGCTACCTCTGCTGTAATGTTCCCTGATTGGGAGCCACTGGCTTGGATGATTTTTGTTGCAGGTTCAGAAGATATTGACACATGTGCACTCATATCCCTTCTTGTTTCCTCAGAAGAATCAGTTAGCTGAGGATTATGTGGCTCTTCCTTACTGTTCTAAGATGAGCTGCTTCCTGTGCTTTCCTCAGTGATGTGTACAACCTTATTTTTCTTCTTCTCACTTGTCTGTTGATGTGACAGTAGCACTCTATCCCATCTGTTAAACATCTTTGAGTCCATCCTTCTCATGTGATGGATCTTTGTTCCTAGCCTCATATTGAGGATCCCTGAAACTTTGTTGGACAAGTACAAGGACAGTAACCTTCCCATGTTTGGTTCTAGGAGGCACTCTACTATTATTTCAAACAACACCTTTCCCCAGTTTATTTTCTTAAATAAAATTATCCTGGTCATGAGTTCAAACATCTTTTTGGATATCTTATCACGAGAATCTGTCTTGCAGAGCAGAGCTTTCCAAACTATATCTGCTAGAAACTTTCCTCTTAGATTCAGTTCCTTCCTTAATACTGATCCAGTGGTGTGCTTTGAAAGCCTACACCACTTTAGAGCCGACTTCACATCATTTTGATATAAGTTGTATTCTTCATCAGGCTGTTTGAACTTGGGTAGTAGTGCTTTGCACAATCTTTTTGGAGAGATTTTGATCTTATGTCCACTGATGGAGGATTTGATTTTGTTTGAGCATGAGTTGACAGTGACATTAGAGTATAATTCAAGGACTTCTCTCTTCCATATCAAGACAGGCTCTGACAGGACGAAACCTAGGTCAGCGGCCTGCAGTAAGTGTAGCACTAACTGAACTTCCTTTGGAGCATCTTTGAAAACATTTCGCACGAGTTCTGAGACTTCAACAAGAAATCCATTCCTTTCGGTGCCATGAATCCTTTGAGTTTCTGTAAATTTCTCGAGCTTTCGTCGCAGGGAGGCAGAAAGACTAAAGGGCTAGGAATACTGTATTTTGTTCTAAGAACACATACCTCTATTTATACTAACCTCTTATTTGAGAATGTGTAGAGGCGTGCACCTGTTGAGATAATCAAGAGAAGATCAACGACTGGGATTGATCCCGTAAGATAGCTATAAATTAAAGTCCCTGGGAGAATTCATCGAGTTGTCTCGATGCACTCAACGCTCTCGACGAATGAGGTTGTCTCAATGCTCTCGACGCCTAGATACTTGGACTCAGTGCACTTGATGCCTGATGTTGTCTCAGCGCACTCGTTGCCTGAACACTTAAACTCAACGCATTTGACGCTTGGATGAGTCCATGTCTTTCTTGATATCCTGCAATAGTCAATTTTTCCCTGCAACATATATGCATGAAAATACTGAAGCTATACTAAGTTCAACATACCAAACTCAATTTTGAAGGTGTTGAACTTGACTTCATCTAGTGGTTTAGTGAAAATGTCAGCCACCTGTTTGTTTGTGGGCACAAACTCAAGAGAAATGTCTTCTTTTTCAACATGCTCCCTAATAAAGTGATATATAATCTCAATATGCTTATTCCTGCTATGAGACACATGATTCCTAGCAATATAGATTACACTAGAATAATCACAATATATTAGAGTTCTACTTAGCTGGAGATTATAATCTTGGAGCTGATGCTGAATCCATAGTAATTGTGCACAACAACAACCAACTGAGATGTACTCTGATTCAGCTGTTGAGATGACACAACTTGTTTGCTTCTTGTTGCTCCAATAGACCAATCTTCTTCCTAGAAATTGACAGGTGCCTGAGGTGCTTTTCATGTCTTCCCTACAACCTGCAAAGTCTGCATCTGAATACCCAATTAGTTCAAAGTCATTATTCCTAGGGTACCATAGACCAAGATCAGGTGTGCCCTTTATACCCCTCAAAATTCTTTTTGCTGCAAAATAATGAGATTCCTTAGGGCTAGCCTGGTATCTAGCACAAATACATGTAGCATACATAATGTCTGGCCTACTTGCAGTAAGGTAGAGGAGGGAGCCAATTATGTATATATACAAGATTTCATCAACAGGTTTTCCTGACTCATCCTTGTCTATTGACACATTTGACCCCATATGAGTTTTCATTATGGAGGCACTCTCCATTAATTTTTTTTTAATTAACTCCTTGATGAACTTAGACTAAGAGATGGATAGACCATCCTCCATCTATCTAATTTGGAGGCCCAATAAATACTTGAGTTCACCCATATTGCTCATCTCAAACTGCCCTTGCATAAATTTAGCAAACTTCTTGCAGAGGTCATCATCAGTAGACCCAAATATTATGTCATCTACATAAATTGGACTAAAATGATCTTTCCTTGACTTCCTAAGGAATAATGTCTTGTCTATCTTTCTTCTTGAGAATTTGTTCTCAATGAGAAAACTAGATAGGGTTTCATACCATGCCCTGCGGGATTGCTTTAATCCATACAAAGCTTTTTCTAAGCTTGAATACATAATCAGGAGAGTTAGAGTTAACAAAATCGGAGAGTTGCTCAACATAAACCTCCTCTTTTAGGTCACCATTTAGGAAAGCTGACTTTACATACATTTGGTAAACCTTGAATCCTTTGTGTGCAACATATGTAAGGAATAACCTTATGAATTCCAATCTAGCTACCACTGTAAAGGTTTGATCAAAATCAATACCTTCCTCTTGTTTGTATCCCCCGACAACCAGTCTAGCTTTATTCTTGATAATAATATCATTCTCATCAAGTTTCTTCCTATAGATCCACTTGCTTCTGAAAGAATTGGTTTCAAGATTGTTTAAACACCTAGAGGGGGGGGGGGGGGGGGCGAATAGGTTCAATTCTTATTCTACTTAGGCAGTAAATACTTTAATCACAGCATAGATAAAATCTACAGTTAACACAACACACAAACAACCAATCACAACGTACACACAAGTTTTATAGTGGTTCCCCAAATGATGGGTACATCCACTTTCTCCCTTTGCCTATCTAACAGTATACTAGATTTGGCCTAACTTCCTTTCACCTTCTCAGATCCTCAGATCTTACAACTCAGAACCCAAACTAGTTCTTACAGCTCACACTTCAACAAGTGCTACAACTTAGGCTCTTCCCAAGAACCCTACCTCAGAGTGAATCTCCACTCCTACCACTCAGGCAATCAATCCCTACCTCAGCCTTTTCAGCAGACCTACAACTCAGAGAAACCAATCTCCTACCTCAGGAAAACAACACTACCTCAGCCTTTATAGTTACATGGTTACAACTCAGAGAACTTAATCTCTTACACTCAGATCTAGAATAGATCCTACAGGAATTTGATTAAGAAGATGTTCCTTCACTCTGAAAGAGATGAAGGAATCTTGATCAGATCTTGATGGATCTGCTTTCAACTGTTCTTTGCAGTAATGAATATGATTCAACCTGACTTAGCTTATATAAAGCTTCTTGAAATAGATAACCTAGGTTAAATATTCTTGAGAAGTTGGTGTAGATCCAGCTTCTCCCACCTTGATGAATTAATGTTGCAATCTTCAAAAGATCTGCTGTGAAGCAATCTCCTTATCTGATTTTGAATCAGAATCTTCTACTGTACTAGAATCCGTGAATTCTTCTTGGAGAATTCCTCTTTAATTTCTCTCTGTCTTCAGTTGTTATTTATCTCTTATAGCTCGACCCTATTTATAATTTACATCAGTGGAAACCGGCTAATCCGGTAGTTGACTGGCATCTGGCAGTTCTGTCTTGTCTAATAGGCCGTGATAATTCTGGCAGCTGTCAAGTCTTCAGTCTTGAGATTTGGTACTTAGAGATAATTAACTCAGCTGAATGTGTCGAGACACAAGGACAATATGTGTCAACACAGATGGAGTATGTGTCGACACAATTACCCAGGTGTTGACACACTTCCTTTGGCGTTGTCGACAAACATCAACAACTGTCAACATAGCTCTTCACTTAGTCTCAACACTGTCATTGTAGACTATGTCGACACACTTTAGAAAGCAGTCAACATAGCTCCTTCAGAAAAGTTCTCGACATGCAGCCTTTATAGAATGTGTCGACGTACTTCAGGAAATGTCGACACAGCTCTTTATCAAGTTCTTGACACAACCTTTGTAGAATGTGTCGACAAAAGTTCTGCATGTCGACTCAGCCTCTCTAAATGTCGACCCAAGTCCTGGGTGTCGACATAGTTGCTTCTTTACACTTATTACTTCAACAGTTTAAGTGTGTCGACACAAGTTATGCGTGTCGACACAGTTGATGTCAACTCAAACTCTGGATGTTGACACAAGTCCTTTGTGTTGACACAGACTTGCTTCTTGTCTTGACACAGCTCCTTCAAAGGTGTCGACACAAAAAACAATTGTCTCGACACTTTTATACTTAGAATATTTTCTCCATTCTTCTGCCTGCACAAACTAGCTCAATACACCATCAAATACAGCCTGATGTATATTATTGAGTTAGGTGAGGCTTCTCCAAATCAGGTACACAAATTCCAATGTACCCAACAATCTCCCCATATTTGGAGAAGTAATAACCCATAGTCAATGATATACACCATATAACAAAAATGATAAGCATGAAGCATTCAGATGTTTCAACCAAATTTATTCAAGAACAAAGACATCATGTTACACACAAATATTCAGAATAGAAATAACATAAGGAAAACCATGTAACTCAGAAACATAGATATATAAACAAATGTCAACCCAGAATTTCATTCTCAAATAATCAGGGTGAGATTATAAGGTTAATGTTTTCTTAAGAATAATAAAAAATACACAGTTTTTTAAATTCTAGTCAATCTAAGTTTAAAGTTGATTTTGTTCCTTAATGACAATCCCTTTGCATGATTGGATAGTTGCTTTGACATCAGCTTCAGTATCTGTAGCAGACATCTTTCTCTTAATGTCTTTGGCCTTGAGTTGTGCAGCTTTCAGCTTTTGCCTCTCAAAGTAATGAAATGGCTTAGGGAAGTACTTGCAGGGCTCTATGGAGTTTGCAGGGATCCTTCCAGCCTACAAGTCCTTCCTGAATTTGTGGATCTTCTCTTGTTGCGCAAGATACTTATCCCATTCTTGTTTGGAGTACCATTTCCCCCTGTCATACTGATTTTCAGTAACTGCATTCCATGCAGTTAAGATGATACTTCTTGAGGTAGGACTTCATTTTTCAAAATCAGGCCTAGCCTCAGTCCATTCTCTGAATCTCTTCTTAGACATTTGAGCCTCTTGTTCTTTCAGCAATACTAGGTCATCCATATCCACCTCCTCACAAATTACTGGCATTTTGTCCCGTGGAGGGCTGTACATAGTCTGAACAGTCTGTTGGATTTCTTCAAACCCAGAAGGGGGATATATGACTGAGCTACCTCTTGTTGCATCCCCTCCAAGAACTCAGGCTGGCATCCAAATTCTGTAGTGTTATTATCATCACACAAGGGTGGATATCCGAAGATAGCTCTGATACTGTTAGTGACCCATTTTGCATGGTCAGAGCTAGCTTGAACTAATACCCTCTCCCCCTTTATGACTTCTCTATAGATATGATCTCTGAGATCATTCTTTTGAAATCTTATTTGATCAGTAATATAAAAATTTCCAGTTGTGTAATAATCTTTGAACTTCTTTACTAGAGCAGAAATTGCAGTTTCAGAGGTCTTTATGGCAGTAGTAACTGTTGCCAAGTCTAGTTGAATCTATTTTTCTATAGCAGAGACTTGGGTGTTCATATTGGCTTGAAGGGCAGTAGTTTGTTCATCTAACTTAGTTAGAGAGATGGTATGCAGTTCCACCAAATTTTCGTTCAGTCTCTTCTGATTTTCAAGAACAATTTCTTGCTTGACCACAAAATCATCTATTTCAGTCTTAGTGGTTTGCTATTGTTTGGCAAGGTATACCACAACATTTCATCCCTTGTGGAAGCAATCTGTCATGTCCTTGTTCAGCATGTTGACCTCAAATCGAATAGACTTGATATATTGGGCCAAATTGAACTGCAGCTCCTTGTGGATTTCATCCACATATGTTTCCAGTGCTTGTCTTTGCTCATCAAGCTTGACTTGGAGCTGTACTAATAGAGAATTGAAATCTATGGGAGAAGCAGTAGAGGAGGAGCCAACCTTGAAGGCTTTCTTATATCCATCACTCTTTTTCTTTAATTCCATTAATTTTCTTTTCTTAAGAACTGTGACTGCCTCCTCATCTTCAGTACCAGATGATATTTCAAGTTCCATTGTGTGGCTTGGAATATCTTCAACCAGCTTAGGGGCAAGGTCTAGTGCCTCGCCCTCAATCCTTGTAGCAGTTGGTGCATCTATAAACATATCTTCTTGGTGTACTTCTTCTTGCTCCTTCTGGAAGTGACTTACCAAGTCTTGAACTACTTCTATTTCAGCAGCCTGATGTTTATCTGGCAAATCAGGAATATGTACATCCTGTGCCTCTCTATCAGAAGGATCAGCAGTTTTGTTGATGTATTGAACCACTTCCATGATGGCGAGGTTCACAGTCTCATTATCAAGCCGAGCATCAATGACAGTATCTGCTGGGACTGATATCTCAGGAATATTCTCCTGATGGATAGCCTTCCCATGGATCTGAGCTTCAGTTCCAGGTGTATGTGTTGGAGACATCCTGGGTAGGTTAGTGGTCTCTTCATCCGAACTGAATTCTACTCTCTTTTCTGAGTCATTGGAGGACTCCTCAGCCCACACCATTTAAGGGCTTCATAAGTCAAATTGGAATCAACCTCTGTCTCGTCTTTTATCCTGGGAAGATGAAGGGATTTACTCAGGCTTTTGTGTGTTATTTTGACATTCTCGCCATGAACAATAGATTTGATCTTGTTCCCATTTGAGTTCAACGTAGCGTTGGAATAGAACTCAAGAATTTCCTTCTTCCAGATTGTTGTTGATTCAAAAACCAAATATTCCGGTCCGGCTTCCTGGATTAAATCTACAACCATCTTGATTTCATGTGCAACAGCAGTGAACGTCCCTCGGACGAGCTCATAACCTTCGTTCACATTATTGTCCAATTTGGGCGCTATTGGAGATGAGAGAGAGAGAGAGAGAAGAAATTGAAGAGAAGGAAGATGAACTTCTTGTCGACACATACAGTTTAGTCTTGAGATTTCTGAGAGCGTAGTCGACAAGGTCTCGTTGCCACCTATTTATACGTTTTATAACAGGGAAGGCCAAAAGGCGGGCAAAAATTAGTTTCATATGTCGATACTGTTTGGATTGTGTCGACACAGACTACTAAAGCCTCGACAGAGAATTTAGAGTCATGACAACACTATGTGTCGACACCAATTTCTGTGTGTCGACACTGATGACCTTATGTGGCAGCACTAATTTCTATGTGTCGACACAGACGACCGTATGTGTCGACACCAATATCTAAGTGTCAATAAATTTATGTGTCGACACCAAATTCTGAGTATCAACAAAATATTCTTTATATGTCGACACCAACTACTAAGTGTCGTCACAGAATACTTTATGTGTCGACAAAAATTTACTTAGTCATATTTTAAGTAGATTTTTTTTATTTAATTTTTTTAATTTTTTATTTTCTTAATTTACCATTCTATTCCAAGTTCAACATGCCTAATTCAATTTTAAAATAATTTAATTTAGTTTCATCTAGATGTTTAGTGAACATATCTGCTACTTGAGTATCAGTAGAAATAAACTCTAAAGTTATGTCCTCTTTCTCAACATGTTCTCTTATAAAATGATACCTAATTTCAATGTACTTAGTTCTACTATGTGAAACAGGGTTTCTAGCAATTGATATAGCACTAGTAGAATCACAATATCGTGGAGTTTTACTTATCTTGATGTCATAGTCCTCCAGTTGATGCTGTATCCATAGAAACTGAGCACAACAATTTCCAGCTGCAATATATTCTAACTCTGCTGTGGATATATCAACACTTGTCTGTTTTTTGCTGTTCCAAGACACCAATCTTCCTCCTAAGAATTGGCATGTACCTGTGGTACTTTTCCTGTCTTCTTTGCAGCCTGCAAAGTCTGCATCTGAAAAGCTTGTTAGTAGAAAATTTCTATTCCTAGGGTAGCATAGACCAAGATCTGGTGTGCCCTTAAGATATCTTAAAATTCTCTTGACAGCTGAATAATGTGACTCTTTAGGGCATGCCTGTTATCTAGCATAGACACATGTAACATACATGATGTCAGGCCTACTTGTAGTCAGGTATAGTAAGGAGCCAATTATCCCTCTATACAAAGACTCATCAACAGGTTTCCCTGCCTCATTTTGCCTAAAGGCATACTTGACCCCATTGGAGTTTTCATCGTGGAAGCAGTCTCCATGCCATATTTTTAATCAACTCCCTAGTGAACTTAGACTGATATATGGATAATCCATCATCAGTCTATTTTACTTGAAGTCCCAAAAAGAACTTTAGCTCACCCATGCTGCTCATCTCAAACTTCTCTTGCATAAGTTTGGCAAACTTCCTGCAAATGTTGTTCTCAGTAGATCCAAAGATTATGTCATCAACAAATATCTGGACTAAGATAATATTGCCCTTGGATTCCCTCAGGAATAGGGTCTTGTCTATTTTCCCCCTTGAGAATTTGTTCTCAATGAGGAAAGTAGGCAATGTCTCATACCAAGCTATAGGTGCTTGTTTTAATCCATATAGAGCTTTCTTAAGTCTAAAGACATGATCAAGAAAGTGAGGATCTATAAAACCTGATTGCTGGTCCACATATACTTCTTCTTTTAGATCTCCATTCAGGAATGCTAACTTGACATCCATTTGAAAGACCTTGAATTCTTTATAGGCTGCATAGGCAAGGAATAGTCTTATTGCTTCCAGGCTTGCTACAAGGGTAAAGGTCTGGTCAAAGTCTATTCCTTCTTCCTGCTTGTAGCCTTTTGCAACCAGTCTAGCCTTGTTCTTGACAATAATTCCATTTTAATCTAACTTATTTCTGTAGATCCATTTAGTCCCCATCACATTATGTGTTTTAGGTCTGGGAACCAGTTTCCAAACTTAGCATCTGTTAAATTGATTCAACTCTTCCTGCATTGCATCAATCTAGAATGAATCTAGAGTGACCTCTTCAAACTTCTTTGGTTCTATTTGAGACAAAAAAGCTTGAACATAGTGCTGAGTTCAAGCTCTTGCTTCTGGTCATTACACCTTGACTAACATCACCAATGATTTGATGAGCTGGATGATCTCTTAAATGTCTCAAAGCTAGTAGTAATCTTTCTTCAACTTGTTGAACTTATATGTCTTCAGCTGTCTGTTCTACATTTTCAGCTTGTAAGTCTTGAGCTCCCCCTGGACAGTATTCATCATCTTCAGTCATTTGGCTTGCTAGATTATCTTCCATGATGATCATATTGTTCATCTTATCTTTTAAACCTGCAGGACTAGAAGAAGTGCTTGACAGCTCACAGTTAATTAACTTAGACTCATCAAAGACTATATGGACAGACTCTTCTACAACTTGTGTAGTCAAGTTATAGATCCTATATGCTCTATTATTATTGCTGTACCCAACAAATATCCCTTCTTGGGATTTGGCAGCAAACTTAGTCAAATGAAACTTACCATTGTTTAGTACATATCACTTGCTACCAAAGATCTTAAAATAGGATAAGTTTGGTTTTCTGCCTTTCAGAATCTCATAGGGAGTCTTTTTGCGGCTTTTAGTGATTGAAGCTCTATTGAGAATATGACAAGCAGTATTTACTGCCTCAGCCCAGAAATATTCTGGGATAGAAGTGTCATTTAACAAAGTTCTACCTACCTCAATCAAAGTTCTGTTCTTCCTTTCAGCAATTCCATTTTGCTGGGGAGTTCTAGGTGAGGAAAATTCTTGATGAATCCCAAGCCCTTCACAGAACTTTGTCATGCATTCAGATTGAAACTCAGTCCCATAATCACTACTGATCTTGACTACAGAACTATTAAATTTATTATGAATTTGCTTGACAAAAGTCTGGAAGATATCTGGGGTTTCAGCTTTTTTCCTTAAGAAGAATACCCAAGCAAACCTCAAAAAATCATCAACCACCAAAAGAGTATAGACTTTCCTACCTAGACTATAAATTGACATAGGACCAAATAGATTCATATGCAGGAGGTATAAACACCTCACTGAGTCCTTGGTATCAAGACTTTGGAAGGAAGACCTGGTCTGCTTGCCCTTTTGACAAGCTGAGCAAATTCCCTCCCTAATGCACTTAACTTTAGGACCATTCCTTACCAACTCTTCAGTAAAGAGTCTACCTATGGTCTTGTAATTTAGGTGAGCTAGTATCTTGTGCCATTTGACACAATGAGAAACTTTCTCATCTGCAACTAGACATATAGGAGAGTCCTTTCTCTTACACTCAAAGTCTAGACAGTAAACATTTTCTCTCCTAGTGCCAGTCAAGATAACTCCTTGATCACTTGACCTTCTAATTTGACACTTATCCTTGAGGAAAGAGATGTCATAGCCCAAATCACATAGTTGACTTATGCTTATAAGGTTATATTTCAAACCTTTCACATAAGCTACTTGTGTGATTGTTACTATGCCATTTGTTATATTACCCAAACCTTTTGTTACTCCTTTTTCTGAGCCCCAAAGGTAACTCTGGGACCATTCTGAATAGGAGTGTATTCCTTTAGCATGCTCCTTGTTCCAGTTATATGCTTGGAACATCCACTGTCCAAGTACCATGTAGGGGTATGACCACTTGGACTTACCTGCAACAAATATATTATCTAACCTTAGGACCCAAAATCTGATTGGGTCCTAGGTGCAAGTTAGAATTAAACTGAACATGCCTACCTGCTAGTATCATCAATGATTTGATCGCTTGGATGATCCCGCAAATGCCTGACAACTACTGTTAATCTAATCTCAGCAACTTGACCTTCAAAGATTGGATCCTGCTGGTCTTCATCCATGTCCTGTGTGCATTTTCCTTCTTCAGGAATGCATACCCCGTCCTCTTCCACTTAGGCAGAAGGAGGTGTATCCTTGATGGTCAGTTTATCCATCTCCAGCTCCACACCTGCAAATCTAGAGGAGCTAGGCAGCTCACTGTTAATCATTGATGATTCATCAAACACAACATCAACAGACTCTTCTACAACTTGATTTTTCAAGTTTTAGACTCTATAGGCTTTGTTATGGTTGTTGTACCCAACAAAGATTCCTTCATAGGATTTGACAGCAAACTTAGTCAAGTAGGGGTTTCCATTATTGAGCACAAAACACTTGCTTCCAAAGATCCTGAGATAGGTTAGATTTGGTTTTCTTCCTTTCATAATTTCATAGGAAGTCTTCTTGTGATACTTGTTGATAGAAGCTCTATTTAGGACATGACAATCAGTGTTCACTGCCTCAGCTCAGAAGTATTCTGGAAGAGATGTGTCACTGAGTAGTGTCCTGCCAACTTCTATGAGAGTTCTGTTTTTCCTCGCAGCTATCCCATTTTGCTGAGGTGTTATTGGAGAAGAAAACTCTTGATAAATCCCTTGTTCTTTACAGAACTTTGTCATATATTCAAATTGAAATTCAGTGTCTTGGTCACTCCTGATTTTGACCGCAGAACTGTCCTTTTCATTCTGAACTTGCTTAACAAACGTCACAAAAGTGTCAAGGGTTTCCAACGTTTTCTTTAAAAAGAACACCTAAACAAACCTGGAATAATCATCAACTATCATAATTATGTATACTTTCCCACCTATACTGTGAACAGACATATGACCAAACAAGTCCATATGTAGGAGGTACAAGCACCTCTCAGAATCCTTG
This sequence comes from Platanthera guangdongensis, assembly GCA_039583875.1. Classification (NCBI taxonomy): domain Eukaryota; kingdom Viridiplantae; phylum Streptophyta; class Magnoliopsida; order Asparagales; family Orchidaceae; genus Platanthera; species Platanthera guangdongensis. The sequence goes on along the minus strand of CM077154.1, from coordinate 7,754,101 downwards.
ACCCTAACGCTCTCAAAAGATGCTTTTGTCTGCTTACCCTTTTGGCATGCAAAGAAAATGACTTTTTTGGTGCATCTTAGATTGAGTCCATTTATGACTAGCCCTTCACCGAAGAGCTTGCAAATTGTCTTTTAATTCAATTGAGCAAGACTCTTGTGTCTGTTGGAGCTAGTGGAGACCGGGCGGTCTTGTTCCTAACAACAACGATCCGCGACGTGGCGGTTTGGTCCAGCGGCATGGTGGTGAACCTCAGCTTGCGATCAGGAGCAGTAACGACAGTTTGAAGGAAGCCGCAACGGTCTGGTTTAAGCCACAGCAGTGGACTGGTGGTTAACCGCAACTGCGGACTGGTGGCAACCCGTAGTTGCAGTCTGGTAGCCTGCAACGCTGCGATCTGGTCGGTAGCCGCAACTGCGGTCTGGTGGCAACCCGCAGTTACGGTCCGGCTGCTTGCCCAGCGGTCTTCCCTAGAGGACTGGCGGTTTCCCTTGGTGTTATTGGGAGTTTCGTTATTCTTTTATATAGTGTGCTGTTTGACATTGTCAAACCACATAAGCCGCACAGATTGTATTTAGCCCCACATTGTTCGTTGTAATTCTCTCATCTCCCCCAGTTTCTATAAATATGGGGGCATTCCCATATAATAATTATCTTTTTGGAGCAATAAAATTTGCGGTTTATTTAGCTCTTTGTCCATTTCTCACATGGTATCAGAGCGAACCAATCCTTTGTTTCAAAAAGATCGTGGTTTGTTTGTTTAACCGCGCGGCCTCTTCCTCCAGCTTCGTCCGGCTTCTTCTGGTTTGTCCAGTTTCTTTCCCTTCCCTTCCCTCACTTGCTTCTCGCTGTGCTTGCGACTTGCTTCCTTCCGGGTTTTTCTGTTCGCCAACTTTACTTGCTAACCGCGCTTCTTTGTGACTTGTTGTGTTCGTGCGGTTTCTCATCTCTGTTGCTAGTTTAGCCTTTTGGTCGCGGCTTCTTCCTTGCCGCTGGTGTGTTGTCACCTTGACCGAGTGGACTCTTGCTCTTCTCTTTCTTCTTATTGGCGCAGCTTCTTTTGCTCTTGCCGCCCTTTGTTCGTTTCCTTGCTTGCGGCTTCTTCTATTCGCGTGACTTCTTCGCTGTTTGCTCTTTCTTTTCTTCTTTCTCCCTATGGGTTGTCTTCCTGTGACTTGTTTCTTCCTTGCTCTGAGTACTACATTTTGGTCGCGGCCTCTTTTCTATCCGCTGGTGTGTTGACACTATGACCCTGCGGTCTCCTCTTCCCCTTGTCGCTGCGGCCTCTCTCTTGTCGTTGTGGCCTTTCTCTCTGCTTTTTGGTCGCGACCTCTTTTCTAGTAGTTGGTGTGTTGACATCGTGACCGTGCGATTTCTCCTTTTTTTTCTGCGAACTTTCCTGTGGCCGGTTTCATTTTGTGCCTTCTTTGCCGGCTTATTATTGTGCTGCTTGTTTCTAACCACGCGGTTAGTTTTTCTACTTTCCGGTTTATTCTTACGGATGACTTCCCTTTTCTCTTCTACTACTTGTGCTTTTGTGGCCTCCTTTGACAAGTGACTTATTGACTCTGGTGCCACTTGTCACATGACTGACAACTATCATTTGTTTTCCTCTTTGCTTGAAAAGAACATGCTGTCTCATGTTGTTATTGCTGATGAGACTTCTGCTCCTGTATGTGGTATTGGCATTGTGCATCTCTTTAAATCTTTGCTGCTAGAGGACACTCTCTATGTCCCTACTTTCCCGTGCAAATTACTCTCTGTTCATGCACTTTGTACAAAGTTAAATTGCACGGTTATTTTACTGGCACCACTTGTTTTTTCTCTGATTCTGTCTCGAAGGCTACGATTGCTACTAGTACTGCTAGTGGTGGCCTTTTTTATCTTGACCACGATGTTGCTCTTTCTGCTTCCTCCTCTATTCAGCGGTGACATCGTCGTCTTGGTCATCCTCCTCCTCGCCTCATTCACCAACTTTTTCCGTATCTTCCTTCAGAAGATTTGCCTTTGAACTGTGAAGCTTGTGAGTTGGGTAAACATCACCGCTTTTCTTTCCCAGCTCGGACGGGCCATTGTTCTTCGCGTCCTTTTGAACTCATTCACTCTGACATCTGGGGTCCTTCTCCTGTTATGACTGTTGGTCGAGGAAGCTTATACTTTGTCACATTCATTTATGATTTCTCCAGATGCACTTGGCTTTATCTCTTGAAGGATCGTTCTGAACTGTTCTCTTTATTCACTGCATTTTATCATGAGATCTTCACACAATTTCGTGTGCCCATTCATGTTATTCGAACTGATAATGCCCAAGAATATGTCAGCCATCAATTCTCTGACTTCTGTGCGAGCAAGGGTTTGGTTCATCAAACAAGTTGTTCATATACGTCTCAATAGAATGACATTGCTGAACGCAAGAATCGTCATCTTCTGGATGTTGCTCATACTCTTTCTTTGCAAATGAATGTCCCTCTGTCTTAATAAGGTCTTACGATTCTTCTCTCTTGCTATCTTATTAACTATATTCCTTCGTCTGTTCTTCAGGGCAAGACTCCATTTTCTATTTTATATCTAGAGTATGAACCATTTCCTTTTACCCTTAAAACTTTTGGACGTATGATGTTTGTCCATGTTCCTTCTCCTGGACGTGACAGACTTTCTCCTCGTTCGGTTAAATGCATATTCCATGGCTATTATCCTAATCAGAAGGGGTATCAATGTATTGATCCTCTCCTGCATAATCAGTACGTTTCCGCAGATGTTACATTCTTTGAAAATACTCCATATTTCTCCCCTACTTCTTCTCTCGTGCCTACTGATACTTCTTCTTCCCTGCCTATTCTCTTGGCACCTCCGCCAGAGCCAGTTCTTTCCACCTCTACTCCTGTTGCTCCGTCTCTTTCTACAAATCCTGCTGTGTTTCCCTTGGGGCCCTCTGTGCTTGTTCCGGAGCCTCCTCTTTATTCTGATGGTGAATTGCCTTCCTTGGCCATGAGTGATCTTGATCTTCCGATTGCTCTTCGGAAGGGTGTTCGCTCCTGCACCTAGCATCCTCTACAGGTTGTGGTCTCTTATGCTCAGTTCTCTCATTCATCTAGGAGATTTGCTCTGGCCCTCTCGGCTCATAATGTTCCCTCCTCGTATCAAGATGCTCTTCTTATTCCATATTGGAAGGCTACTATGGATGAAGAGATGCGTACTCTTTCTGATCGATGTACTTGGACTTTTGTTCCTACACCTCCAGGTGCTGATGTTGTTGACTGTTGCTGGGTCTTTGTCATAAAGTTTCTCCCGGATGGATCAATTGATCGTTACAAGGCCCGACTTGTTGCCAAAGGTTTTACGCAGACTTATAGTGTGGATTTCTTTGATACTTTCTCTCATATGGCAAGGATAACTACGATCCGTGTGTTCTTTTCAGTGGTCGTCAACCGAGATTGGGAAATGTCTCAGTTGGAAGTGAATAATGCCTTTATTTATGGTGATTTACACGAAATTGTCTATATGGAGCAACCTCCTGGGTATATTGCTCAGGGGGAGTCTCAGGTCTGTAAGCTACGAAAGACAATATACGGTCTTAAGCAAAGTCTCGGTGCCTGGTTTAAAAGTTTAATGAAGTTATTTCTGTGATTGGGTTCTCCCGTAGTGCTATAGATCATTCTTTGTTCATCCGCAAATCCTCGTCTAGTATGGTTATTCTTGCGGTTTATGTGAATGATATTCTTCTTATAGGGATGATAGAAATGGTATTGACATGACAAAAAAACATCTGCTTCAGCATTTTGTTACCAAAGATATGTGGTCTCCTAAGTATTTTCTAGGGATTGAGATATCTCGGAAATCTAGTTCTGTTGTTCTTTCACAGAGGAAGTATGCGTTAGATCTCTTGAAGGAGACATGCCTTCTTGAGGCTAAACCCGATTGGACTCCTATGGTTGTTGGAGATGATAAATGTTGGAATGAAAATTCTCCTATTCTTGAAGATGTTACCAGATACATGCGTCTTGTGGGTAAGCTCATTTATCTGACAATTACAAGACCAGATATTTGCTATGCAGTAGGGAAAGTAAGCCAGTTTATGCAAGCCCCCAAAGAATGTCATCTGTAGTCAACTCTAAAGATTTTAGAGTATGTATAAGGTCCTCCAGGAAAAGGGATCTTATTTCAGAAAAGTGGATATTTGAAGGTTGAGGCTTATTCTGATGCTAACAACGTAGATGATAAGGAAGATAGGAGGTCTACATCTGGCTTCTGCACTTTCGTTGGAGGTAATCTTGTCAGCTGGAAGAGCAAGAAACAGACTGTAGTTTCCCGGTCAAGTGCATAAGCTGAATATAGAAGCATGGCTCAGACTACTTGCAAGTTAAAATGGCTATGGACTTCCTTACATGATCTTAGAGAGTTTTATGATCATCCCCTACCCATGTTCTGTGACAATAAAACAGCTATATATATTTCGAGAAATCCAATTTTTCGTGAGAGAACAAAACATATCGAGGTGGATTGTCATTTCATTAGAGATGAGGTTTTGAAAAATCAGATCTGCACACCATTTGTTAACTCAGAGAAAGAGCTAGCTGATTTCTTCACCAAACCGGTTACTTCTTTTGAGGAGATTTGTAGCAAGCTGGGCATGGTGGATATATATGCTCCAGCTTGAGGGGGAGTGTTGGAGCTAGTGGAGACCGGGCGGTCTTGTTCCTAACCGTAGAGGTCTACTGGTCCTAGTGACCTGGCGGTTTGGTCCAGTGGTCTGGTGGGGAACCTCAGTGAAAGTGTTCAGTTGTCCACCTAAATCAACTAGAGGGGGGTGAATAGGTGAGTTGTGCGTCTTTTTGCGGAATAAAAATTTAGAGATCTATGCACACAATAATCAACCAAGAAATCACATATGATAAAAGATTTATAGTGGTTTCCCAACCTTGGGTACATCCACTTTCCCTCACGATCTAGCAAAACACTAGACTCGGCTACTCCACTATCTCGGATTGAAAACCAATCCTACGCCTCGGAACATAGTTCCTACAATCTCGATCCACAACACGGATCTACACTCAGAAGATAAAAACTTCCTACAACTCGGAGATAAAAAGCTCCTACACTCGGAGATAAATCTCCTAAAAAAATAAATTGAGAATAATGAAATACAAACAAAAATTATTTCTCAGATCTGAAAATCTCGGCCTATGTCTTCTTCCATGATCTTTTTGGCTTTATTAGAAATTGTTGAAGAAGAAGAAACTTGGCAAGATCTGAATCTGAAATATCTTTGACTCACACGATCTGAGAGATGATGAGAAGTTGAAAAGCGATCTCGATCTGTAAGTCAACTTTGTTCTGAATCTTCTTGCACGAAAACCCTAGCCGATATGCATGATGAAGGACGGCGGCTTCCGTTTTTAGAAAGAGAGAATATGATCCAGATTTCTTAGAATAAAACGTTGACAGCTTGTTAAGGTTAGTTGGTTTTGACAAGACCTTATATAAGATCTCCCTAACAGTCATAATTATCATTAATGATGTACACGCAGACCAATCACGTCAAGCTATTTGAAATTTCCGTCGATTATGGACTTAGCGAATTTCTGGAAAAATCTGACTGATTTACTTGAGTAAAAGATTACCTACTCGAGTACTAATAAGATTACTCGAGAGAATAGAGGAAGACTACTCGAGTGGAAGACTTTAAGAAAATCCAGAATAGAATGAGTAATCACTCAAGTACATAAAAACTTACTCGAGTTCTAATATGATTTCTCGAGACGTGGAGATGAACTACTCGAGTACAAGAAGTATTACTCGAGAGGTAGAGGAAATTACTCGAGTAAAAGACTTGGAATATTTTCTGAGAGAAGAATTCTGGTTACTCGAGTACTGGAACTGGACTACTCGAGTAGTAGATGGACTACTCGAGAGGATATTAACTACTCGAGTATATGAATATTGCTACTTAAGTATAGGACTTAGAAAAAATTCTGAGAGATAAAAATCTTATCACTCGAGTATTAGAGCTGGACTACTCGAGTAGTAGATAGACTACTCGAGTATACTCGAGTGGGGTAAAACAACACGATAATCTGTCTTCTGTAACTCGAGACAAAAGACTTAATTACTCGAGTGGTTAATATAACTACTCGAGTAAATGACTTAGAATAAATTCTTAGAGGAAATTCTATTAACTCGAGAACAAGAGAGAGTCTACTCGAGTAATGGACTTGGCTACTCGAGAGCTATATTCAGACTACTCGAGAGCCATTTCCCTTACTCGAGTACAGATAGATTTACTCGAGTATTAACTAAGTATTCAACTCGAGTATATAAACTACTACTCGAGTAAAAGACTTAGCTAAATTTTCTTCAACAGAATTTTCTCTTCTTCAATAAACTCAACAACACTTCTTTCTCCAATCAATCCTAGTGCTTGAAACATGAAGTGTATCCCAATAGAGAGGCTACACATGAGTCAACACCATGGATCACACAATGAGGGTTTACATTGTATGGTTGTGTGTTTGGTGACTCATTGTAGACTGACATGGGTCTACACTTGGCAATATAGTCCTGCAAACACATAACTTAAACAAGACATCAAATACAACTTAATTCATCTTAGTTCAAGGGTGACTTCATCAAATCTGGGTTATTGTGAATATAATACCAAACAATCTCCCCCTATTTATAGAAGTCAGAACCCTTTATACTAAGTTGAATTATATAGACATATAAAGAACTAGATATGCAATAGAGAAAGCAGTGTAACAAGCATAAAGATTAAAATCAAAGAGAAGATGATCAAAATTAAAAATTATATAAATAAGATTGTCCAAAAAGTCATCTCTACACAGATCATATCCCCACTCTCATAACTTCTCTATGCTTAAGCTTGATTTTGTTGTTTGTCTTTCTTCTCTTGCTGTCTTCTCTGGTAACTGTAAGGCTTGGGATAGTACTTTGGAGGCCTTGGAGGAGCATCAAGGTTTTTTCTACCATGTTCTCTGTCATATAGCCTTCTTTTTGTCATAGACTTCTCATACAATTCCCATTCTTGGGAGCTTTAATGATCATTCCTATTTTCATTAAAATCCATGACAAGATTGAGAGTATCCAAAATGAGTGACTTTGAAGTTGGGGACCAGATTTCTGCAAACTCTAGAGCTTTCCTCTTTTCTGTATCTAGAATTGGAATTGATCTACTTGCAGATGCTCCATCACCATACTTTCTCTTCTTGGGAATATGAATCTCAGGAGGAGCTTGGAAAAAGATGTCTACTGGATACGCCTCCCAAACCTGGGCATAAGGTTTTGGAGGAGTGCCTTCAAAGCCTTTAGGTCTAGGAGATAAGGTAGGCTGAGGAGCTAGAGCTGGAGCCAGGGGATTTAGATGATGAGGAATGATATTTGTATCAGCTGGAAAGTCAGGGAGAATCTGGTTATGCATCCAGACTGCTGTATCATAAGTATGAAACTTCATACTTTGAATCTGGCCCAGCACATCATCATGAATCTCTTTCATCTTTGCTTCCCAGAGAGTTTGCTTGTTTACATCTGATTTCTCTAGATATTCTTCTACTAAGATCTCCCCCTTTCTTACTTCTACAGTCAGAGTACTAATAACATCATCTTTGAATGTGCCTACCTCTTCACAGATCTTGATTTTATTTTCTTGTGCTCTCTTATCTAACTCAATCTTGTTGTTGGCAAGAGTGACACCTTGTTCCATGACATGAACAACACTAGTGATAGTGTGGTCAAGAGCTTTTCCACCAATCTGGAATAAATGTCTTAATTGATATGTATTATGCTGAATCTCAGCAAAGCCTCTGCTCATCTCTTTCTCAAGAGCAGTGACTTTCTCAGTGACAGCTTTGAATGAATCATCAAAGTATTTTCTTTATTCTTGGAGCAGTTGTACAACATACCCATAAGATCATTGGCTGCAGGAGGAGCAGCAGTAGATGTAGAAGGAAGTGGAGGAGGAGGAGCAAACCATGGGGCAATTTCTTCAACAGTGACTGAGCTCTTAGCTCTGGTGGTATGGATCAGGGCATCCCCTTCTTCAGTGATGAGGGTGGGGATAGGGAAATATAAGCTCTTCAATGGAGCTTCAACTGGTTCAGGTGACTATTCTGGCTCATCAGAAATCAAAATGGTTTCAATCTGCTCTTTGTCAGCAGCATGAGAGTGGTGAACAAGGGATTGAGGAGATGGAGTTGGAGATCTGGGAGGAGTATGAGTGGGAGATGGTACTGGAGTTGGCTGATTGGATGCTTCACTGGTTTGTTCTTTTTGAAGAGGGGGAAGAGGTTCATCAGTAGTGAGTTCTTCAATCATTTCATTGATTGCTGCTTCAGTGGAGAGAAGGGATTCTTGGAGTTGAGTATCTGTTGGAGCTTCTTCATGGGTGGATGGAGGGAGAGAAGTATCAGCTGGAGGGGTAGGGACTCTGTTTTCTGGAATAAAAGGGGGCATGCTCCTCCTCAACAGTTGCACCAGAAGTGCTGGCAACATGAGGTCCTGTCCTCTGCAGATGGCTGATCATGGGCTCTGGCAGATTGAGCAGGGTTCTGTAACTTCAACTCCCACCTCTGAATGGATGAGATGGAGACTTTCTTCATGTGATGTAGAATGGTCCCTTTGGAGAAGTTGAAGACTTCAAGATTGATCTCATGTAGTAGAAGGGAGATAATCCTTGCATAATTTGGAGCCTTGATGCTCTCTCAGATTTTGTCTAGAATTAACATACCAAATTGATATCTCTTCCTGCAGACAATTGCTTGCATGATGTCAAACATGCTGAGAGAAATATCTCTGATTGAACTTATCTTGCACATAAGTATCTTCCCAATGATTTTGACCAACAATTTTCCTTCTGGGTTGAGTTCTAATCTTTTGATAGTAAGTATATTTAGAGAAACACCACAAAACATACATGTTCTGTCAGACTCCTCAGGACCAAGATGCTCTTCTTCATCAGTGACTGGAAGTCGAAGAAGAGTTGAAACATAGGTTTTTGTGAGTTTGATCTTGATTCCTTTTACTTTAACTTAAGAACCTTCCTGTTTCTCTTCACCTTAATATTCTTGAAGAATTCTTCGATTTCTGGAAACAATATCTTGCACGGATACTGTAGAACAAACGTCAAGCCGGCTGTGTCGAGGAGGATGAGAAGATTGCAGAAGTCTTCGAATAAATCGGCAATCCCTGCGGGAACAAATTCGGAGCCGATTCCAATCTTGGAAGAGGGTGCCATGATCTTGAGATTTGAGAAAAAATCTGCCGTGGGGAAGAAGAAGGCGCAAGCTTTGCAACTGTTGGCGGAAGGCGAATAGTCTTTTGGCTTACTCGAGTGAGAGGATTTTGATTCATGTAGAAAATGAAATTCTGGACTTTTCTATTTATATAACCCTAATTTATGATGATTAAGAAATTAAATAAAGCTTAACATACCTTGGAAAGTGCGGCATAAGCCTCAGGTTGCGAATAAAGAAATTTGAATTGAAGTAAAAAAAATTGGCTGTATGATACTCGAGTGAAACGACGGTACTCGAGTGAAATGAGAATAGCACTCGAGTGAGAAATATGGAAGTACTCGAGTGAAGTCAATATAGCTCTCGAGTGGAAACATAGTACTCGAGTAGGTTTACTCGAGTGGCTGAAGAGGTACTCGAGTGAAAGTCGGAGTACTAGAGTTGGCTGAAGTACTACTCGAGTAATCTTTGTCTTACTCGAGTCATAAAGTCTGAACTTGGAAAAATTTCACCTTTTGACAGATTTCTTGATCTCTGAGCCTTTTAGTGACTCCACCTTCTCTAATCTCCTTTGCTGAGCATTTCAAGTTCTGTTTTGAAGAACGAGAACTTGGTCTCGTCCAGCGGCTTCGCGAAATTGTCTGCAATCTGCCTGTCTGTTTGTACATACTATAAATCAATGTCCCCATGCTCCACTTGCTCCCGGGTGAAGTGGTACCGCAGCTCTATGTGCTTTGTCCGGTTGTGAGAGACTGGGTTGTTGGCTAATGCAATTGCGCTGGAAGAGTCACAAAATAATGGAATGTTCTGAAACTTCATGTTGTAGTCTTCAAATTGGTTCTTTATCCATAGTAACTGTGCACAGCAACTGCCTGCAGAGATATACTCTGACTCAGTTGTTGAGATTGCAACACAGTTCTGCTTTTTACTACTCCAGGAAATGAGCCTTCTTCCAAGGAATTGGCAAGTCCCGGAAGTGCTCTTCCTGTCGTCTTTGCTACCTGCAAAATCTGTATCTGAAAAACCAATTAGCTCGCTATCATTACTTCTTGGGTACCATAAGCCAAGATTTGGTGTACCTTTAAGGTATCTCAAAATCTGCTTTGCAGCAGCGTAGTGAGATTCCTTAGAGTTCACTTGAAATCTAGCATAAACACATGTTGAGAACATTATGTCTGGTCTACTAGCACTAAGGTAGAGCAAGGATTCAATTATGCTTCTGTACTTGGTTTCATCAAAAGGTTTCCCTTTCTCATCCTTGTCCAGAGACATAGTTGAACCCATTGGAGTCCTCATAGAGGTTGCGTTCTCCATCCGAATTTCTTAATTAGCTCTTTGGTGAACTTAGTCTGCGAGATGAAAATTCCATCTTTAGATTATTTCACCTGAAGCCATAAGAAATACTTCAGCTTGCCCATACTGCTCATTTCAAACTTCCCTTGCATAAGTTTTGAAAACTTCTTGCAGAGGTTGTCGTTGGTAGAGCCAAATATAATGTCGTCGACATAGGTTTGCACTAGCAAAATCTTGCCTTTTATTTCCCTAAGAAATAATGGCTTATCTATCTTTCCCCTTGTGAATTTATTCTCAAGAAAAAAGCTAGACAGCGTCTCATACCAAGCTCGAGGAGCTTGTTTAAAACCATATAATGCTTTATGTAATAAATAAACATAATCGGGAAAGTTAGAATCAACGAAACCTGAAGGTTGTTTCATATACACCTCTTTCTTTATGTCACTATTAAGGAAGACAGACTTCACGTCCATCTGATAGACAGTGAAGCCCTTAAGAGTGGCATATGCTAGGAATAACCTGATTGCCTCCAGCCTTGCTACTGGAGCATACGTCTAGTCAAAGTCGATTCCTTCTTCTTGATGATATCCTTTGGCGATGAGTTTGGCTTTATTCTTTATGATCGTTCCATCCTCGTCCATTTTGTTCCTGTAGACCCACTTTGTCCCAATGACATTCTTACCTTTGGGTCTTAGAACAAGTTTCCATACTTGACAGCGCTTTGAACTGATTTAGTTCTTCCATCGCCATTATCCACGATGCGTCTGAGTTTGCTTCCTCAAACTTCTTTGGTTCAACCTGTGAGAGAAAACTCAAATATAAATTCTCGTTAGTTATACCTCGACGAGTTCTGACACCATCCTGGGGATCTCCTATGATTTGGTCCATTGGGTGATCCTTCAGATGTCTGAGCTTTAGAGTCCTTGCATCTGGAACGTCTTCAATCACCAGAGTGACTTCATCAACTTGGACGATTTCTTCATCTTGATCATCAACCTCTCCAATCGGGGCTAGAGTGGTGATCTTGATGAACTTTTCACCTTTATCTTCTGACGATTCATCCAAGTTAAGTTCTTTTAACTTTGTACCTACATCTTCAATGAAAACACTAGAAGAGTTGCCTTGCAGCAAGCTCGTCGCATCAAATACAACATGTATGGATTCTTCTACAACCAGAGTTTTTCTATTAAATATCCTATATGCCTTATTATGGCTACTATACCCTATAAAAATACCTTCAAAACTCTTTTCACTAAATTTAGTAGTATGATACTTGCCATTGTTAAGCACGAAGCACTTACAACCAAAAATTCTAAAATATGAGACAGTCAGTTTCCTGCCCTTCAGAAGTTCGTAAGGTGTCTTATTATGGTTCTTATTTATGAGTGCTCGATTTTGCACGTGGCATGCAGTGTTGACGGCTTCAGCCCCGAAGTATTCTGGAAGTGAAGCATCACTCAACATGATCCTGCAGGCCTCTATAAGTGTTCTATTCCTTCTCTTAGCTACTCTGTTCTGTTGAGGAGTTCGAGGAGAGGAAAACTCATGAAAGATACCTAGACTTTCACAGAATTCTGTCATGGCCACAGACTTGAACTATGTTCCATTGTCACTTCTGATTTTGACTACGGAATAGTTGTATTCATTCTGGACCTGCCTGACAAAATTGGTAAAGATGTCGAAGGTATCTGACTTGTGTTTCAGAAAGAACACCCATGCAAACTGCGAGTAATCATCAACAATAACCAATGTATAATCCTTTCATCCCAAACTTCTAACTTGCAGTGGACCGAACAAGTCCATATGAAGTAGATGTAAACATCTGTTAGAATCTTTGCCAATAACTTTTTTAAAGGTAGCCCTTATTTGCTTGCCTTTTACACATGCGTGACAAGGTCTATCTTTGACGTACTTGACATTTGGGGCATCACGTACTAAATTCAGTGAAAATAATTTATTAATAGTTTTGAAATTAATATGTGCTATTCTCTTGTGCCATTGGTCACCAAGAGATGCATTATATTTAGCCATAAAACACACTGGTGTAGAACAGTCTATACAAATGAATTTTAAGCAAAATATGTTCCTGATTCGAGTGCCTGATAGAATCATTTCCATATTGTCAACAGATTTTATCAAGCACTTATCAATATGAAATTCAACAATATATCCTTTATCACAGAGTTGGCTTATGCTTATGAGATTGTATTCCAATCCTTCAACATAAGCCACATCTGAGAAGGATACTCTACCGTTAGAGATCATACCATAGCCTTTCGTAATTCCTCGGTCTGAACCTCCAAAGATGACCTTTGGCCCGTTTAAGACTGGAGAATAGTTCTGAAGAAGGCTTCTTGTCCTAGTCATGTGCCGAGAGCATCCACTGTCCAAATACCAGATAAGCGTCTTGGTGGCCTTTGGACATACCTGCAATTACAAATCAGTTTGCCTTAGGAACCCAAACACGTTTGGGTCCTTGGTCTCTTGTTAGAACACTCCCCTATGAGTATTAACATTATGAGTGGTCTTTCTCATATTGCTAACTTGAGGAGTTGCAGAATTCCTGGGATTAAAATAGCAGTCGATGGAAAAGTGACCAATCTTGCCACAGCACCAACAGTCAAACCTGTTGTATCTTTGCCTTATGTTCTCCTGCTTGACCTTTTGAGATAGTGGTCTAGCAGGGGAAGCATTCTCGGAGGAAGAAGCTTCATGGTGATGGCAATCACATGATTTCTTCTCTTTCAGTGGCTTTTCCACAATGGGCTTTACCTTTGATGCTTTCTTAAAGTTATGACCATGATTATAAGGGCCATAGCTCTGAAGAATGACTTTTTCATAAGGTGCCTTAAATACACTCTCACCAAAGTTTTTGGGGCGAGTCCATCCTTGGTAACGGGACTTGGGCTCTACATAAGTAGGCCTAGCCAAGTGAACGTAGGATGAGTCAAGATCAAACTCATTTGTTGGAAATATGACCATCTTAAATAAGTCTGATCTTGAGGGACTTTCCCCTTCTCTTTGGCCAGAGCCTTCTTGGCCGCCTTATTCCTCCTAAATAATTTACTAGGAGCTTCCACATGGCCTAGCCCAGCACCCTTGGCCTTAGCTGAGAACTCAGCAATAAAAGGAAGAACAATCTTCGACTTCGAGAAACTTTCAACAAGTTTCTTTTCGGCTTCAAGTTGTGCTTCCAGTTCTTTTATGATTTTCTCCTTAAGGTTTAGGTGCTCGAGAGCCTTGTTATATTCTTCAATGGCAGTATTAAAGTTTTCTCTAAGCGAGTCGGTCTTAGCGACTTCCTCTCTTAGAGTGCTCTCTTCAGCTTTCAGAGTCTTTATCACTTTAGCTTGAGTTTTCATGACTCGTCGACATTTGTCGTAGGCCATGATTAACTCCTTGTACCTGGCCATGAGTTTAGACTCATCGTTAGAAGAGCTGTCCTCATGATCATGCTCAGAAACATCAGAATCAGAAAGAGGAGTGTGAGAGTTTACCTTCCCAGTGAACTGGGTCTCTTGTTCATCATCAGTCTGAGCCATAAGCCCAAAGCAGGCTTCTTCTTCTTCACTCGACTCAGATGAGTCGGAGTCGCTAAGAGTTTTGCCCTTCTTGGCTATTAGGCTCTTCTCTGTCCTCTTCTTATTGTATGATGACTTCTTTTCTTTTCTCTTTCCACCCTCCTTCTTCTTGTGGGGGCAGTCATCAATGACATGACCTGGCTTATTACAATAGTAACAAATGATGTCAGTAGAAATATGTTTGTTTGGTTTAGAAGTATACTTGTCATGACTACTTGAGCCTTTTCGATATCGATCACCATCATGTTGTGATCTTCTATAGGAGGCATCCTTGCCTTTCCATTGTTTCTTTTTGTTCAAGAATTTCTTGAACTGTCATGAGAGTAAAGAGAACTCTCCTTCAGATAGCTCTGAGCTTAAGATACTTGGCTCCGAGGTTTCTTCTTCACTAACTTATAGTGCTGGGGCAGGCGAGGCAGCCTTGGACTTCCTTGAGATGTCTGCCTTGAGAGCAACAGACTTCTCCTTGGACGAGGACCTGCTCTTCTCTTCTTCAACTTTTCTCATATTGAGTTGCAGCTTGTATGACATAAGCTTCCCGAAGAGATTCTGCGGGTCTGTCTCATCTAGCTTTCCAAACTCCCGGATAACACAAACCTTATTATCCCATTCCTTGGTTAGGGATCTCAAGAACTTATCATTTAGTTCTCCATTTGTGAAGACTCGGCCATAGACCCTTAGGCCGTTGACTATCTTGAAGAAGTTTTCAAAAGTGTCAGCAGTGGTGTCCTTGTGTCCTTGTCGAAAAGCTTCATATTTCTGATTAAGAAGGGATCTTCTATCATCTCTAACTTCTTCTGTACCTTCCATCAAGGTGACGAGTGACTGCCACATTTCCTTAACAAACTAGCAGTGGATCAGGTTCTGTAACATGAAGTCATCAACTACACTTGCTATTATGTTCTTGGCCTTCTTATCTAAAGACACAAGTGCAATCTCATCTTTGTCTAGATCCATAAATTTCTTGGGAACTTTCTTAGTTGGATCTATAGTGGAGACGGTCATGGGAATGTAAGGACCTTCTTCAACGATCATGAAGATCATTGGATCCACGGCTTCCATGAAAAATCTAATTCTTTCTTTCCACATGAGAAAGTTATTCTTTGTGCACAAAGGAAGCTCGACAAAATCTTTAGCCTTATCCATGCTTGGTAAATCTCAAAAGACAACTTAAGTCAGATCTGATCAAGGTGTTAACCTTTTAGTGATTAACCTCGCTCTGATATCAATTGAAAGTGTTCAGCTGTCTACCTAAATCACCTAGAGGGGGGGGGTGAATAGGTGAGTTGTGCGTCTTTTTGCGGAATAAAATTTAGAGATCTATGCACACAATAATCAACCAAGCAATCACAGTCGACAAAAGATTTATAGTGGTTCCCCAACCTTGGGTACATCCACTTTCCCTCATCGATCTAGCAAAGCACTAGACTCAGCTACTCCACTATCTCGATTGAAAACCAATCCTATGCCTTAGAATAAAGTTCCTACAATCTCGATCCACAACACGGATCTACACTCGGAAGATAAAAACTTCCTACAACTCGGAGACAAAAAGCTCCTACACTCAGAGATAAATCTCCTACAAAAATAAATTGAGAATAATGAAATACAAACAAAAATTATTTCTCAGATCTGAAAATCTCGGCCTATGTCTTCTTCCTTGATCTTTTCGTCTTTATCAGAAATTGTTGAAGAAGAAGAAAGTTGGCAAGATCTGGATCTGAAATATCTTTGACTCACACGATCTGAGAGATGATGAGGAGTTGAAATGCGATCTCGATCTGTAAGTCGACTTTGTTCTGAATCTTCTTGCACGAAAATCCTGGCCGATATTCACGATGAAGGTCGGCGGCTTCTGTTTTTAGAAAGAGAGAATAGGATCCAGATTTCTTATAATAAAACATTGACAGCTTGTTAGGTTAGTCGGTTTTGACAAGACTTTATATAAGATCTCCCTAACGGTCACAATTAGCATTAATGACGTACACGTGGACCAATCACGTCAATCTATTTCCAATTTACGCCGACTCTGGACTTAGCAAATTTCTGGAAAAATCTGACTGATTTACTCGAGTAAAAGATTACTTACTCGAGTACTAATAAGATTACTCGAGAGAATATAGGAAGACTACTCGAGTGGAAGACTTTGAGAAAATCCAGAATAGAATGAGTAATCACTCGAGTACACAAAGACTTACTCGAGTTCTAATATGATTACTCGAGACGTGGATATGAACTACTCGAGTACAAGAAGTATTACTCGAGAGGTAGAGGAAATTACTCGAGTCAAAAACTTGGAATATTTTCTGAGAGAAGAATTTTGGTTACTCGAGTACTGGAACTGGACTACTCGAGTAGTAGATGGACTACTCCAGAGGAGATTAACTACTTGAGTATATGAATATTGCTACTCGAGTATAGCACTTAGAAAAAATTCTGAGAGATAAAAATCTTATCACTCGACTATTAGAGCTGGACTACTCGAGTAGTAGATAGACTAGTCAAGTATACTCGAGTGGGGTAAAACAACACGAGAATCTGTCTTCTGTAACTCGAGACAAAAGACTTAATTACTCGAGTGGTTAATATAACTACTCGTGTAAATGACTTAGAATAAATTCTTAGAGGAAATTCTATTAACTTGAGAACAAGAGAGAGTCTACTCGAGTAATGGACTTGGCTACTCGAGAGCTATATTCAGACTACTCGAAGTCATTTCCCTCACTTGAGTACAGATAGATTTACTCGAGTATTAACTAAGTATTCAACTCGAGTATATAAACTACTACTCGAGTAAAAGACTTAGCTAAATTTTCTTCAACAAAATTTTCTCTTCTTCAATAAACTCAGCAACACTTCTTTCTCCAATAATTCTAGTACTTGAAACATGAAGTGTATCCCAATAGAGAGGCTACACATGAGTCAACAGCATGGATCACACAATGAGGGATTACATTGTATGATCATGTGTTTGGTGACCCATTGTAGACTGACATTGGTCTACACTTGGCAATATAGTCCTGAAAACACATAACTTAAACAAGACATCAAATACAACTTAATTCATCTTAGTTCAAGGGTGACTTCATCAAATCTAGGTTATTGTGGATATAATACCCAACACTCAGCCTGCGATCAGGAGCAGCAACGACGGTCTGAAGGAAGCTGCAGCGGTCTGGTTGAAGCCGCACCAGTGGAATGGTGGTTAACCACAACTGCGGTCTGGTGGCAACCCACAGTTTAAGTCTGGTAGCTTGTAGTGCTGCGATCTGGTCGGTAGCCGCAACTGCGGTCTGGTGGCAACCCGCAGTTGCGGTCTGGTGGCAACCCGCAGTTGCGGTCTGGTGGCAACCCGCAGTTGCGGTCTGGCGGCTTGCCCAGCGGTCTTCCCTGGCGGACTGGCGGTTTCCCTTGGTGTTGTTGGGAGTTTATTATTCTTTTGTATAGTGTGCGGGTTGACATTGTCAAACCGCATAAGCTGCGCAGATTGTATTTAGTCCCACATCGTTTGTTGTAATTCTCTCATCTCCCCCAGTTTCTATAAATAAGAAGGCATATCTATGTAATAATTATCATTTTAGAGCAATAAAGTTTGCGGTTTATTTAGCTCTTTGTCCATTTCTCACTGTGTCATTGCACACAATAAGAGACTTTCTCATTTGATATCAGACATACTGATGAGTCTGTACTTAAACATAAGAAGTTTAAACAATAAATGTTTCCACTCCTAGTGCCTATCAAAATGAACTCTTGGTCACTTGATCTCTTGATCAGACACTCATCCTTGTAGAAGACAATGACATAACAAATATCACATAGTTGGATTATGATAATCAGATTGTGTTGCAATCCTTCCACATAAGATACTTTTGTGATGTAAACTATACTATTGGTGATCATACCATAGCCCTTGGTGACTCCTCTGTCTGAACCTCCAAATTATTTATAGGGGTATAATCCTTAAGGTTTCTCTTTGTTCCAGTCATTTGTCTCGAACATCCACTATCCAAGTACCATATTGGCATTGTATGGGTACTTGGAATACCCTGCATACACAGATCAGTTTGCCTTAGGACCCCAAAATAGATTGGGTCCTTGGTTCTTGTTAGCTTGAAAATGCACTTGTCTACCTACAATAGTCCTGATAGGAAGACTCACCCTTGCCCTTGGCATATTAGGGTTGTGCCAACAATCTATGGTAAAATGTCCAACCTTGCCACAACACCAACATTCATGAATGTTGTATCTCCTCTTCTGAACAACCATGGAAGAAGTTGTCTATTCAGAGGGGAGAGCAACAACCTTTTTCTTGTTTCTTTCAGCTAGTATATGACTGAAAGTTAGTCTGCCAGTGAATGCACATGGCTTATTCTGAGTGACACCAATAGATGTCAGCTTTGCAACTGACATGGAGTTGATGACTTTAAAAACTGCCAGGTGTGGCTTACTAACTAACTTACCCTTAGTCAAGGTGTTTGCTAGAGGAACCTGAGAGAAGGCCATTGTCTTATCCTTGAGTGTGGGGGCTGGAGCACCAAACACAAATGGTCCATAATGGGACATATAGATTTCCTCATGGGGAGACTTCAGTGCACTCACACCAATGTCCTTTGTTGGAACTCCTTATTACTGATTTGGGCTAGGATTACTATTCTTTGTTTAGGATGTTTATTTTGACCCAACTTGTATAGAATAGGGTCATAGGTTATTTCCAGGGTTGTTACTTCAGAAGGAATTCTAGAGAAGCTCAATTGGACGAACGCAGAGCTCAGTTCGACGAACTCCGATCACCAACTCTAAAGAACAGTTCGACGAATGAAGAACTCAGTTCGACGAACTCAGACCTCCTCCCTGAGCTCAGTTCGACGAACGCAGAGCTCAGATCGACGAAAAAATTCAGTTCGACGAACTCTAGTGTCAGTTCGATGAAATCTTTACTGAGCTCAACGAATCAGACAATTACAGAAGGCATAATATTTTCATATGATTGGTAAATAAAAATCTGATATTTAATGCAAAATATTCTAACAAATATAACCGTTTAAGAAATCATTAAATATGGATTTATCACAGAGTTTAAAATCTATTTAATTCCAAGGCAGTTACAATTTCTCAAGTGATTCAAACGTTTCAGAATCATCTTATTTCAAATTTTTGAATTCTTCCCTGACAGCATATATAAATCTATAGAAGATTGCTGCTTAACAAGTTTTCTGGTCACACAAAGATCTTGAGAGAATTACAGATATTCTCCTTCAGACTCTTCTCAAGAGACATCCAATTTCTTATCTGTCTGGAATATCTACTGGAAGAGCAAAAGCACCAAGAAGGCCTACACCATGAAGAAAAGCTCTCCTCCCTTGATCACATTCTATTCAAATAAGGGGGAGCTTTTTGCAACATCATCCACTAAAGTCTTCTTAGAGATTCTTGAAAGAGAAGACAACATCTAACACATTTAGTTTATTCTTTAAACTGTGTACAAGGTTATAACTCCCTTCAAAAGTTAACTCTTGGTTCATAAGTCACCTGATCAAAAGACTTAGATTTAGTTTTTGGGTACCTGATCAAAAGCCCAAAGGGTTGCTAGATCTCCCTTAGAAAATAGATCTTCTGGAGACGGGGCACCTGATCAAAAACTGTAGTGGATTCCTACCAGGGTGGTAGAAGAGTAGACGTACCAAGATTTATTGGGGAACTACTATAAAATCCTTGTGTCGTCTGTGTTTGTTTTTTTTATTTGTGTGTTGTGATTATTATCTCTCTCTCTATATATCATTTATTTTCAAAACTGCTATAGAAATAAATTAAAGTTTTAAGATACACTATTCACCCCCTCTAGTGTAAAGTTAGATCTATCCCTTCACTTTTAATTGGTATTAGAGCCAGGTTGATGGTTTTACAGGCTAACACCTGAACCAACAAGATCCTGATAGATCTATTTATACCTAAAATTTGATTTTATCATGACACAAAATAAGGAGTATGCAAGCACTAGACCTCCTATTTGCAATCTTAATAAGTTTGCACTATGAAAATCAAGGATTAGATTATATATGAATTCTATTGATGAGGATATTTATAATTCTATTTTGACAGGTCCACCTCTACCACTAGCAGCACAAAGTACCAGTGCTACACCTCCACCAGAATGGACATAAGCTCAGAGAAAAGCAAAAACTACTGATGCAAAACTATGAACATAGTAGCCCAAACAATGTCTGATGATATTTTTCAGAAGGCTGCTTAATGCACTTCATCAAAAGATATATGGGATTCCCTCACTGCAATGGTAGCTGGATCAGCAGATGAGAGAAAAGACAGAAGATCTCACCTGATTTCTCAATACGAGAATTTCAAAAAGGGAGAAACATAATCTATTGCTGACTTGTATACAAGACTCAGTCTCATAATTAATGAGCTGAAAATCTTAGAGAAATACATCACACTGACAGAAGTTAATAACAAAATTCTCATGTGTTTCCCTAGCACATGAGATTCAAAAATCTGGCCAATTAGAGAAGCTAGATGGTGTAAATGAGATTTCAACAGAAACCTTGTTGGGCAAGATCAAATCCTATGAGCAGCTCATCAAAATAAGGGAAGCTGAACAAATGACCATATCTTCAGTAAAGAAGGACAAGAGTATTGCCTTCCAAGCAACTGAAGAGGAAGAACAAATTCCAGAGAATGAAAAGCTCATGAGTCTTTTGACCAAAATATTTTACAAAATGGCCAGAAAGGACTTCAAGAGAAGATTTTCCAGGAACAAGGACAAGCCAAGGTATGACAAAACACCTACTAAAGATATTGTTTGTTATAGTTGCAGGAAACTGGGACACATTCTTCTAGAATGTCCTGAGAGTTAGAAGAAAGATAAGAAGAAGGAGAAAGACTTCAAAAAACATTCAAGCAAACCCTCTTCCAGTAAACACAGACAGAAAGTGAAAGACTTTGTTGCTTAAACATGGAGTGAGACAGACACAGAATCTTCATCTAGTTCAAGTGAAGATGAAGAAGAATCAAAGGCTAAAGAAGTATGTTTGATGGCAATCAATGCATCAAACATTAATTCTGATTCTAAATCTGAGTCTGAAGAAGACCAGGTAATTTCAACCTTTAACTTTACATCAGATCAGTTAAAGATAGATTTTACATTACTGTGTAATGATTTGATAAAGTCTGAGAAGGAAATACAACTTCTCAGAGATAAATTAACTGAATTAAACAACTTATCCTCAGAAAACATTAGACTTATAAAAGAATTGAAAATTTCTAAGGAACAAATAGTTTCTATAGAAAACAAACTATTTGAGGCTAAAAAGTTTGAAGAAACTCTTAATGAGGGAAGTATCAAACTGGTGAATATTACAAGCACAGTCAATGCTAGATTAAATTATAGACTAGGCTTGGGAGCTTCATCCAGTCAACCTCAACTTCTTAAGAAAGATATTTTAACTACTCCTATCAAATTCATATCTGATAAAGGGAAAGAAATATTAGAAATCACAGATAAAGAAACTGAGGTTCTAAAATCAAAATCTATTCCAACACAAAATAAAAATTTCAAGAGAAATAGTGTTCAATAGAATTCGTCGAACCGAGATCGATGAAATCACTATTATTCGTCGAACGGAGCTAGACGAACGCTGAATGCTGGAAATGATTATAACTATTCACTAAATGACGCTCAACGAAATCACTATCATTCGTCGAACGAAGCTCGACGAAATCAGAACAATTCGTCGAACTCGAAATTTTCAAACAGAAATTTTAATTCTTTTAAAAAGAATACTCATACTCAAAAGTTGTTAAATCCTTTTACTGAGTGGATCATTCCCCTAAGGAGATATCATCCACTTGGATATAAAAGTCAACCAGAATATTCTTATATTTCTACTAATTATGATAGAAAATATATTGGTACTTGAATAGTGGGTGCTCAAAACACATGACAAGTAGAAAAACAAATCTAAAAGACTTCAAAGCAAAGCTTGGACCAAAAATCATATTTGGAGACTCAAACTGTGGCCAGACAGAGGGCTATGATAAAGTCAAAGTTGGAGGAGTTACCTTCTGAAAGGTAATTATGAGAAAGGTCTTAAGTATAACCTAATCAACATCAGTCAACTTTGTGATGAAGGTTATCAGATATCTTGTAATAAGACTTTATGCTCTATTATATCTAATAATAACAAAATTGTTTTAATTGAGTTTAGACAAGGTAACATTTATTTAGTCAATTTTAATTCTGCTAAAACTGAAATATGCTTGTTTAATCAGATAAGTAAATCTAATGAACTTTGACGATCTTACAAGAAAGAAGGATTTTGCAGGGCTTGTCAATTAGGTAAGCAAACTAAAAATAGTTTTAAATCCATATTTAAAAGTGATTCACCCAGAATTTTGTATTTGCTGCATATAGACCTTTTTGGACCTATTGCAATACAAAGTTTGGGAGGAAAGTCATACACTTTAGTGATTATTGATGATTTCTCTAGATTCACTTGGGTCTTCTTTCTTAGTAACTGTACAACCTTGGGCTCGCGGGAGGTGGCTCAAGCAGCGAATAGGAGAAGCCGACGAGAGGAACTGGATGGGCGAGTGGGACCATATGGTCCACTCGCAGGAGGCGAGACAGGGGTCCTTTGAAGTAGGCGAGACGTCCTTTAGGCGCGCAAGCAGGCACTTGAGGGCGAGACGGCTCCCATAATACGGGAGGCCTGCGAGATGAGCAGGAGGGCTCGTCTCGCCACTGGTCATTTCCCCACTCGCCATAGAGAAAGAAGGATGTTTTTACCTTCCTACCCCCAAGGGGGATTTTACTCATCTATCCCCGGTAATTTTACCCTTTAGCCTTTGTAGGTCTGCATATAGCCCTTCAGAACAACAGAGTTTGGCTGTTGGCAGACCAAACCCAAGGTATTTTGGTAATTTTAGGTCAGTTCAGAATGATTATTTGCAGATCCAACTCAGAGGCCTATAAATAGACCGATAAGGTGCCTGAGAAAGGGTTGTTGAACCTTGCCATATTCTTCCTCAGAGGCACCTAGCTCAGCATTGGCTAGGGAGGCGTAGAACTATAATTTCTTCCGGGTACGAGGTGGGACCTCCAAGCTGAGACCATCGGTCTGTTTCTGGCCCTATGACTAACGCCTGGAGGGCGGTTCGAGAATAGTAAGTGTGAGTTGCAGCATCAGGTCGGAACTCTAGGTGGAACCGGGAGACTGGTTTCAATATTTTTGGTGCGGTGAGTGTGGACCGCAGCACACAGAGAAGAATCTTGAGCAACCTCATGACAGGAGGTCACAGAGGAGGAGACAGAGATGGGTCAGATAACCCAGAAGGATTCGTTGGAAGGGAGGAGTTCATGGCGTCAATCAAAGGCATCATGGACATGCTCTAAGGGATCTCGCGATAAGGGGATTATTCGACCACGCTACAATAGGTGCCTGTTCTCTCGCCGCGGGAAGAGCTCATCTCGGCGAGAGTGGGAGAAGATGTCCCGGGGAGGCTACCGGGGAAGGAAGTGATGGTGGAAGGAGGCAAGCAAGACATGACGGGAAGGGAGCTGTTCCCAAGCCCAACGAGCACCGTCTCGCCAAGAGAGGTCGTCGCGTGAGTAGGGGCAGCGAGACCAGTGGCGAGAGGGTCCCCCTTTTGTGAGTTGATCCTGTCGGCTCCCATCCCGGAAGGGTTCCAGGAACCCGAGATGAACTATTATGTGGGGAAAGATGATCCCCTCCAGCACCTACAGTGGTTCGAGGATGCAATTTCGATTAGACCGATGATGGACGCTTTTAAGTGCCGTCTTTTTACCATTACTTTGAAGGACAAGGCTAGGGATCAGTTTCATCAGCTCCGGTAGGCTCGATATATAGCTTCGAGGACCTGAGCAGGAGCTTTCAGCTGCGTTTCGCAACTTCGAAGAAGAGGAAGAAGAACCCGGAGTCGATATTTTTGATTAAGCAGAGGGTAGATGAGTCCCTAGCTCAGTATGTGGACAGATTTCAGGAGGGGATCTTGGATATTCAGGAGATACCTGGGTTCTCCCTCCAGATGGCCTTTACCGTAGGACTGCGGGAAGGCTTCTTCAAGATAAGCCTCACTCGGAAGGCGCCACTATCCTTTGAGGGGTTGATGGAGAAGACTGCGAAGGAAATAGCAATGGAGGCGGTGAATCCAGCCTTTGCAAAAAAGCTAGCAAGACTGATGGAGGTTGAATCAAGAGAGTCCAGAGGGAGACAATAAGAGGGGAGGAGAAGAGAAGAGCCGAGGGCACCGGCATACCAGGAGTTAGGATGGAGGCAGCAGGGGGACCAGCCCCCGGGCAAGGGAGAGGATTTCCCCAGGGAGGAAGGAATCAACCAGGAGGGCCTGGAATATTTAACCAGCAGGGGTGGGGGTACGGTCATAGACCACCTCTACGCCCGCCGCCGCAAACTATGGCCATCAGCCGAGGGAGAGGTAGGGGCCGAGAGAGAGGAAGAGGAGCAGGAGCTGGAAGGAGGAGAAACCCTCCGGAGGGGATGCAAGGAGAGGAGGTAGCATTTCCATACTGTGACTTCCACAAGGAGGAAGGTCACGCAACGGCTACCTGCCCAGAATTCTTGGAAATGGAAAGAGCTAGGGGAACGGGAGAGTAGCAGAGGCTGGTACGGATAGTGGAGGTAACCGGGACAGGAGAGGAGGATCGATGTGTGGATCGAGCGGACGTAGGAGACCGAGGGGGAATCAGAGTAATCTAAGGGCGGTGACGATCGAGGATGCCCAAAAGGTGAGACTTCATACTATGTATCGTCGAAGCATAGCCTCGACGTCACAATCTCCTCCCCCGGATGAGAAAATCACCTTTTCAAGAAAGGACATGCCAGACCATGAAGACCCCTTCTGTGACGCACTGGTGATCCGGACCGCCATTGAGAACTTCACGGTATCACAGATCCTGGTTGACAATGAGAGCTCAGTGAATGTTATTTTCAAAAAGGCATTTAACGAGATGAGGGTGGAGGCCCGGAGGGTGTTGGTAGTAGATGGACCAATGTTTGGATTCTCAGGAGAGAGGAAGGAGGTCGAAGGGGAGTGGGACTCCAGGTAACCCTGGGGGGACAATCTAGGAACTGTCGTTTTGTTATAGTGGATGCCCCCATCAGTTATAACTCCATTTTTGGACGCCCTTGATCATTGCATTTAGATGTGTGCCGTCCTCTTTCCACCAGTGCCTGAAGCTCAATGCGGGAGGTACTCAAATCAGGGTATGGGGAGACCCGAAGGCAGCCAGGGAATGCTATGTGATGGCGATAAACACCATCTCATGGCTAGGATAGGCCGAAGAGATGGGGAATAGGATGGATCAATGGCAGCAAGAGTTTGGTAGCAAGGCAGAGGAGGAAGGAGAAAAAAAAGTTGGAGGAAAGGGAGAAGTGGTGATGGTGGGAGGCATTGCGGGGGAGCCGAAAACGGCGGGAGAGAAGGATGGAGAGACTGGGATGGAAGAGGAGGAAGAAGAAAAAGAGGTTGGAAGAGAAGGAGAAGTGGTGGTGGAAGGAGACATTGCGAGGGAGCTAGAAACGGCGGGCGAGAAGGATGGACAGATGGAGGAAGAGGAGAGGTGGTCAAAGGAGAGTGAGGGGAGGAGGAGAGAAAAGAGAAAGAGGGGGGAAGCAGGAGGGTTGCCCAAAAGAGAGGCCCGACTGGAAAAAATAAGAGTTATGCTACTGGGAGGAGGGAGCACTGGCAAGCTAGAGATGGAGAAGCTCGAGGGAAGAAATGGTGGTGACTGTCATGGAACATGAGGCAACAGGCCAAGAGGCAGGAGAACAGGATGTGCCAGGGTAACAGGAGAAAGAAGAGGAGCCGTCAAGGCTGAAGGAGGCCGTAGAGGTACTAGAGATGGAGATCTTCACCAGAGAAGGAAGAAGAGAAAAGATAAAGGTCAGCGGAGAGCTCAGTCCAAAAGATCAGGAGGAGGTCAAGGCATGCATGCAGAGGAATATTGACGTCTTCGCTTGGAGCGCGGATGACATGCATGGGGTCGATGCGTACGTGGCCTGCCACCGTTTCAATCTCGACCCAAAAACTCGCCCAGTGCAACAAAAAAAGAGGGCCATCGCCTCCAAGATGGCCGGACCCATTAGAGAGGAGGTAGAAAAGCTGCTTAAGGCAGGGTTTGTGTCTGCCTGTAAGTATCCAGGGTGGGTGAACAATGTTTTAATGGTTAAAAAGAGGGAGGGTAAGTGGAGAATGTGTGTATATTTTTCTCTCTTAAATAAAGCGTTCCCTAAGGATTGCTACCCTCTATCTCGAATCGACGCGCTGGTTGATTCAGCTGTTGGTTTCTCACTAATGAGTTTTCTAGAGGTGTTTTCAGGATATCACCAAATACGCATGCACCCTCTGGATGGCAAGGTCGTCACCTTCGTCACAGAGGATGGATGTTTCTATTTTAAGATGATGCCATTTGGGTTAAAAAATGCGGGGGCGTCCTATCAAAGAATGATGGATCAGATCTTCCGAAAGCAGAAGGTGAGGAACCTCGAGATTTATGTGGATGACCTGATGATCAAAATTTGGGACCTCAGATCTCACGTCTTGGATCTTGAGGAAACCTTTGGAACCCTAAGAAAATATAAAATGAGGCTCAAACCCCTGAAATGCATTTTTAGGGCCAGTGGGGAAAGTTCCACGGGCATCTCCTTACCCCATCCAGAGTAGAGCCTAATCCCGTTAAGGTGAAGGCAATTCTAGAGCTGGAATCTCCCAGGAATGCCAAGGAAGTTGAACGTCTCACCGACAGGCTGGCCGGACTAAGCAGGTTCCTCTCCCGAGTCGGGAAAAAATGCTCACCCTTCTTCCGGACGTTGAGAGGGGGTAAGAAGTTTGAATGGACCCCGGAGTGCGAGGAGGCTTTTCAGGCACTAAAGCAGCAGCTCACCCGAGCGCCTCTACTCCAGGGACCGAGGGAAGGGGATGTCTTGTACTTATATCTAGGGGTGGGTACCGGGGCCGTAAGTTCGTTTCTAGTACGAGAGAAAGGAAAAAAGCAATTCCCTATCTATTACGTAAGCAGGGTCCTGAAGAAGGAGGAACTCGGATACCCAATCCTCGAAAAGCTAGCATTTGCTCTCATTGTATCAGCCAGGAAGCTTAGGCCGTATTTTCAGGCCCATTCGATTCAGGTGGTGACAGATCACCCCCTCCGTCGCATCTTGGAGGGGGTGGAGCACTCAGGAAGGTTGGCCAAGTGGTCAATTGAGCTTAGTGAATTCGACCTCACTTTTACTCCTCGGCTTGCCATCAAAGCACAAGTGATGGCCGACTTTCTAGCGGATTACGTGGTTGAGTTCCAAGAGGCCGAAGTACCCCCTCGAGCGGCTTGGATGCTGGTAGATGGAGCGTCAGGAAGAAATTCCTTTGGAGGAGGAATGATCTTGGTAAGTCCAGAGGGGAACAGGATTGAGCAAGCTTTGAAGATCCACTTTACAATCACCAACAACCAAGCATAATATGAGGCAATCATCATAGGGATCGGGTTGGCTCGGTAGTAAGGCATTCAAGATGTTGGGGTCTTCACGAACTCTATGGTGGTTGCAGGACAGATCAAAGGGGAGTTCAAAGCGAGGGAGCCCACCCTCCAGCTGTATCTAGGGAAGGTCAAAGACATTATCAGGTGGTTGCGCAATTTTTCGATTCAGCACGTCCCGAGGGATGAGAGCACTCAAGCGGACCAACTCACCAAATATGGCCCTCGAGCCGGAGGAACGGTGACGGAGCTTTTCAGGCCGTCCATAGAAGAGGGAGAACTCATGGAGATAAAATAGCAAGGATCCTGGATGGACCCCTTCATCACTTTCTTGACCTCGGGACAACTTCCTGAGGGTGACCTCGATAAGAAGCGGGTCAGGTACAAATCAGCGTACTACCTGTTGAAAGATGGGGCGCTATACCGCAAGACGTTGTCAGGCCTGCTGGCACGATACCTATCTGAGGAAGAGGTTCTGAAGGTCCTGGAAGAGATCCATTCATGGGAATGTGGGAGTCACTCAGGGAGCCAAACTTTAGAGGGGAGAGTGTTGAGGAAGGGGTACTTCTGGCCTACGCTCAGGAAAGATGCAGAAGAGTTCGCAAAAAGATGCCAAAAGTGCCAAGAGTTTGCCCCCTCCAACTTCTTCCCGCACAAAGGCTACGAATGATCACAGCTCCCTGGCCCTTCACAATATGAGGGCTAGATCTGGTGGGTCCTTTTCCGCAAGCTAGTGGTCAGAGGAAGTTTCTTTTGGTCATGATAGATTACTTTTCAGAATGGCTGGAGGTGAAGGTGTTGGCCAAGGTGACATCACAGGTGGTCAAAAATTTCATATGGGGAGAGATCATTTGCAGGCATGGGCTACCGCTGGCCATTGTGACTGATAATGGACCACAATTTGCTAGTAGGGAATTCGATGATTTCTGCATTCGTCTGGGCATAGACCTCCGTTTTGCCTCGGTTCATCATCCACAGAGTAATGGACAGGTGGAAGCAGCAAACAAGATCATTGTCAATCTTTTGAAGAAGAAGGTGGAGAATCTAAGGGGGAGCTGGGTGGAACAGCTCCCTTCAGTTCTTTGGGCCTTGAGGACCACACCAAACACCTCCACAGGAGAGACCCCATTTAAGCTCTCTCATGGCTATTGAATAAATAGCCATGAGCTAGGCATGTTGACTATTGAATAAATAGTTCCAATTAATTGTAACAAATGTTTGTACAATTCTTAAAAATATGACAATTTATGTATACAAATATAAAAAAACAACAAGAAAAACTTTAATTAGTCAAAAAATATTATTCAGAACACAAAATTTATCGAAGTCAAAGAATTGTGTCGAGACACCAGAGTGTGTGTCGACACTCATAGTACAGGTGTGTCGAGACACCACAGTGTGTGTCGACACTATTAGAAAAAGTGTGTCGAAACACGAGACAGTGTGTCGACACTGATTAGAGGATATGTGTCGAGACATTAAAATTTAGTGTCGAGACCTTCAGGTCTGTGTCGAGAAACATAAACCTTGTGTCGATTTAAGTCGACACATCACAACAGATTTGGTCTTCTTTGTCGACACCAGATATTTCCATATAATGAGAAAATTACTAAATGCAGTGCGCCTTTTCACCTTCAAAAGACTGATACTATAAATAGGAGGTATTAGGTTTTGTCGACTTCATTCACCATAAATCTTGAGAGACTGATCATTGTGTGTCGAGACCTAGAATTCATAGTCGACACCTCACAGACTCAAGTTCTTTCAACAAGAATGGCACCAAAGATGGACAACAACATCAATGAGGGATACGAGCTGGTGCGCAACACATTCGACTCCGCTTCTGATGATATAAAGAAGGTGATTGACCTAATAAATGAGGCTGGTCTAGAGCATCTTCTTTCAGAATCAACAAAATTTTGGAAGAGAGAGGTATCTGAATTTTATTCTAATGCCTCATTAAACCTTAAGTCAGACAAGATAAAATGCTGTGTTAATGGAGCAAGGATAAAGATAACAACCGAAAGACTAGCTAAAGTCTTTCAGATTCCAAGAACAGCACAGGATGATGAACTGGATTCAAGCAAGACAGCTGAGGCCCTTGATTGGTGTGGACTAGCTCCAACCACTAGTTTTCGAAATTCTTTAAATAGGAAGGGAATGAATTCCCAAGGAAAATTCTTATCTGAAATAGTAGGAAAGGTGCTCCTCTACAAGACTGGAGCACATGACAGGCTTTCTACAGTCATGTTTAACCTGATGACAAGAATTATATTAAACATCACAACTGACTGGAATAGAGTGGTGTTTGATAAGATTACAGAAGGAATTTAGAAGCCCAATATGGGCAGAATAATTAGTTTATATCTGGTAAAGGTCATCCTAGATAATATCAATCAGAAAAATGAAACTACGATAAATCATATGAGGAGAATGGACCTGAGAATCCTGTCTAGATGAGATAGACTCTTGACTAAAGAGACATCAGAACCTTAAAGGACAAAAGAGGTAAAAGACAAGAAATCTGTGGTTGAGGAAGTTGAATCCTCTAGTGATTCTGAAGAAGAGGTCCACTTCAGTTCAGATGATAATGTAGTGGAAGAACAAGGCAGATCTCCTAGGCTTTCCCCTGAGATCAATGTACAGGTGCAGGGGGAGAACATTCCAGATAAAGAACTAGCTGAGGGGGAGAACCTCAATGCATTACCAATGGATACAACAAATACAATAATAATGGATGTTGTTCAGGACCTAGAGAAATCCAAAGATCCTGAACATCAAATCTATGAACTAGAGAATGAAGAAGAAGTTCTTATGTCAAAAGAATCAAACAACTAGGAGAGCATTGAAGATTATCAAATTGAGATACTTGATGCTGAAATTCAGCATGCAGATATTACAATGGACAATATCAGTATTGATAAGGAAGGTACAAGAATTCAGGGGGAGTTGGCCCCTAATACTGAGAAAACTAAAGAGACAACTCAAGTTAAAGAGGTCATTTCTTCTGAATCTGAGGATGCTGAAGCTTCTCAACTGAAGAAAAGGACATTTTCTGAAATTAAGAAGAGGAGCAAGAGCTATAAGCAATATCTTCAATTTGGACCACCATCAGTTCCTACAATGGATCATAGCACTTTTCTCGTTCAACTACAGATTATGCTTGATAAGCAAAGACAAGATCTTGAGAAGTTTGTAGATGAAATCAACAAGGAGTTGTAATTTTAGCTGGCTCAAGACATCAAGTCCATAAGATTTGAAGTAAATCTCTTGAAAACTAAAATGACTACATTCTTTAAGAAAGGAGCACATGTAGTAGTCTATCTAGCCAAGCAACAACAGGAAGCCAAGAACCTACAAGATGATGTGGCAATCAAGCAAGGATGTATCCTTGAAAATCAAAATATACTTAATGAAAATCTGATAGTGATGCATGAAACAACATTGGGAGAAATTAAGAACCAAACCACTGTTTTGGAAACCAAACTTGATTCTAATGCCACAGATATCAATAACAAACTGCAAATCTTTCATTAAGGACATCAAAGATTATTACAAAACTTGGACAACAATTTACTGAGAGTAAAGAATACCGTAACTTCAGGTATCAATTACCTAGATGGATAGATAAGATTTCATAAGAATGATCTCAGAGATCATATTGAAAGAGAAGTCATAAAGGGGGAGAGAGTAATGATTAAGGCCAGTGCTGAACAAGCTACCTGGATAGCAAACAATATCAGAGACACCTTAGTCTTTCCTCCCCTATGGTATAACGGTGATCAAACTGCTGAATCTGGTTGTCAACCATCTCTACTTGAAGCACCTCCTGCTGAATTCTTTCATCCTGAAGTACCTGCCAATTTTGAATCTATTCAAGCAACTATCCAACACATGTACAGTCCTCCTCAAGGCTTAGATAAGAATATAATATATGAGAAAGTGGACAAGTCTTCTCCTGCTCCATAGATAGAAGCTCAGTTATCAAAGAAAAGGTTTAGAGAACTAGCTGAGACTAAACCTGATTTTGAGCAATGGAGTCCAACCTCCAGATCCATAATTTTTACTGCATGGAAGGCTATAAATGCTAATATCACAGACAGAGGGAAATGGTATTTAGAACAGGAATGGGCCAAACACTTGAAGCAGTAAGAAGTTATTCGAAAATTCAGACAAGATATGAAGAGAGGAAAGCTTCCTGCTAAGTCGATAGAGCCCAACAAATATTTCCCAAAACCATATAATTACTTTGAGAGGCAAAGGCTGAAAGAAGAAGCTATTGCAAAAGCTAAAGCTAAGAATGACAAAGGAAAGGCAGTTGCTAAGGATAAAGAGCCTGAGGTGAAAGCCAAGATACACTCTGGGAAAGGTATAATTATCAAGGAACCTTAGCTGGCTTAGGATATTCTTAGTTTTTCTATTTCTAATGAAAAACTTGATCTGTAAAAAGCTTGTATCAATAAACTTTATGGAAAACAATTAATGTAAATCCCGACTTATTCCACATTTTATGTGTTGTTAATTCGGACTGAAATTGTTTGCCTTATCTTCTATTCAGTATTATTGTTAAATATGTGTGATTTGTTGGATCCGGAGGCCAACCTTAGAGGGGGGGGGGGGGTGAATAAGGTTTTATAAATTTCGCTTGAATAAACGGAATCTTAACGTAAACCACACCACAAGTGAAGATTTTAAACACAAGTATTAAATTCAATAACAATCAATTTCATACAAGTACAAGATGAATGTTTTACAATACGATCTTCATGACGTCGAAGATCAAAGACGAAGAGAAGAAAACTTTGGGTTTTCTATACCGACCCAAAACCCGGACCGGTTGGCTCTCTCACTTTCTCCCCGAAAGGTCTTAGAGCCGCTCTTCACCTCCACACCCGGAAGGGTCTTAGAGCACCGCTAGATCCCCGATCTAGACGCCCCAAATCCCGGGACGATTTTCCACGGAATCCAACCCGGATCCCGACGACCTTCCCCGGTCGATTTCCCTTACCACTTACAACAATAGAAGAAGAAAAAGATACAAAAAGAGATTACAAAATATATTCGTTAAAGTTTAGGTTCTCCCTCTTGAGAAGTTCTCCGGATAGATCTACGGCCGGTGCTTGTGATCTTCGATGGAAAGCACCCGGTCGCTAGACGTAGACGATGCGAAGCCTTGATCGCCGGAGTTCTTCGATCTCGAACGGGAGGAAGAAGCCTTGCTTTTTCTTTGACGAAGACGAGTAGAACGGACGTAGGAAGACGGCCGAACTTAGTATTCCTGGAGCACTTCGTCAATAATCTCTGGAGGCTTGGGTCTTGAGGAAACGGCGCTGCTTTTTATACGTCTTGGAGAAAATAGACTACCGCCTGCGATAACTCTATCGTCGGGCGGTAGGTTCGCGCGTAACGCCTGCCAGCTGTCTCCACACGTCTCCCGAAACGGCAACTATAACTGCTCATTAAGGAAACTGCCGTTTCAAGAGAGCTATCGCCGGGCGGTAATGGTTACCGCGTAACGCCTGCCAGCTGTCTCCACACGTCTCCCGAAATGGCAACTATAGCTGCTCATTAAGGAAACTGCCGTTTCAAGAGAGCTATCGCCGGGCGGTAAAGGTTACCGCGCCCAGTCAGAGCGATAGCCGCCATTTCGCCAAATAATTCTACCGCCTGCGATAAGACTATCGCCTGAGCGGTAGGTACCATCGTCGACGATCGTCCCCTCGATGCACGTCGACCGGATACCGCCGGCGGTAGCGTCCTATCGCCGGGCGGTAGCTTTTGATTGTCGACGATCCTTCCTTAGCTGATAAATGGGCTGTCGACCATCGAACCGATATGCGTCGATCGAGATGGTTACCGCGCTGCGATAAGGTTGTCGCCGGGCGGTAGTAACCTTTTGAAGCTCTTCTCCTTTCCTTTCACCTATCAGCCTGCACACTCTATCACACAACCAATCTCATCAAATACAAGCAGGGAGTTGATATTCTCAAACCTAAGGAGTGTGAAACCATGTTCCAACAAACTCCCCCTTTTGATAATATCAATCCCGTTCATGATAAACCAAAATCAAGTAGATAGAGTGCCAGATTAGATGTATGTAGCAACGTAGAACAGTATAAAGTAGAGTATCAGAGTAAAATGATATTGAACAAATAAGCAATACACACCTATATCGATCCCGTTCAATCCTGTTCTATCCTACTACATACTCCCCTATCGGTGGGACGCTCCCCCTATCTATGAGCACACACACACCTCAATACGCTCCCCCTATCATGAACACTACCTCCAATACCTTCTCCCTCTTTGATAATATCAAAAGAATGGGCGAGGCCAACCGACCAAGGAGGATGAAAATTGTAGGCGAGAGATAACGTAATATAGACCTACAAAGCACTTGAAATCAGAGAATTATAAAACAGGGTCAAAATCAGGAGCAAACGCTAATCAGAGTGAAGAAAATGGACTATATGCACGAGACATAGCACACATCAAGTATGACATGAATGTTTGCAGGGTTTAGATAAATAGAGAGAAAAATAGGCAAACACAAATATCGTCATGAGAGAAAAAAAATGTGCCAGTACGTATTGTGCGAAAAGCATCGAATGTAGTTGAGGTCCAATTCTTATGCGCGGAAGATTTAAATAAGATAATGACATGTGCACGTGTAGCACCAAGAGACAAAACATTCAATAGAGATATCAGGCAGACATGTTTTATATCAAGCAAACTAACGATGCTAACACCAAAGAGATATAGTGAAAAATCACGTCACATGACATAGTGCGGCATAAAGAAATTAAATCAAGGGCACAAATCATAAAGTGTAGTCCATGCACAAGATCGAAACGACTTTGTAATCCAAGGTGCTCACCCTCACAACGCTTATGAAGACTTATCAGGAGGGATGAGTAGTGCTTGGGGGGTTTGTAAGCGGGATTTGATGGCCATCATTTTATTTTGGAGTTAGTCCATCAACTTTATACATAATCAAAGCAGAACAAGACCCCAAGTCAATCGAAATCTACCCACATAGGTAGATCCACTTTAACTTGTTTACATTGGACATATGCCTTTCTAGTTTTGGCCCAAAAATTTAATTAGCATAGACACGCCCAATTTGATTTCATGACATTGATTGTTCAAGATATATCAGATATGTTAAAGTTAGTGTCACGATTTATAGCATGTCAGCTTATTATCTCAGGTTGAGTGCATGATCAAGTGGTGTGTGAGAGGTGTAATCATTATCGTAAATAAATCCTCACACATACTTAGAGGCATAGACAACGTACACCCACATTAATTTTCGCACTCAATAGCTAGACAAAAATTTAACTTCGCTCATCATGACAGGATACCAATGTGCCGTACAAATTGACAAAAAGATTAGCAAACATTGTATATACTTGAAAATATACCACGACTCGGTCATATGAGCCCCAAACCAACTAGTCAGTTTTTTTTTTGAATTTTTGAAAACAATTTTAGCCACAACCAGGGAACAACCAAAAACAACACGAGCAGGGAAAACAACGAACAGTACATATGTTTTTTTTTGTTTTTCTTTTTGTTTTTGGTGTTACAACTTTGAACAGAACAAACATGAAACCAAAAAAAAACAAAGCTACAAACACAAGAAAAAAATATAACAAAAATTAGGACGATAAATCAAGAATCCCAAGTTCGAGTCGTAGAAGCGAAAAACGAGCATCCGGAAGCGGTTTAGTAAGAATGTCCGCGAGTTGATCATCGGTCCCAATAAAGACGACACTCACATTCTCTTTCTTAATGTGGTCGCGAATAAAGTGATGTCGAATGTCTATGTGTTTGGACCGAGAGTGATGCACCGGATTATACGTTAAGTCTATCGCACTCTTGTTGTCGCACCTAAGTGTAATGTTGCGAAAAGAAAGACCAAAGTCTTCTAAAGTTTGCGACATCCAAAGTGCCTGTGCACAGCAACTTCCTAAGGCGATATACTCGGCTTCGGCGGTCGAAAGAGCCACCGAGTTTTGCTTACGACTCGACCACGAGACAAGTGCCGGGCCTAAAAAATGACAAGTACCGCTAGTGCTCTTGCGGTCAAGAGAGCAACCGGCATAATCGGAGTCAGAATATCCATGAAGGGTAAAATCATCCGAGTGAGGGTACCACAACCTGAGGTGTTGCGTGCCACGGAGATAGCGAAAAATATGTTTTACCGCTTTAAAGTGAGACTCCCTAGGGTCAGCTTGAAAACGGGCACACATACCTACCGCAAACATGATATCGGGCCGTGACGCACTCAAGTATAACAGAGATCCAATCATGCCCTGAAACATTGTTTGATCCACAGAGATTCCACTCTCGTCTTTTCCTAATTTAAGGGACGCACTCATCGGAGTTTTGACTTGTTTTAAAGACTCAAAACCAAAACGTACAAGCATATCTTTTATATATTTGGATTGATTTATGAAAATTCCGTCTGGTCGTTGAGAAATTTGAAATCCTAAAAAATAATTGAGTTCTCCCACAAGGCTCATTTCAAATTCAGATTTCATTAAACTCACAATCTCTTCAACCAACCTCTCATTAGTCGCTCCAAAAATAATATCGTCAACGTAAATTTGGAGGATAACGAGATCCGAATTTTTGGCTTGAACAAAGAGAGTTGTGTCCGCACTACCCATCTTGAACCCATGATCTAAGAGGAACGTAGTTAGCCTATCATACCAAGCACGGGGTGCTTGTTTCAATCCATACAAGGCCTTTACTAATCTGTACACATGATGAGGGTGGGCGGCATTTAGGAAACCGGGTGGTTGCTCGACATACACTTCTTCTTTTATATAACCATTTAAAAATGCGCTCTTAACGTCCATTTGAAACAACTTTATTTTCTTATGGCTTGCGAATGCCAAAAACATTCGAATGGACTCAAGACGAGCAACCGGTGCAAAAGACTCCTCAAAATCCACACCCTCAATTTGTGAATATCCTTGTGCTACCAACCGAGCTTTATTCCTCGTGATCCTAGACTCACCATCAAGTTTATTCTTGAACACCCACTTTAAACCAATCACGGGATGGTTGTCCGGACGATCAACTAGAATCCAAACTTTGCTACGCTCGAATTGGCTCAATTCCTCATTCATGGCAAGGAACCATGATTCATCTTGAAGAGCCTCGGACACGTTTTTGGGCTCAATATCCGATAGAAAGCATAAGTTGGAGAACGCCTCATGAAAAGCAGATCGAGTTCTAACTCCATGGGATGGTTCTCCAATAACTAGATCACGAGGATGTTGTTTCGTAAACGTTAGATCCTTAGGAGGCACATATGCGTGCGACTCACTCTCCTCGTTACTCTCAACCGGAACACTCTCCTCAACCTCTTCTTCGGACAACCTAGGCTCACTAGATGGTGGACTCTCATCAAAATGCACATGAGCCGATTCTTCAACCACTAAGGTTCTCTTATTATAAATCCTATAGGCTCGACTTTTGCTAGAATATCCTAAGAATATGCCTAGATCGGATTTTTCGTCGAATTTTCCTAAGAGATCCTTAGTGTTCAGAATATAGCATGGGCACCCAAAAACTCTAAAGTACGAGACGGAGGGTTTTCTATCAAAGTAGAGCTCGTAAGGGGTTCGCTTAAGAAGTGGGCGAAGCATGACACGGTTCATCACGTAGCTTGCCGTGTTGACCGCTTCGGCCCAAAACGATCGAGGTAAGCTGAACTCCGCGAGCATCGTACGTGCTAGCTCTTGAAGTGTGCGATTCTTTCTTTCTACCACTCCATTCTGTTGAGGCGTGCGAGGAGCGGAGAATTCGTGCTTAATCCCTAAAGTCTCACACAACTTCGAAAAATCCTCATTCTCAAACTCTCCACCGTGATCTGATCTGATACACTTAATGTTTAGTTCTTTCTCATTTTGAATACGCGTGCATAAAGTAGAGAATTCCCTAAACGTGTCAGATTTGTTGGCAAGAAATATTGTCCAACAATAACGAGAAAAGTCGTCTATGATGACGAATGTATATCGCTTTCCTCCTAGGCTACATGTGGAAAGCGGTCCAAACAAATCCATATGCAAGAGTTCTAACGGTCTAGAGGTGGAAATCTCTGTTTTACTTTTAAACGAGTTTTTGACAAATTTTCCCTTTTGACAAGGCCCACACATAACGTTAAAACTACCGCTTAGAGACGGAATTCCTCTAACAAGTTTCTTTCTAGATAACTTAATAATTAGCTTGCTACCCGAGTGTCCTAATCTCCTATGCCAAAGGTCTAGTTCTTCATTCTTAGTTACTAGGCATTTTAGATTGGACGAAGAGAAATCATCAAAATTAACTGTGTACACATTGCGATTTCTATGGGCTACAAGCAATACATTAGAGGTTTTAGCATCAATGAGTTTGCACGTGTTCGATGATGATTCAAAAATAACATCTATACCTTTATCTCCTAGTTGACTTACAGAAATAAGGTTATGTTTTAAACCATCAACAAACAGCACATTTGAAATAGAGAAAAACTTGTTACCTATTGTGCCGATTCCCAGAATTCTTCCTTTACCATTATCTCCAAACGTGACCACTCCACCTCTCTTCTTTTCCAGGCTAAGGAACTTATCTTTATCACCCGTCATGTGCTTGGAGCAACCAGAGTCCAAGTACCACACGTTCTTTGTGTCCCTTGCCTGCCAACATACCTAAAAAGGAGATGAGAGTAAAGATCTGGTTACCCAAGTTGTTCCACCTATTTTATAGGTAGTAGACTTTGGTAGCCAGACTTGCGCGTTTTGTTTAGCACCTTTCCTCCCGCAAGAGCTTGAAGCATGTCCGAACTTATTACAGTTGGCACATAGAGCATAAGCTGAGGAAATGACTTTCACCACCTCACTCGATCTCTTGCTAGAGGAAGGAGATAATGTATTCAGATTTTTGATCTTATTTGTTGACTTAGGCGTGGACAGAGTGCTATAGTCCTCCAATGGTGATGATGGACTTACATAGCCGATGCCAAACTTTCCTGACCCATGACACTGTGCGCCCAATAGCATGTTTAGAGATTTTTGGCCAACACCAAATTTTTGAACCGCACAGTTGAGATCATGGATCCTCGCTTTTAGAGCGGTGTTCTCAGTTACTAACATCCCACATCGATTAGCAAACTGTTTCTTTCCTTCCTCAACTTTAGCAAGGGAGATATGAAGCTTCTTCTCCAAGACATTCTTCTCATTTTTGAGAGATACTAGTCTCAAGGATGTCTTGGAGAGACTTGCTTTACCCTCCTCGATGGATGCTACCAAGTGAGGACATTCAAGGCATTCCACCTTCTCTTTCCCAATTTTAATTACTTCTTTCTTCAGCTTTTCTAAACTCTTGTTTAGACGTTTATTTTCAGCTCTTAAGGAATTTTTCTTAGATGTTACTTCTTCTAACCTACCAACTACACGATCATAAATCTCAAGTAATTCAGAGTAAGTAGGAGGAGTTACCTCAGTGTCGCTTTGGACACTGGACTCAGCATCAGATTCAGATTCCTCTTGACTTTTTCCCATGAGGCACAGATTTGCTTCGTTGTCACTTCCCGAGTCGGTGCTACTCGAATCTTCCGATCCATCCTCATCCCAGGTCAGAGCCTTCAGTACTTTCTTCTTCCCTTTATACTTGTTGTCCTTTCCTTTCTCTTCCTTCTGGAGTCTTGGACAGTCTCTTTTTAGATGTCCCAGCTTGTGACAATGAAAGCATTCAGGCTGATACTTTTCATCATCGCTATCGGTCTCCTTTACCGACTTGTTCCACTTCCTACCCTCTTCAACTCCCTTCTTCAGAAACCGTTTGAACTTCCCTTGTTTTCTGGGGTTCTTCATGAATTTTTTGAATTCCCTTACATAGAGACTTTCCTCTTCATCTTCTTCAGAGAAATCAGATGTTTTCCCAGCTTTTGAAGCCTTCAAAGCCAATCCCTTTTTCTTCATTTCCTTGGGATATTCCTCGGCTTGTATCTTCAGTTCCACTTCATGAGTCTTCAGGTTTCCGATAAGACTCTCAATCTCCAAGGCGCTGATTTCATGAGATTCAGCGATAGCAGTCACCTTGGGGTTGAAGCGGGGAGGTAGAGATCGCAGTATCTTCCTCACTAGATCACCATTTGGAAAGTTCTTTCCAAGAGATCTTGATGCGTTGACGATCTTGGTGAACCTTGTGTACATGCTGTCAACATCTTCATCGATCTCCATCCGGAACTGTTCATACTCGGATTCAAGCCGAAACAGCTTTGATTCTTTCACCTGCGAGGTACCCTCATGAGTAAGTTCAAGAAGTCGCCAAATATCAAAGGCAGTTTCGCAGTTACATATTCTATTAAATTCCGTCTTATCTAACGCACAGAATAGAGAGTTCATAGCCTTGGCGTTATTAGTACACCTAAGCTTGTCCGCATCGTCCCACTTATCGCGCGGTTTTTCAAAAATGACTTCTCCAACCGTGGTAGTGGGTGTGGTGTACTTAGTCTCTATCATGGCCCATACGTCCATGCTTTGCGTCATCAGAAAGATTTTCATCCTTGTCCTCCAGTGACTATAGTCACTACCCATAAAGAGTGGAGGACGACTCACACCTTGTCCCTCAGTGAAAGCATGCACTGGGTTGGCCATCTTACTTCATGTGGTTAAGCCTATTCGAAGTAACCTCCCTCTGATACCACTTGTTGGATCCGGAGGCCAACCTTAGAGGGGGGGGGGTGAATAAGGTTTTATAAATTTCGCTTGAATAAACGGAATCTTAACGTAAACCACACCACAAGTGAAGATTTTAAACACAAGTATTAAATTCAATAACAATCAATTTCATACAAGTACAAGATGAATGTTTTACAGTACGATCTTCATGACGTCGAAGATCAAAGACGAAGAGAAGAAAACTTTGGGTTTTCTATACCGACCCAAAACCCGGACCGGTTGGCTCTCTCACTTTCTCCCCGAAAGGTCTTAGAGCCGCTCTTCACCTCCACACCCGGAAGGGTCTTAGAGCACCGCTAGATCCCCGATCTAGACGCCCCAAATCCCGGGACGATTTTCCACGGAATCCAACCCGGATCCCGACGACCTTCCCGGTCGATTTCCCTTACCACTTACAACAATAGAAGAAGAAAAAGATACAAAAAGAGATTACAAAATATATTCGTTAAAGTTTAGGTTCTCCCTCTTGAGAAGTTCTCCGGATAGATCTACGGCCGGTGCTTGTGATCTTCGATGGAAAGCACCCGGTCGCTAGACGTAGACGATGCGAAGCCTTGATCGCCGGAGTTCTTCGATCTCGAACGGGAGGAAGAAGCCTTGCTTTTTCTTTGACGAAGACGAGTAGAACGGACGTAGGAAGACGACCGAACTTAGTATTCCTGGAGCACTTCGTCAATAATCTCTGGAGGCTTGGGTCTTGAGGACACGGCGCTGCTTTTTATACGTCTTGGAGAAAATAGACTACCGCCTGCGATAACTCTATCGCCGGGCGGTAGGTTCGCGCGTAACGCCTGCCAGCTGTCTCCACACGTCTCCCGAAATGGCAACTATAACTGCTCATTAAGGAAACTGCCGTTTCAAGAGAGCTATCGCCGGGCGGTAATGGTTACCGCGTAACGCCTGCCAGCTGTCTCCACACGTCTCCCGAAACGGCAACTATAGCTGCTCATTAAGGAAACTGCCGTTTCAAGAGAGCTATCGCCGGGCGGTAAAGGTTACCGCGCCTAGTCAGAGCGATAGCCGCCATTTCGCCAAATAATTCTACCGCCTGCGATAAGACTATCGCCTGAGCGGTAGGTACCATCGTCGACGATCGTCCCCTCGATGCACGTCGACCGGATACCGCCGGCGGTAGCGTCCTGTCGCCGGGCGGTAGCTTTTGATTGTCGACGATCCTTCCTTAGCTGATAAATGGGCTGTCGACCATCGAACCGATATGCGTCGATCGAGATGGTTACCGCGCTGCGATAAGGTTGTCGCCGGGCGGTAGTAACCTTTTGAAGCTCTTCTCCTTTCCTTTCACCTATCAGCCTGCACACTCTATCACACAACCAATCTCATCAAATACAAGCAGGGAGTTGATATTCTCAAACCTAAGGAGTGTGAAACCATGTTCCAACATGATTATCTATGTTATTTCACATACTGAACTGCACTGAATGTTTAAATGTCTTTATCATTATTTTTGTCGTATCATGTTGTATATCATTAAATTTAGCTTATGACTTCTCCAAATAGGGGGAGATTGTTGACTACATTGGTCTCAATGTACTTGTTTTGAAGAAGTCTTCTCAGCTCAATGATATACACATTGTTATATTTGATGGATGTTAAGTTCATGTTTGCAGGTAAATAAAGCTAAGTACAAAGTGTCGAGACACTCAGGACTAGTGTCGATACACACTGAACAAGTTATGTCGAGACAAAGAGAAGCTGTGTCGACACTAAGGACAACTGTGTCGACACACTGTGTCGAGACTAAAGACAATTGTGTCGACACTCAGGACTAGTGTCGACACACTCTATTCACACGGTGTCGAGACTAAAGATAACTGTGTCGACAGTCAAGACTAGTAACGACACACTCTATTCACATTGTGTCGAGACTGAAGACAACTGTATCGACACTCAGGACTAGTGTCGACACACTCTAATCAAGCTTTGTCGAGACTGAAGACAACTGTGTCGACACTCAGAACTAGTGTCGACACACTCTTTTCAGGCTGTGTCGAGACTGAAGACAACTGTGTCGACACACAGGACTTGTGTCGACACATTCCACATAAGTTGTGTCGAGATAAGTTAAAGAGCTATGTCGACACATTCAGAAGTTTGTTGACACCACTACAAGAGCAGTGTCGACACCCAGGACTTGTGTCGACACATTTAACAGTCAAGGTTCAACACTTTAGCAGACATGTTTCCTAAGTACAAAAATCAAGACGGAGGTACTGACAACTATCAGAACTGTCAGATGTCAGTTATTAATCGGATCAGCCGGTTACTCCTATCCGAGCCTATTTAAAGGAATCTAGTCTTCAAAAATAGAATGTGAAAAAAGGAAAAGAAGCAGCACAATTTTGTGAAGACAAAAGTTCGAAGCATCAGCTGCAATTTAGAAGGCGGAGAGAGGTTTGATCAAGAATCATCTTCAACATCTCTCCAGCCTAGATCAACGTTAATTTCTACTTCAAGAAGCTTTGAAAAGCTAAGAAGGGTTGATCAGATCTATCTTGCCAAAGATCAAAGGAAGCACATTCATCAAGATCAGATCAAGAAGCTATTACTCAGATCTCTCTTGTTGGGTGACATTTTATAATTCAATTTTTCTTTTACCTACTCTTATTTTGTAATATCTACCTGTAGATCTTAGTGGGGGAGAAATATTCTTATTTTGTTGTAAGCCTATATTATAAAGGCTGAGGTAGGGCTGAGATTGCCTGAGGTAGGAGAAGTTGGAAATTCTCTGAGGTGTAGGGCAGGTGTTGCCAGAGAAGTAGGAGTGTTGATTCATTCTGAGGTAGAGTTCTTGGGAAGAACTTGAGGTATAGGATCTTGGTGATCTAAGTGGTAAGACTTGTAAAGTCTGAGTTGTATGAGCCGGGTGGGCTCTAAGCTATAAGATCTAAGGATCTGAGTAAAGGAAAGAGAAGGAGTTTGGCCGAATCTAGTTCATTGCTAGATAGGAGAAGAGGGAAAGTGGATGTACCCATAAATTGGGGAATCACTATAAATCTGTGTGCATTGTGCTGTGTGTGTTGAATTGTTGTGCTGTGTTTATTTTCCTAATTGTTATTAAGTATATCTTGATTATCTGACTGAATTAATCATATTAAAGAAAGTAGTACTTGGATTATTAAAAAGAGGTGCCATAATTTAAATTGGACCTATTCATCCCCCTCTTGGTCATTAGCTATCCTAAAGTAAACATTTACAATTGGTATCAGAGGGAGGTTCTCTGAAAAATGCATAACAGCCTAGTGAGAATCCAAAGGATTACAGAGAAAGATATATCATGGCACAGAGGGAAAATAATTCCAATAAGCTCCATGTCTGCTCCAAAGAAAACTTTGGAATATGGAAAGAAAAGTCAGATTATTCATGGAGCCAGCAGATCCGAGAATATACATCACAGTGATTGAAGGACCTTTCATTCCCATGAAAGTGTCAGTTCTTGATACAAACATCAAGACACCCAAGACTTACATGGAAATGGATAAGGATGAAATCATTCTAGCCTCTACGGACAAGAGGGCTCAGAATATTATAGTAAGTGCAATAGATGATTCCACTTTTCATAATCTGATTCATTGCAAGACAACCAAAGAAATGTGGGAGTCTTTGATAGTTTACATGGAAGGAAATGAAGAGGTCAGAGATGATATAAAATCTCTGCTAAATAAACAGTATGAAGCCTTCAGACAAGATAAGAATTATTCAGTGGCTGACTGTTTTGAAAAGTTTTTCAGAATTGTAAACAACCCGAGGACTTATGGCAGAAGTTTTACTAACTATGAACTTAAGGACAAGTTATTGAGGTCCCTGAACAAGGGATGGAACATTAAGATTTGTGCCATAAGAGAAATGAGAAACTTAGCCAACATAGACCCCCAGGCCATATTTAGAAAGCTGTTGTCTCATGAGTTACAACTCAATCTCAGAAAGTCTGAAGATGAATCAGCCAGAGCACATAATGGAGAAAAGACTTTGGCTCTAAAGGCTGAGTCATCCAGAAAAGTCAGAGAGAAGCCAACTCTCTTAGAAAA
The DNA here is from genome assembly GCA_039583875.1 of Platanthera guangdongensis. Taxonomy (NCBI): domain Eukaryota; kingdom Viridiplantae; phylum Streptophyta; class Magnoliopsida; order Asparagales; family Orchidaceae; genus Platanthera; species Platanthera guangdongensis. Next base: position 7,709,680 of record CM077154.1, on the reverse strand, counting down.
ACTGAAAACTGCTTCTGAGTGTTCAGAATCGTGCTCAACAGAAAGGGAACTAACTGAGGAGGAACTGTCTCTCTTTTCTCTAGACAGTTCAAGAAGATGTTAAGGAGAAGAAAATAAGGCAGGTGAAAGGGTCAAGCTGGAGACTCTTCTCACAAAAAAATCAATCATCCAGAGAAACCCAGGAATAAGAATTCTGGGCACAGGTATGGCTCTTCTCAGAACAAATACATTAAAACTAATATAGTATGTTATTATTGTAACAAAAAAGGGCATGTCATAGCTGATTGCCTAGCAAAAAGAAAGGAGAAAAAGGCAGAGAACTTGAAGGATGGACAACAAAAGAAGGCTGACAAAAGCCTATTGGCAAAAGGATAGTTGACACTGTCTGACAGTGAGTCTGGTTCATCAGGATCAGAAGAGGAGGAGGCTCTCATGGGCCTGATGGCTATTGAGGAAACTCAACCAGGAGAAGAAGGTCAGGATTGTTCAGATCCTGCTAAGATAAAATCAATCTCTCATAGTTTAGCCTCAGATTCTTTTTCTGCATCAGAAAATGAATCATGTTCACACTCTTCTAATAGTAAAGAACATGATTCAGACATAGAAGCAGATTTTAACTCCCTTATCAACAAATATGAGAAGTTACTAAAGGCATTGATTGCAAGCAGACAACTTGCTAAGGATCAGGCTAGAGAATTAGAATCCTTGAGAGGAGTATCTTCTCAGTTGAAAAGTGCCAACACAAAATGGACTTACGAAAACTTATAGAATTAACTAACAAGATAGATAGCCAGGCAGAGGTGATAATAGAACAGGTCAAGACTATCAAAGACTTGGAAGCAAAGCTTTCTCAGGAAAGACATCTCCTGGCTCAATTCTCAAAACCTAAGTCAGCGCTACCTATCATAGATACCTTTTATACACCATTTAGAAGTGGTGTAGGGTATGGTAAGAATAAAAAGTTTAATAAGAAGTCTATACCCAAGGGTAAAACTCCAAGTGGTCCAGATAGGCAACCAATCAAGTATTTGCCTTCTAACAGATGCTTGAGATCATGTGTTCCTAGACACATGATGTTTGTGTTCTCTACCAGTAAGGTCAATAAAGAGCCTTGCTGGAAGGATCATATATCAAAAGGCAACATAGGCGAAGAACAACCACAAAAGGTGATCAATTCAAGAAGCCAAGGAATTCTTAGAGCTGATCCCAGTGTATCTCAACTAAATCTAAAAGGTAAGGGTGTGAATTTTGCACCTCTACCTTGGAAATTAGATGATAATTCTATGTTACACAAAAGAACAACTTCAAATGTGCAACCAAAGAAAAGATACAACAAATTTGAGTGTTGGTGTTATGGGAATGTTGGACATTTTGCCCTAGATTGTTGGTATAATCCAACAACTCCTTCATATAAGTTTCAACCAGCTTTATTTAGAAATACTGCTGTGTTTCACACAACAAAGCCTAACAGGAACCAAGGCCCCAAAACTTGTTGGGTGCCTAAGGTGAAATAAATTTTTGTTTGCAGGTGGAGCCAAGTACCACTAATAGGACAGTATGGTATGTAATGCCTCCATTCGTCATATGGAATATAACGGTGGGTCCGGCGGTGGCCCCACGCCATATTTTACATACAAACGACGGAATTACGTATAAATATCAAAATCACGTTCTACTCGCATCTTAGCTCAGAGCATTCTAGCGAAAGAGTTTTAAGTTACAAGAACTCATCATAATGAATGTCCACTAAATATATAAACCACATATTTATATATATCACCAGGAATGTATACAAACACACAAACGCTCATGGCCTTAAGGCCTTACATGTTCCTCTTTACAAATATGGATTCATACATCGGCATGCAGACCAGCCACGCATGAAATATAAGACTTTGTACGGCCTTCAAGGGCCTTTAAGCAGCAAGTTCTTCTAGCCGCTCAATCCAATTCAGCCCATCAGCACCTGCAGTTGGACATCCACCCCAAGGGTGGTAAATAAAGCAACATTCAACATTAGCTAACCAATTACAATGACCCTACCCCTTACCCAGAGCAGTGGTTCCTTCCTTGTATGCATCACAATCACAACATATATCTATATTAGAACAAGTGCTCTTAAGCACAACAACATCATAAGCGCCCACATCCGCCAGATGCTCCGTGCACTCATGCACATTTACGGTGTACCGAATCATCCTTGGCACCACCACCGATTAGAGGCTCTTAACTTATTGGCTATGGGTATAAGTCTACCCCAACACGCATGATGAAGACCTCATGCTCCCATCCCACTCAGAGTTGTTAACCTCACAGCAAACTTGAGCATTTAGATCGACCCACCCTTGTGGTGCAGCAACCCGGGTCTGGCCCGCAGCCCCCCATTTGCATTTCCACCAATCGACCTCTCACAACACAGGTACAGGTCAGCCCTTTCCTGTTGTTCAATTCGTCAATAGCGTAGATCTTGACGCGGGTCGGTTTTCCCTTTACTGATCAGCATACAGCTCTCGTGGAGCTGCTTTCCAATTCAGCACACACAATACAAGGGCTCATACAGAGCTTTTGAAAGTATTCATAATTAACAGGCATCCACACAATACACAGAGTATTCTCCGGATCACAACATACACATCACCAATCCAGACTAACCGTTCGGATGGGCTTCACACAACATGCATATGCCGTACTACACATTTCCGGCTCTAGATGCAGACTCAACCGGGGATATCAACTAGCAACCCACTGGAATCACTTACGCTTTCCACCGCTTGGTGGAGGATTCCATGCTCATGCATAAAGAAGGGCTTCACTTGTCCAAGAAGGAGATCGTTACCCTTGACGATCACTTTGGAGCCATGAAAATCTAGCCGGATGGAAATCACCACCATGGCCTTGCCTCCACGAATCTGAACTCGGCTCTCGCTGAAGCTCCTCCGGCAGCCGGATTCCTTCTCCTCCTTCCTTCCTTACTATCCTCTCTCCCTATCTCTTTAGAAAGAGAAAAGCCAAAGATGAATGAAAGGTTATCCTTCCACTCTCGTCTTTATAACAGAAGGGAAAGGCCTGGACCACTAGATCCAAGTTGAAGGAAATGAACGACCATGATTTGCCCAAAAAGGCATTTTATTGGGCTGACACGGCTTGTGACACGCCTGTGACACCCCCCTGTCACAGGCCGTGTTCCTTAAGCAACAAAGGAAACGACTCAACCCGACCAGGACACGGCCACGTGACATGACCGTATTACAGGCCGTGTGCCCTAACACGGCTTTGGACACGCTCGTGTCCAGCCCATGTTCACAACCCTGGCCACAAATAGAGAAGGATATGGCTCTGACACGCCCGTGTCATAGGCCGTGTACCCAACTCGACTTGCCTCTCGAGAATCTTCGAGTGCATTTCGTCTAGTTGAGTTCGTCGACCCAGAGGAGGATACAACCTAGGACACGCCCGTGTTCCAGGCCGCGTGCCTCACTCGAGACATACTTGAGACCCACTCGAGAGCACAGAGCAGGACACGGCTTGGGACACGCCCATGTACCAGGCCGTGTTGACCAGTCTGCACTCAATCGTGAGATTTGTGGTGTTATATGGTACTTGGATAATAGGTGTTCCAGGCATATGACTGGATTAAGGAGTTTACTAAGAGATTACACTCTAATTAAGAATGGATCAAAAGTCATCTTCGGAGGGTCAGAGAAAGGACTCACCAAGGGATATGGTAACATTTATAATAGCCTAGTTGCCATCACTAAAGTGGCTTATGTGGAAGGATTGAACCACAATCTGATAAGCATAGGTCAGCTTTGTGATATAGGATATGAAATTATTTTCCACAATGACAAGTGTTTGATAAGGAATTCAAGTGATCAAAATATCATCTTGTCAGGCACTAGGAGTGAGAACATTTATTTTCTAAATTTCGTTAGTATTAATGAACAATAACATGTATGTCTTGTAGCTAGTGAGAAAGACACTTTGATTGTATAGTGGCACAAGAGGTTGGCTCACTTAAACTACAAAGTTATGAGTAAACTATTCTCTATGGATTTAGTTAGAAATAGTCCACAACTAAAATGATCCAAAGAAGGCTTATGTCCTGCATGTCAAAAATGTAAACAAACAAAAGTCTCCTTTAAGCGCATTCAGTCCAAAGACACTAAGACGTGTCTGTACTTACTTCATATGGATCTATTTGGTCCTATGCAAGTTCTTAGTTTGGGTAGAAAGTCCTATACCTATGTGATTGTGGTTGATCACTCTAGGTTTGCTTGGGTATTCTTTTTAAGGAGAAAGTCTGAAACACTAGACATCTTTGCTGACCTTGTCAAACAAATTCAGAATGAGATGGAATGTTCTGTGGTCAATCTTAGAAGTGACCATTATACAGAATTTCAATCTGAAAGGATGACAAATTTCTGTAAGAAACTAGGAATCTTTCAGGAGTTCTCTCCAAGAACACCACAACAAAATGAAGTTGCTGAGAGGAAAAATAGAACTCTTATTGAGGCAGCCAGAATAATGCTGAGTGATTCATCTCTCCCAGAATATTTCTGGGCTGAGGCTATAAACACAACATGCTATGTTCAAAATAGAGCATTGATCAACAAGTATCACAATAGGACTCTCTATGAACTGATGAAAGACAGAAAACCAAATCTGTCATACTTTAAAAATTTTGGTTATAAGTGCTATGTTCTGGATAATAAGAAAATTTATCTAACCAAGTTCTCAGAGAAATCCTATGAAGGAATCATTGTAGGGTATAGTTTTCATAGCAAAGCATACAAGATCTACAACTTGAAGCATCAGGTTATAGAAGAATCTATTAATGTAGTGTTTGATGAATCATCTGTTTTATGTAATAAGATCTCTAATAGCTCTAGTCTAGGTGTTGTAAACTCTAGAATGGAAAAGCTAAAAATAAGTGACTCACCTAACATAGAGTTAGACATTAGAGAGAATATATAAATTCTATAGAAGATACTACAACTACTCAGGGGGAGTAAGAGAATAGCCCTAATCCTCCTAGAGTACTAGGTGATGACAGACACCTTATAGTAGCAGTTAGACACCTTAGAGATCATCCTATAGATCAAATAATAGGTGATGCCATATTAGGAGTGACTACTAGAAGTAGACATCACAATGAGGTTCTATACTTTAGTTTTCTCTCTCAGGAAGAACCTAAAAGGTTTGAAGAAGCCAATTCAGATTCCAACTAGATTATGACTATGCAAGAAGAGCTAAATCAATTTGAGAGATTTAAAGTCTGGAGTCTAGTTCCTAGACCTAGTGATCACAATATCATAGGCACTAAGTGGATTTATAGAAATAATTTAGATGAATATGGGGTTATAGTTAAGAACAAAGCGAGATTAGTGGCTAAAGGATATAAACAAGAGGAAGGGTTAGATTATGACAAATACTTTGCACCTGTAGCTAGGCTAGAAGCCATAAGATTGTTTTTAGCCCATGCATCATTCAAAAGATACAAGGTCTACCAGATGGATGTAAAGTCAGCATTCCTAAATAGTATGCTAAAGGAGGAAGTCTATGTAGAGAAGCCACCAGGTTTTGTTGAACCTAAACACAAAAACTATATTTTTTAGATTGCACAAGGCTTTATATGGGTTAAAACAAGCACCTAAAGCCTGGTATGAGACCTTATGTACCTTTCTTATAGAGAACAAGTTCCCTATAGGAAAGATAGACAAGACACTATTTCTTAGGAATATTAAAGGATCAAGCATCTTAGTCCATATTTATGTAGATGACATAATCTTTGAGTCTACTAATGAGAAGATGTGTAGAAAATTTGCAAGGCTTATGCAAGACAAGTTTTAAATGTGCAGCATGGGTAAGATAAAGTTCTTCTTGGGATTCCAAGTTAGACAATCTGAGGATGGAATATCCATCTCTCAATTTAAGTTCACTAAGGAGTTGATTAAGAGACATGGTATGGAGAATTCTTCTACCATGAGAACTCCAATGGGTTGTACAGTGTCACTACAGAAGGATGAATCTAGAAAACCAGTTGATAAAACCTTATATAGAGGCATCATTGGATCACTCCTGTATTTAACTGCTAGTAGGCCAGATATTATGTTCTCAATATGTGTTTGTGCTAGGTACCAAGCATGCCCCAAAGAGTCTCATTATACTGCTGTTAAGAGAATACTGAGATATCTTAATGGCACACCCAATCTTGGGAGTTGGTATCCTAGGGATAGTGATTTTGAACTTACTGGGTACATAGATGCAGATTTTGCAGGGTGTAAAGAAGACAGAAAAAGTACTTCTAGAACTTGCCAGTTTCTAAGGAAAAGACTTATCAATTGGAGTAACAAGAAGCAAATAAGTGTTGCTATCTCTACAGCAGAATCAAAGTACATATCTGCTGGGAGTTGCTGTGCACAGTTGTTGTGGATTCAACATCAACTACTATACTACATTATACAACTAAGTAAATCTATTATGTTTTGTGATTCTACTAGTGCAATTTCTATTGCTAATAATTATGTTTCTCACAGTAGAACTAAATATATAGAAATTAGATATCACTTTCTCAGAGAGAATGTTGAAAAAGAAAATATAAGCTTACAGTATACTTCAACAAAAAGACAAGTTGCTGATATTTTTACAAAACCTCTAGATGAAAGTAAGTTCAATCATTTTAAATTTGAGCTAGACATGTTGACTATTGAATAAATACTTCCAATTAATTGTAACAAAAGTTTGTACAATTCTTAAAAAGATTACAATTTAGGTATACAAATATTTTTAAAAATAAACAACAAGAAAAACTTTAATTAGTCAAGAAATATTATTCAGAACACAAAATTTGTCTAAATCAAAGAATTGTGTCGAGACATCGGAGTGTGTGTCGACACTATTAGTACAGGTGTGTCGAGCACCACAGTGTGTGTCGACACTATTAAAAAAGATGTGTCGAGACACGAGACAGTGTGTCGACACTGATTAGCGGATATGTGTCGAGACATTAAAATTTAGTGTCGAGACCTTAAGGTCTATGTCGAGAAACATAAACCTTATGTCGACCTAAGTCGACACATCACGACAGATTTGGTCTTCTTTGTCGACACCAGATATTTCCATATAATGAAAAAATTACTAAATGCAGCATGTCTTTTCACCTTCAAAAGACTGATACTATAAATAGGAGGTATTAGGTTTTGTCGACTTCATTCGCAAGAAATCTTGAGAGACTGATCACTGTGTGTCGAGACCTAGAATTCATAGTCGACACCTCACAGACTCAAGTTCTTTCAACAAGAATGGCACCAAAGATGGACGACAACATCAATAAGGGATACGAGCTGGTGCGCAACGCATTTGACTCAGCTTCTGATGATATAAAGAAGGTGATTGACCTAGTAAATGAGGAAGGTCTAGAGTATCTTCTTTTAGAACCAAAAAAACTGGGAAGAGAGAGGTATCTGAATTTTATTCTAACGCCTCATTAAACCCTAAGTCAGATAAGATAAAATCCTGTGTTAAAGGAGCAAGGATAAAGGTAACAACCAAAAGACTAGCTAAAGTCTTTCAGATTTCAAGAACAACATAAGATGATGAACTGGATTCAAGCAAGACAGCTGAGGCCCTAGATTGGTATAGAGAGGCTCCAACCACTAATTTTGGAAATTCTTTAAATAGGAAGGGAATGAATTCCCAAAGAAAATTCTTATCTGAAATAGTAGGAAAGGTGCTCCTCTACAAGACTAGAGCACATGACAGGCTTTCTAAAGTCATGTTTAACCTGATGACAAGAATTATCTTCAAGATCACAACTGTCTGGAATAGAGTGGTGTTTGATAAACTTGCAGAAGGAATTCAGAAGCCCAATATGGGCAAAATAATTAGTTTATATCTGGTAAAGGTCATCCCAGATAATATCAATCAGAAAAATGGAACTAAGATAAATCATATAAGGAGAATGGACCTGAGAATCCTGTCTAGATGGGATAGAGTCTTGACTAAAGAGACATCAGAACCTAAAAGGACAAAAGAGGTAAAAGACAAGAATTCTATGGTTGAGGGAGTTGAATCCTCTAGTGATTCTAAAGAAGAGGTCCACTTCAGTTCAGATGATAATGCAGTGGAAGAACAAGATAGATCTCATAGGCTTTCCTCTGAGATCAGCGTACAGGTGCAGGGGAGAACATTCCAGATAAAAAACTAGCTGAGGGGGTGAAACTCAATGCAATACCAATGGATACAACAAGTACAATAATAATGGATGTTGTTCAGGACCTAGAGAAATCTAAAAATCCTGAACATCAAATCTCTAAACTAGAGAATGAAGAAGAAGTTCTTATGTCAAAAGAATCAAACAACTAGGAGGAGAGCATTGAAGATTATCAGATTGAGATACCTAATGTTGAAATTCAGCATGCAATATTACAATGGACAATATCAATATTGATAAGGAAGGTACAGTAATTGAGGGGGAGTTGGCCCCTGATACTAAGAAAACTAAAAAGACACCTCAAGTTGAAGAGGTCAGTTCTTTTGAATCTGAGTATGCTGAAGCTTCTCAACTGAAGAAAAGGAAATTTTCTGAAATTAAGAAAAGGAGCAAGAGCTATAAGCAATATCATTAATTTGGGCCACCATCAGTTCCTATAATGGATCATAACTCTTTGCTAGTTAAACTACAGATCATGCTTGATAAGCAAAGACAAGATCTTGATAAGTATGTAGATGAAAGCAACAAGGAGTTGCAATTTCAGCTGACTTAAGACATCAAGTCCATAAGATCTGAAGAAAATCTCTTGAAAACTGAAATGACTACATTCTTTGAGAAATGAGCACATGCAGTAGTCTATCTGGCCAAGCAACAACAGGAAGCCAAGCAACTACAAGATGATGTGGCAATCAAGCAAGGTTGTGTCCTTGAAAATCAAAATAGACTTAATGAAAATCTGATAGTGATGTATGAAACAACATTGGGAGAAATTAAGAACCAAACCACTGTTTTGGAAACCAAACTTGATTCTACTGCCACAGATATCAATAATAAACTGCGAAGTCATTCAAAATCTTTCATTAAGGACATAAAAGATTCTTACAAAAACTTGGACAACAATTTACTGAGAGTAAAGAATACTGTGACTTCAGGTATCAATTACCTAGATGGACAGGTAAGATTTCATAAGAATGATCTCAGAGATCATATTGAAAGAGAAGTCATAAATGGGAAGAGAGTAATGATTAAGGCAAGTGCTGAACAAGTTACCTGTATAGCAAACAATATCAGAGACACCTTAGACTTTCCTCCCCTATGGTATGAGGGTGATCAAACTGCTGAATCTAGTTGTCAACCATCTCTACTTGAAGCACCTCCTGCTGAATTCTTTCATCCTGAAGTACCAGCCAATTTTTAATCTATTCAAGCAACTGTCCAACACATGTATTGTCCTCCTCAAGGCTTAGATAGGAATGTAATATATGAGAAAGTGGACAAGTCTTCTCCTGCTCCAGAGACAGAAGCTTAATTATCAAAGAAAAGGTTTAGAGAACTAGCTGAGACTAAACCTGATTTTGAGCAATGGAGTCCAACCTCCATATCCATAATTCCTACTACATGGAAGGCTGTAAATGCTAATATCACACACAGAGGGAAATAGTATTCAGAATAGGAATGAGATAAACACTTGAATTAGCAAGAAGTTATTCAAAAATTCAGACAAGATATGAAGAGAGGAAAGCTTCCTGCTAAGTCTATATTTCCTAATGCCATATCATTACTTTGAGAGGCAAAGGCTGAAAGAAGAAGCTATTGTAAAAGCTAAAGCTAAGAATGATAAAGGAAAGGAAGTTGTTGAGGATAAAGAGCCTGAGGTGAAAGCCAAGATACACTCTGGGAAAGGTATAGTTATCAAGGAACATTAGCTGGCTTAGGATATTCTTAGTTTTTATATTTCTAATGGACAACTTGATCTGTAGAAAGCTTGTATCAGTAAATTTTATGAAAAACAATTAATGGAAATCCCGACTTATTCCACATTTTATGTGTTGTTAATTAGGACTGAAATTGTTTGCCTTATCTTCGGTTCAGTATTATTGTTATATATGTGTGATTATCTGTGTTATTTCACATACTGAACCGAACCGAATGTTTAAATGTCTTTATCATTATTTTTGTGGTATCATGTTGTATATCATTGAATTGGGGTTATGACTTCTCCAAATATGGGGAGATTGTTGAGTACATTGGTCTCAATGTACTTGTTTTGAAGAAGTCTTCTTAGCTCAATGATATACACATTGTTGTATTTGATGGATGTTAAGTTCATGTGTACAGGTAAATAAAGCTAAGTACAAAGTGTAGAGACACTCATGGCTAGTGTCGACATACACTAAACAAGTTGTGTCGAGACAAAGAGAAGCTGTGTCGACACTAAGGACAACTGTGTCGACACACTGTGTCGAGACTAAAGACAATTGTCTCGACACTCAGGACTAGTGTTGACATACTCTAATCAAGCTATGTCGAGAATGAAGACAACTGTGTCGAAACTCAGGACTAATGTCGACACACTCTTTTCAAGCTGTATCGAGACTGAAGACAACTGTGTCGACACATAGGACTTGTGTCGACACATTCCACATAAGTTGTGTCGAGACAAGTTGAAGAGCTATGTCAAAATATTTAGAAGTTTGTCGACACCACTATAAGAGCAGTGTCGACACCCAGGATTTGTGTCGATACATTTAACAGTCAAGGCTCAACACTTCAGCATACATGTTTCCTAAGTATAGAAATCAAGACGGAGGTACTGACAACTATCATATGTCAGTTATTAACCGGATCAGCCGGTTACTCCTATCAGAGCCTATTTAAAGTAATCTAGTCTTCAAAAAATAGGATGTGAAAAAAGGAAAAGAAACAACATAATTTTGTGAAGACAAAAGTCTGAAGCATCATCTACAATTTAGAAGGTGGAGAGAGGTCTGATCAAGAATCATCTTCAACATCTCTTCAGCCTAGATCAACCCTAATTCTACTTCAAGAAGCTTTGAAAAGCTAAGAAGGGCAGATCAGATCTATCTTGACAAAGATCAAAGGAATCACATTCATCAAGATCAGATCAAGAAGCTATTACTCAGATCTCTCTTGCCGGGTGACATTTTATAATTCAATTTTTCTTTTACATACTCTTATTGTGTAAGATCTACCTATAGATCTGAGTGGAGGAGAACTATTCTCATTTTGTTGTAAGCCTGTGTTATAAAGGCTGAGGTAGGGTTGAGATTGAATGAGGTAGGAGAAGTTGGAAATTCTCTGAGGTGTAGGACAGGTATTGCCTAAGAAGTAGGAGTGTGGATTCATTCTGAGGTAGAGTTCTTGGGAGGAACTTGAGGTGTAGGATCTTGGTGATCTGAGTGGTAAGACTTGAAAAGTCTGAGTTGTAGGAGCCGGGTGGGCTCTGAGCTGTAAGATCTAAGGATCTGAGTAAAGGAAAGAGAAGGAGTTTGACTGAATCTAGTTCATTGCAAGATAGGCGAAGGAGAAAAGTCGATGTACCCATAAATTGGGGAACCACTATAAATCTGTGTGCACTGTGCTGTGTGTGCTGAATTGTTGTGCTGTATTTATTTTCCTAATGGCTGTTAAAGAAAGTAGTACTCTGATTATTAAAAATGGTGGCATAATTTAAATTGGACCTATTCACCCCCTATAGGTCATTAACAATCCTAAAGTAAAGATTTATAGGGTTTACTTAGGTTGAACTATTAGGCTTAGGTTGAAGGTATGGTAAACAAAGATAAACATGATTGCTAGCACATAAAAGACCAATATCAAGCTTTTAAGTAGATCAACGCGCAGTAAAATCTCTTTAATTTTTTTTGAAAATCTCATACACATTTTTTCTATATTCTTTACTCATGCTTGAATTTTTTTTCCAGGATTTTTGTTTTTTTATCAAACAAAATGTTTTTCCAGGATTTTTGTTTTTTTATCAAACAATATGAGGAATAATGAATATCATCATAACCATGATTTGTATGAAATACAAATTTCTAAACTTTTCAGCTCTTTAGAGAATAAGTGTGCAAATAGAATGTTATTTTGGCCTTAGTTAAATTATTATAGAGGGGATAAAACAAAAACATAGTCGTAAGCTCAAAATGGCTAAGCAAAGGTAAAATATTGGGGTGCAGATAACAAAAGATTAAATGAGCCAAAAGAAATGCCAATATCATTTTCATGCTAATGAATTAACTTATGCAAATGTCTTGAGAGTCGCTTGGGGGCAAGTTCTAGACATTGAGAAAGAATAAACCGCATTTTGGACTTGGTAACATTTCTCTTAGTTAACTTCTACATACTCATTAAGAAATTTTTGGATTCAACCGGTTTCAAATTTTAAGTAGAATAAATCGTATTTACGTACTACGAAAAAAATAAATCTAATGGTATGCTGAATAGTTAGTTCTTCACAAAATTCTATAAACACATGCACTTGACTAGAAATACAACATGACTAACAGTTCTACTCCAAAATTCAAAAAATCTAATAAAGCATGAAAATTATCTAAACACTAAAAAAAGTTAATTTGGCTAAGAATTTTGCAAAATAGTAGGCATGAAAATAATGATTTCTCAAAACAAAATAATTTTAAATGTGGAAAAAATACTTTTTTTTGTTAATTAGTTTTTTCCATATATATATATAATTGTTGAATAAAAAGATATATTAAATTTAAATTTTTTTGAAAAATAGTGCCCATATTACCCCCCTCATACTTAAAATAAAACATTGTCCCTAATGTTTTAGAAGAGTAAAAGAAAGAGAACTTCCCTGAAAAAGAGTCAAGCGGAGCATTGAATTGATTTGAAAAATAGCTTAAACATAAAATAGATTTATAAAAAATTCGTAAATTAAACAAAAACATTACATTATAGATTAGATTAATAAAAAAGATATAATAATAACAGATACATGATAACTGAAAACAAGTACAAAAAATGGATACAAGGTAATGCAGAAAACTAAAGAGACGACCTAATCTTTATCACTGTCGCCACCAATCTTCTGAATATACATGCAGAGCTCTGTGAATTCTCATTTGATAGAGCCCATGACGGTATCGTGGCGCTGCTCCAAAGCATCGAAATAATCATCAATTCGAGCATCAAGGCGTATCTCCATTTCCTCTATTTGAGTGCTAAGCGAATTGAAACAAACATTCCAATGAGTAAATGGTCCTGGTGCCGTGGGTGATTGTTGTGACAGTGCTGGAGGAGTTGGCGGGGGGGGGGGAACGAATACCACCAAGATCTACATAAATCACTTCATCCGAAGGGGCGCCCACAAACTCACCTTCATCATGGCGCAGGACACCAAGAGCCTGGATATTTGCAGTCAAAAGAGGAAGAGGTGTTTGCACACTATGAAGAACCGGAAGAGCATCCCAAACTCCCAACCGCTTCGCCAAGTGGGTGACAAAATTTTCTCCATACATTGCACAAGGTGTAACGCCCCAAATCTCGAGGATGACTGGGCTGAGTAGGGTGGGCAACACGGCCTAGGACATGGGCGTGCCCAAGGTCATCTCCTACTTTATGTGAAGCAACACGGCCTGTGACACAGGCGTGTCCATGACCATGTCCTGCACTCGAGTGCTGGCAGGGTGGTCTCAAGTGAGCTCGACGAAATACAGTCGACGATCCTCGAGTTAGGTACACGGCCCGTGATACGGGCGTGTCCAGGGCCGTGTCCTGCAATGCGCTCGATGTTTTCTCGAGTGAGCTCGATGAAATGCGCTCGACGATCCTCGAGTGGGGAACACGGCCTGTGGCACGGGTGTGTCAAGGGTCGTGTCCTTCTCTGTGCTTGGACAGGTCTGTGAGAACTGATGAACACGGGCTGGACACGGGCGTGTCCGAAGCCCTGTCTGGCACATGGCCTGTGACACGGGCGTGTTACACGGTCATGTCCTGGTCTGGTTAAGTCGGTTTCTTTGCCGCTTAAGGTACACGGCCTGTGACACGGGCGTGTCACAAACCATGTTCTGCCTAGGAAAGTGATTTTCAGGGATTTTCGTGGCTGTCCATTCCTTTCAACTAGGATCCAACGGTCTTGAGATCTCCCTGCTATTATAAGGCCATGGGGTGAGGATAACTCTTTTATTATCAAAGGCTTTTCTCTCTCTTTCTAAAGAGGTTGAGAGTGGGGAGAGCAAGGGAAGAGGAGAAGGGATCCGGTTGTCGGTGGAGCTTCAAAGCCCCGAATCGCGTGCCGAGTCCAGATTTGTGGTGGCAAGACCGTTGCAGTGCTTTTCATCTGGCTAGTTTTCCATGACTCCAAAGAGATCGTCAAGGGTAACGATCTTTCTTCCTTGAACATGTGAAGTCCTTAATTTGGTATATGCATGAGTTTCCCCCACCAAAAGGTGGATTGTTGAGGGATTCCACTTGGGTTGATTCTGGATATCCCCAAGATGTCTTATTTGTAGACTTAGAAATGTGTAGTACGGAATAAACATACTGTGTGAAGCCCATCTGGACAGGTTGGTCTGGATTGGTGATGTTTTATTTTGCACACTGGAGAAGAATTAGTGTATAAATGAGTATGCTTGTGGATTCGGTGGGTTGTGCCTGTGAAGGGTAGTAGCAGGAAGTACTTGAGTGAAAGTCCAGGAAAATACCCGCAAAGTGCTTGTGCTATATGCTTTAAAGACCAGTGTTTCTGGCACTGCAGGTCGCTGCATGGATTGCTGGACGGTTAATCCAGATAAGGTTAGGGCTGGGGATGGAAAGTGAGTTCTATCGCTAACGCCGGGCGATAGTGAGTGTCGTTGGCGATGGCTCCTAGCTAACCTGTGATTGTAAAGCCAGTCCTTCGGGGACAGTGTGGCTATTTGTGAGCTTTGGGAGCTCTTGAAAAGGCTTCGTGCCGAACGGATAAGCGGAGGCCGACCCGCGTTAGTCTGGTCATAGAACTGACGATTTGAGCAACAGGAAAAGGCTGAACTGTCTCCGCATTATAGTTGTCCTCCATGAGGGCCCGAGCTATTAGCATTCGGCGGAAACACATAATGAGAGTCTTTGGCCTGCGCGCTATTAAGACTAAAGTGTCCGGCTGACGGTCGTGAAGCGAAATTCTCAAGTTTGCCGTTGGGCTTCGGACCTTCAAACGACGGTGGGACCCTGGTATTTCTGGTACACCAAACATGTGCCTCCAAGTGGTGGTGGGACCCTGGAATTTCCGGTACACC
Source organism: Platanthera guangdongensis (assembly GCA_039583875.1). Classification (NCBI taxonomy): domain Eukaryota; kingdom Viridiplantae; phylum Streptophyta; class Magnoliopsida; order Asparagales; family Orchidaceae; genus Platanthera; species Platanthera guangdongensis. The sequence goes on along the minus strand of CM077154.1, from coordinate 7,694,428 downwards.
AAGTATATGCCTTCGAACGGCGATGGGAACCTGGTATTTCCGGTACACCAAGAATGTGCCCGAAACTGCGGTGGGAGCCTGGTATTTCCGGTACACCAAGAAAGTGCCCTGAGTGCACGGAGCACCGGGCCGCGTGGTCGACGTTTGTGATGTGTTGATTTTTCGTGAATGCACATTGTGTAATATATATCTGCTTGTAAAATGCTATGCCTGTAGGGAAGGAATACCATTATCCTGGGTAAGGGGTAGGGTCGTTATAAATTGGTCAGCTGAATGCTGACCATTGCCTTGTTTACCACCATTGCGGTGGATTGTCCCGTGCAGGTGTAGGAGAGGCGAGCGAAAAATAGGTGGCTGAAGCCCTTGTTGTTGTTGTTGCTGCTGCTGCTATGCTGGCCCTCGAAGGCAAAAAAGTTCATATGATGTTATTTTCATGTGTGGCCGGCCTGCGTGCCGATGTATGCAACTCATATGTATAAAGCTTAACTGTAAGGCCATAAGGCCAGACTTGTTGTGTATTCAGAGAACATTCCTTTGTGATGTTAGATATATAAATGCTAGTTTATATATTGTGGACATTCAGATGAGTTGAAGTTAGACAACTTAAAAGCTTCCGCTAGAATGCTCTGAGTTAGGATGCGAATAGTTTTTTTTTTGATATTAACCCGTAACTCCACCCCTATTTGTGGCATATAGTGTGGGGCCCCGACCGGACCTTCTATTATATGTCATGTAACAGATGGAGGTGTTACATTTTGGTATCAGCTTGTCTCGGTCTTCCTCTTTTGAATTTGTGGTCGAATTCTTTTGTGGGGTGGCGAGCACGTGTGAGTGCGACCCACTATAACATGAATGAACTCAAGAATGTCCACTAAGGAATGTAAATACACCTATTTAAGGAACCTGCGCATTCCTATTTTGTTGTTATTGCTTGTGCAAGGTCGCTAATGTGTGTCTTGTCCACCTATAGGTGACTCATAGTGGTGCTGGGCAGTCTGAGCCACAGTGTTCTGATGAGGTGCGTACACCTCCTCCTGCGGAAAATGTATGCTTGGTTGCTGAGGTGCTATTTACAATGATTCATGCACAACCTACTGGGCAGGTGCAGCCGACATTGGTGCCAGAACAGGTTGATGTAAGGCCAGAACATGTTGAGGCTGTTGATCCTTGGGAAGCTGAACGGCAGTTGAAGCAGTTTATGAGCTTCAATCCTCCTACATTTACGGGTGTGAGATACCTAACGCAGGCGGAAGATTGGTTGTCGCGCGTCAAGAGAATATTGACGGCGATTAGGACGGAGGAAAATCAGAAGGTCACCTTGGCCATCTTCTTGTTGGAAGGAGAGGCTCGGCTATGGTGGGATGAGATAGAGTTACACCACTTAGCGGGCAGACAACTAACGAAAGTCTCGATTGAGGAATTTTCGTGACTGTTCTTGGCAAAACACTTACCAGTGGCACAACGCGTCGCTATGGAAGATGAGTTCCAGTATCTAACTCAAGGAGAGAGTAGTGTCGATACCTACTTGCATGAGTTTACACAATTGGAACGCTATGCGGGGTCTATATTCGCTGATGAACAATGAAAAACCAATCGGTTCTATGAAGGATTGCGGGATGAGTTGAGATTCCTGCTATCAAGTTCGGTGAACCAAGGGTTTCAGGCGTTGGTGGATACAACGTGTGCATCGAAGAAGGATATGAAGCATGTGCAAGGAAAAAGGGACTTGGTGACAAAGTTAGAGTTCAAAGTGTCGCACCCAGGGAAATCAAAGTACCGAGGGAAATGGGGTAAGAGATTCAAGTCTTCTTCACAGGCTCCCTCGGGTGTTGCATCGGGAGCAACTTCGATGCAGGAGTCTCGGACCTGCTATACATGTGGTAGAGTGGGGCATCTAGCCTGTAACTGTCGGGTTGGTCCACCAAAGGTTGAAAAGAAGACAGGAGCGTCATATGATGACAAGAGAAAGGCAGTGGTGGAGTCCACCGCATCCCAGGCGCAACCCCGAGTGTATAATCTTGGCCAGCAGGAGGCCATAAAGCAAAGTGACGTTGTCACAGGTATGCGGTAACATATTTGATTGCTGCTTTTGTTGTTTCATACCTTGTTTGTAACTTGTGTATGATGTGTTTGTATTAGGCTTTGTCCTGATTCGAGACTTTCCAGCGAGAGTACTGTTTGATAGTGGTGCTTCTCATTCAGTTCTATCTGTGGACTTTGTGTCATGGATCGGGGTACAGATTCGTATGGTGGCAGATAGTGTGAAGGTGTTATTACCAAATGGATGTGTAATGCATGCAGATATGTCTTGTTTTGTGGAGGTACGAATAGGAAGTTAGGATTTCAGATTGGAAGCATCGGTGCAGCCGATATCGGAATTTGATGTGATCTTTGGTATGGACTGGCTCTCGGAGCAGCGTGCCTATATAGATTGCAAGTGAAAGGAAGTAACACTGGGGCAGAATACCGAACGAGAAATGAAGTTCGCTAGTTTGCGAGGGTCGAGCGTGACATTGATGTATGCTCTTCAAGTGGTTAAGGCAGTTTAGAAAGGCCCGGAGTTGTTCTTTATGCTTGTTGAGGCTGTTAAGCCAAGGGCCAGTGTGCGTGACATTCCAATTATTTCAGAGTTTGCTGATGTGTTTCTGAAGGAGCTTCCGGGATTACCACCACAGTGGGAGATTGATTTCGCGATTGAGCTGGTGCCAAGTGCAAAACCTGTGGCCCGCTCGCCATATCGAGTAGCGCCAAAGGAAATGGCCGAACTAAAAGTTCAACTGCAAGAGTTGTTGGAACAGGGTTATATACGCCCAAGTATGTCACCTTGGAACGCACCTGTTCTTTTTGTGAAAAAGAAGGGCGGTAGCCTGTGATTGTGTATTGATTATCGTGAATTGAATAAGTTGACGGAGAAAAATAAATATCTGATTCCACGGATAGATGATTTGTTTGATCAATTGGAGGGATCGAAAGTATACTCAAAGCTGGATTTGAAATCGGGCTACTACCAGTTGTGAATTCGGGAAGGTGACATTCCCAAGACAGCGTTTGGAACACGCTACAGTCATTATGAGTTCACTGTAATGTCGTTTGGACTATGTAATACGCCATATGTGTTTATGGATCTAATGCACCGGGCGTTCCAAGAGTACTTGGATCTGTTTGTGATTATTTTCATTGATGATATCTTGGTGTACTCTCAATCTGAAGAAGATCATGCGAACCATTTACGGTTGGTGTTGCATACCCTGAGGAGAAACAAGCTCTATGCCAAGTTCTCAAAGTGTGAGTTTTGGCTGTCGTCAATGGCTTTTCTTGGCCATGTGGTGAGTGGAGAGGGCATTGCGGTGGATCCGTCAAAGATACGGGCCATCCGGGAGTGGCCAATGTTGTCTTTGGAGGCCGAAGTCAGGAGTTTCCTTGGACTGACAGGCTACTACAGACGTTTTGTAGAAAACTTCTCACGGATCGCTTTGCCTCTTACCACGTTGACGAGGAAGGATCAGAAGTTCGTTTGGACGCCGGAGTGCGCACGAGCTTTTGAAGAGCTAAAGAGTCGTTTGACCATGGCGCCCGTTCTGACGTCGCCATGTGGTACAGACGTCTATGAGATTTATAGTGATGCTTCATGGAGCGGCTTAGGCTGCGTTCTTCTTTAGTTTGGAAAGGTGATCACTTATGGCTCATGCCAGTTGAAAGTGCATGAGCGAAACTATCCCGTCCACGATTTGGAGTTGGCGGCGGTGATTTTTGCACTTAAACTGTTGCGTCACTATTTATATGGCGTGAAGGTGGATATATTCACAGACCATAAGAGCCTAAAGTACTTATTGGATCAGAAGGATCTCAATATGCGACAACGAAGGTGGATGGAGTTCCTCGGGGACTACACTTTTGATATTCATTACACTCCCGAGAAGGGAAACGTGGTCACAGATGCCTTGAGTCATAGGAATCAGACAAAGGCAAATTGGTTGCAGACGCATGATGAGTGTCTGATCCAAGAGTTGGAAGCGTAAGAAATTTCTTGTGTTGACAAGAATTCCACAACAAATGCGTGCTTGCACTAGACGGAGGTACAATATGAACTTGCTGACCGAATTCGGCGAGCGACAGAACTTGATGAAAGTCTGCAACGCTATGCTGCGGATGTGTCAACTGCCCAATTCTCCTGGGATGACAGCTTTTTGCGAAAAGATGGTTGTTTGTGCGTTCCAAGTTTGGGTAAGCTAAGAGAAGAATTGATGTATGAGGCTCATTTTACAAAATACTCAATTCACCTAGGAAGCACAAAGATTTACAAGGACATGAAAAAGTTGTTCTGGTGGCCAGTGTTAAAGAAAGACGTAACACGTTATGTGGCCAGTATTAGAGATAATGTAGACAAAAAGAAAATTAATCTAGACTTTATCTCCACTGATTTTCAAAGAGCAGAAATTTTCACCAAACCCCTTGATGAAAAGAAGAACCTGTTCTTCCTGAATCAGCTTGGAATGATCAATGGGAAGGATTAATTTAATTTTTGTCTTCTATTTTTGGATATGTTCCTAAATCGTCGAACAAAGATCAACGATCTTCGAACAACTCTTGAGCTAAATCGTCGAACTACGTTTGACGACAGCTCTGTGTGAAGACAAAAATCGTCGACCAGAGATCGACGACTTTGCTTCAGTTAATTGATCGTCAAGCTATGCTCGACTATCAATTTCCGACTGAGATCAGAGACCAAAGATATTATTTGTTTATAAATTAATCTTTGACCTAAGATCGACGTTTTTGTTTTTATCGTCGAACAGAGATCGTCTTTTCTATTCCAAAAACCTATATGTAGGTTTCTCTTCGATCTCTGTCCCACATTTTCATATTCTATTTTCTCTTTGCCCTTGATCTCTTCTCTCTTGAGTCTACATATCTTCCATGTCGATTTCTACGGCGGCTCTTTCAAAGATGAAGTTTGACACAAGTTTCCACGTCGACTTCGAATCGATCAGTCACTGTGATCCTATCTTTCAATTGATATCAGTCACTATGATCTTCTTTTTCACGAAATGTTACAGCTATGTGATGATCAGGGTCTGAAGAAGTTCATGTCTACACGGATCAAACTATCTGTTGCTGAGATCAAATAATGGGTTTACTCTTCCTCAACAAATGACTACTGCCTTTCTGCTTCCCTTTCTGCTTCCTCTGACCCTTCTTCATCTAGGGGCCTTCTTCCAGTTTTCACTGAAACCAGTTAGGGGGAGGTGTCCAATGAAGATGCAGCAGGTTCAACCTCAGCAGACCTTCAAGCTCAGTCTCCTCCAGCAGTACAGGAAGAAGAAGTGTTTCAGAAATTTTGTGCAGATATAGATGACCAATGAAGCTGCAGCAGTTCCAGCAGCAGTAGCAATTCCAGAAATAGCAAAAGCAGATTATGATGATACAAATTATAATGACACATGTTTGGGCAAGGTTCAACATCAACAACAACATCAGCAACAACAACAATAGAAGCAAATGCTCTAGTTTATTGCTCTGTATTTTCTTTGTGTTATATAAATAGTGTCCTCACCCAAATAGGGGGAGATTGTTGGAACCCTAGTTCTGATTTGGGTAAGAATCACTATTAGGTTTTCTTAGACTGACCCAAAATGTATTGTCAGGGTCATAGGTTTATTTCTTTAGTCTAGGCCAAGAGTCAACATCACATAGATCAGCCTACAACAGCTTGTTAGAGACTCAAGCAGTTGTGTCGACACAGATAATATCAGGCGACACACAAAAAGGTTATGTCGACACCCAGAATAATTGTGTCGACACACAGAAAGGCTGTGTCGACACCTAGAAGATTTGTGTCAACACACAGACTATCAGTCGACACAGATAATATTAGTCGACACTAGCTCAGCCGACATAAGAAGGATTTGTGTCTACACAGTTCACAGATTATTAGTTGACAGTATCAGTCGACACCAGAAGTACTTGTGTCGACACCCAGAACCATCTGTCGATACAGTTCACAGAAGCTGTTTCAGAAGGATAAGTCAAATTCTCAGGTCGACGAACCAAGTTCTCAGGTCGACGATTTTTGGCTTATTCAGTATGTCATTCCAGAAAATATTCTAAGTCCAGAAACAATTCTCAGCTCGACGATCGTCGATCTCCCATTGACAATCTCAGAGTCTTCTACTCTGAACTGAGCTCGACGATCTACGAGCTCAGTTCTACGATCTTATGCTTCTCAACAGTTATCTCAGATCTACGATAGTTGCTCACAGGTCGACGATCTCTTAACCCAGTTTGACGATCTCTGAGCCAAGCTCTACGATTTTTTTACTGCCTTCAGTTATCAGTTCTCTCAGTCCGATTAGAAGTATTTATTTTGGTTATGATAAATCATTTTAATGCAAATATATTCTGATAATTAATGCTGACATTCTCAAGGCTGGTAGCCGTATCTCATGAAGCATTGATTATGGTATTCACAGAATATTTTGTCAAGACCGTTATGGAAGTGCATTTATGATTGCCAGCCATTCTACCCGTTTGGGCTCCTAAATTCTTGCAGAGAATTAAGTACTGTCTGAGAATTCAAATTCAGGCCGTTAGTCATTCCAAAAATATACAGAGAACTTAAAATGACAGAGACAACAAGAATCACAGTCAGTCAGAAAATCAATCTTTGTTTTGCTCTGAAGGCCTCCTGTTTTTGCGAAATACAAGAAAGAAGAAGAACTTGCTGAACACACAAATCTCTATAGTCTTCTTCCTTCATCAGGCTTCAACAATCTACAGAGAGCTCGAATCAACATCAATCTGAAGACCTACACTCAGGACAAAGCTTCTTTCTTCCTAAAACTACTCAATATCTCATGAGGAGCTTTGGCATCATCAAATCCATATAGTCTTCTCATTGTGTTTGATAAAGAGAAGACTGCCATCTATTTTTCTTTAACCTCTCGTGTACAGGGTTCTTACTCCCTTCAAAAGTAAACTCCTTGGTGATAGGGCACCTGATCAAAAACCTATTAGTTTTTAGGCACCTGATCAAAAGCCTGAAGGGTTTCTAGATCTACCTGAAGCAGATCTTGTGGTGATAGGGCACCTAATCAAAAACCTAAGTGGATTCCTACCAGGGTGGTAGAAGAGTGGAGGTACCCAGATTTGGGGAACCACTATAAAATTTCTTGTGTCATCTGGATTGCCTTGTGTTTTCTTTGTGTATTGTGCTGTGATAGTTTCTTGCTTTTACCTCTTTCACATAAGTATCAATATTTTAATTCCGCAATAAATCTAAACATTTTTTATATACTCTATTCACCCCCCTAGAGTAAACTGTATCTATCCCTCACTTTCAGTGTCGACATATGTGAAGTATTCACTCAACATTCTCCGGTGCTGAGTTAAAGTCCAATGAAGGTTGAAGTAGTACAACTGGAGACTTGATAGCTGTCATTACTGACATTCCTGTCACATCTGTCAGAGGTGTTAGAAGACCGTTTGGAACCGGAATAGCCGGTAACCATGGATGAAGCCTATATATAGATATGCTCTCTCAACAATTGGGAGATATAATAGATAGCTAATTAATTATAATCTCTGAAGGATTGAGGATCCAGAAGAAGAGAAAGAAGAAACAGTCAACAGATTGTAGAGAGAGAAAAACAAGAAGGAGAGAAGTTTTCATCCAGTGAAGACAGATCCTGAACAGTCTGCCTGAAGAATTCAGATCAAGTCTGAAGAAGAATTCAGATTAATTTTTGAAGGAAGCTGATTGAAGATCAACTCCACCACCAAGAAGATCAACCCTACTTTGTTCAGATTCAAGAAACTTTGAAGAAAGCTAAGACAGGTTGATCCTTAAGTAATCAGTTCTATCAAGAACTAATCCAGAAGGCTTCAACCAATTCTCTCTCCATTTAGTTGAAGATATCATTATCTTTTCATCAACAATTTTTGTAGGATCTGTAATAGATCTGAGTGTAGTAGATTTACTTCTCTGAGTTGTAAGCCTAAATTATAAAGGCTGAGGTAGGGCTGAGTGCCTGAGGTAGGGGAATCTGTTCCCTGAGTTGTAGGCCTGTGAAAGAGGCTGAGGTAGGGCTGTTGCCTGAGTTGTAGGAGTGGGGTGTCACTTTAAGTTGTAGGCCTGTGGAAGAGGCTGAGGTAGGGCTTGTGCCTGAGTTGTAGGAGTGTGGATTCACTCTGAGTTGTAGGAACCGGTCTAGGTTCTGAGCTGTAAGATCTGCGGATCTGAGAAAAGGAAGGAAGTTAGTTCGAATATAGTACACTGCTAGATAGGCGAAGGAGGAAAGTGGATGTACCCATCATTTGGGGAACCACTATAAATCTGGTGTGCAATCTGTGGAATGCTGTGTGTATGTGAATGCTGTGCTGTGTTTTCTGCTAAATAAATTGCTAAATTAGATAGAATTATCTGCCTAAGTCAGAAAAAGAATTGAACATATTCACCCCCCCTTTAGGTGTTTAGAACATCTTGAAACCAATTCTTTCAAGTGGTATCAGAGGGAGGTTCCTCAAAGAATAGACTTAACAATCTGAGTAGATCTCCAAGGCAGAAATCTATTAGGCAAAAACAGGTTCTATTGAGAATCATAAGGAGTTTGGTTCCATGAAGTTACCTATATGCAGGAAAGAGATTTTTGGTATATGGAAAGAAAGCGTTAGACTATTTATGGAAGCTTCAAATCCAAGAATCTATATGACAGTCAAAGAATGGCCATTTATCCCAATGAAAGTCTCAGTTCTTGATGCAAATCTCAGGACACCAAAGAAGTATTCTGAAATGACAAAGGACGAGATCATCTTGTCTACTATGGATAAGAGAGCATAGAATATAATAGTCAGTGCTATAGATGATTCAACATTCCAAAATTTGATTCACTGCAAGACCTCCAAAGAAATGTGGGACACCCTGATTCTCTACATGGAGGGTTCAGAAGAGGTGAGAGAAGATAGAAAGTCTATGCTGAATTAGGAGTATAAAAGTTTTGGACAATCTAAAACAGACAGCATAACTGAATGTTATAAGAAGTTCTTCAGAATAGTTAATGAACTGATGTCATATGGAAGAGTATTCAGCACATATGAGTTAAATGATAAGTTTCTGAGATCATTAACTAAGGATCGAGATACCAAGATTTGTGCCATTAGGGAAGTGGCTAGACTAGTAGAAATCTCACCTCCAACATTATTTGGCAAACTGCTTTCATATAAAATGCAGCTGATGGTCAGAAAGGAGGAGGAGAAAAGTAATAAAGTTGATTACAGAGATAAGTCAGTGACTTTCAAGACTGAATCCATAAGAAAGGATAGGAGGATGTCTCCATCTCCTCCTAGGAAAGCTGCAGAAGTAGTTTCAGAAAGTTCTGACAGTCACACATCAGATAGTCCAAATTCTGATGAAGACTTAACTGCTTTCTCAAAACAACTTCAAAGGTTCTTGAAGAAGAAACAGTGGAGATCTAATCCATCCTCCTGACAATCCAAGGATGATTACTATCAGAAAAAGAAATCCTCTAGGAAGGACAGGTATGGTTCTAAACCTAGTAAATTATCTTCAACTAAGATTGTTTGTTATTGTTGCAATATGCCTGGACATGTGGTAGCTGATTGTCCTGACAAAAGGAAAGAATCTAATGATAAGAAGAAACTAAAAAACAAGGGCAAGAAGGAGAAATCATTTATTGCAAAGAAGCAAAAAGCTGGTCAGATTCTTCATCATCAGATTCTGAGGCTGAAGCTGAAGCATACATAAGACTGTTGGCAACTAAAGAGGATGCAGAAGAGTCCGAGTTCTTGAAATTGCTGGACTCAGTAAATGGAATTGAAGAACATTATTGTGAAGGACTAATGGCCATGACAGAAGAAGATCAGTGTCAGGATCAGCCTGGACCTAGTAAGGTAAACAATTTTTCAATAGTTTCTGATTACTATACTGGTTCAGAATCAAAAGCATCTACATCAAGAGATGTAGATGAATCTGAATCTGAAGGAGATGTTCATCAACTTATTGATGAATATGGTGACATGCTGCAAGCACTTAAGAAAAGCAGAATCCTTAACAAAGCACAGGCCAAGGAAATTGCTGTTCTTAAGCTGGCTACAACTAAGATTGTTTGCTATTGTTGCAATAGGCCTGGACATGTGGTAGTTGATTGTCCTGACAAAAGAAAGAATCTAATGATAAGAAGAAACTAAAAAACAAGGCAAGAAGGAGAAATCCTTTATTGCAAAGAAGCAAAAAGCTGGTCAGATTCTTCATCATCAGATTCTGAGGCTGAAGCTGAAGCATACATAAGACTGTTGGCAACTAAAGAGGATGCAGAAGAGTCCGAGTTCTTGAAATTGCTGGACTCAGTAAATGGAATTGAAGAACATTATTGTAAAGGACTAATGGCCTTGACAGAAGAAGATCAGTGTCAGGATCAGCCTGGACCTAGTAAGGTAAACAATTCTTCAATAGTTTCTGATTACTATACTGGTTCAGAATCAAAAGCATCTGCATCAAGAGATGTAGATGAATATGAATCTGAAGGAGATGTTCATCAACTTATTGATGAATATGGTGACCTGCTGCAAGCACTTAAGAAAAGCAGAATCCTTAACAAAGCACAGGCCAAAGAAATTGCTGTTCTTAAGCTGGCTACATTAGATTCAAAAAAAATATTGGATCTAAAGATGAATGAAGTAGCCAAACTGAAAAACATAACTGTTATTCAGATGGGTACTATTACATTCAAGAATGATCAAATCAAAAGTCTGGAAGTCAAACTTCAGAATGAAAAGGATCTGGTGGCTAAATTCTCTAAGCCAAAATCTGTCTTACCTTTAATTGATGACTTTATTCCCAAAAAGGGTAAGACAATATTGGGCTTTAAGGGAAATGCAAGGGCTGCCAATTCCAAAAGAAAAGGCAAATCCCCAGTACCGCCTCTAGCCTTCAAACCCCTCATTTCCTTCAGAAAAGTATGACAATCAACTAATAGATATGATCATGATATCATATATGGTTATGGTAAGCCTGATATTCTGAATGACAAGGGTGTAGCTCCAGCACTCAAGTAAAGAACCATTGTACCAACAATATTAAGAACAGCTGACAGCAATGCTGTTAAAACTGTACCTAAAAAGAGGTATAGTATATATGAGTGCTGGTGTTGTGGTAAGATAAGGCATTATGCCATGGATTGCTGGCACAACACCAATGTCAGGAAGAATGCCAGCTTACCTGTGAGGAAGGCTGCTGGTAAGAATATTAAGTTTCAATCTAACTTGAACCTAGAACCCAATAAACATTGGGGTTCTAAGGTAAATTTATTTTATTTGTTGCAGGTGGGTCCAAGTTGCTATACCCATATATGGTACTTGGACAGTGGATGTTCCAGGTACATGAATGGAATAAGAAGAATGTTAAAGGACTATATTCCCATAGAGAGTGGACCCAAAGTGATCTTTGGTGGATCAGAAAAAGGGGTCATAAAAGGGTTTGGTAACATTTCTACTAGTTCTATAACAATCACTCAAGTGGCTTATGTAAACGGTTTGAAACATAACTTGATAAGCATAAGTTAGCTGAGTGATCTTGGGTATGACACTTCATTTATTAAGAATGGGTGTCAGATCAAAAGGACAAGTGATCAGAAGGTGATCTTGCCTGGTTATAGAAAAGGGAATGTTTATTGTTTAAATTTTGATTATGAAAACATAAACTCTCCTGTATGTTTAGTTGTAGATGAGAAAACATCTCAGTATGTCCAATGGCACAAGAGGCTAGCTCATCTAAACTATAAGACTATAGACCAACTCTATAGTTTAGAGTTAGTGAGACATGATCCTCAATTTAAGTGCATAAAAGAGGGTATATGTTCAGCTTGTCAAAAAGGCAAGCAGACCAAATCCTCTTTTCATAGTCTTTGATACCAAAGACTCTGTGAGGTGTTTGTACCTCTTGCATATGGATCTATTGGTCTTATGCCAGTTCATAGTCTAGGTAGGAAAGTCTATACTTTTGTGGTAGTAGATGACTATTCTAGATTTACATGAGTTTTCTTTTTGAGGCAGAAATCTGAAACCCCTACTGTCTTTCATAACTTTGTTAAACAAATTCAGAATGAATTTAACAATTCAGTGGTCAAAATCAGAAGTGACCATGGAACTAAGGGTCTGTTTGGGAGGGCTTTTTAGCCCCTTTTCATTTTCTGGAAAACGCTAGCACACTTAAGAAACCGTTTGGATTGTCTACCGGTGGAAAAAGCTACCGCGGAAAACTCCATTTTCTCATCTTTTGGAAAAGTCACTTGCCACCTACTTTTACCTTTTTGAAAAGCACTTCTTCATCACAAAAAAGTTTCTCTTAAAAAAATCTCTAACTTGATTTTTTTGTCCAACTGCGATTTTTTTTGCGGGCGTAATTTTTTTACCCAGACATATTTTTTGTCTGGGCGCGAATTTTTCAACTGGACACAAATTTTACGCCCGGGCGCGAATTTTTCGCCCGGACACGAAATTTTCGCCCGGGCTGACATTTTTCGCCCAAGTGCGGGGTTTTTCGCCCGGGTGCGCTTTTTTCGCCAGAGTGCGGTTTTTTCGCCCTTGCATGATCTTTTTCGCCCGGGCGGGCTTTTTTCGTCCGACTGATTTTTTTGTCCGGGCGCGATTTTTTCGTTAGAGCGCGAATTTTTCGCCCGAACGCGAATTTTTCGCCCTGGCCAGATTTTTTAGTCCGGGAACAGAATTTTTCGCCTCAGTGCTTTTTTTCGCCCGAGTGCAGTTTTTCGCCCGTGCACGATTTTTTCGCCCGGATGCATTTTATTCGCCCGGGCCGATTTTTTCTTCCGGCGTGATTTTTTTGCACCGTCGTGAATTTTTCGCCAGGGCGATATTTTTTTGCTCGGGCGTGATTTTTTTGCCCGGGCGCGATTTTTTTCGTCCGGGCGCGGTTTTTTGCCCGGGAGCGAATTTTTCGCCCGGGCTCGAATATTTCACCCAAGAGCGATATTTTTTCATCTGAGTTTGTTTTTTTCGCCGGTGAGCAGATTTTTCTCCCGGACGCAATTTTTCGCCCGAGCGCGATTTTTTCGCCTGAGAATGATTTTTTGCCACGGGAGCTGCTTTTTTCGCCCGGTCGTGAATTTTTCGACCGGGCGCGAATTTTTCGCCCGTGAGCGATATTTTTTTGTCTGGGCGTGTTTTTTTTGCCCAACCGATATTTTGTCGCCTAAGCGCAACCGTGGCGAATTTTTTGCTCGGACGCGAATTTTTTGCCTAGGTGTGCTTTTTTTCGCTCATTCGTGAATTCTTTCCCCGGCCGCGTATTTTTTTCGCCCGGATGCTATTTTTTTCGCTCGAATGCATTTTTTCGCTTTCGGGCGAAAATATCAACTCTGTGAGAAAATATCGTGTCCAGGCTAAAAATTCATGCCCGTGCAAAAAATTCACCTCGGGCGAAATATTAGCGCCCAGGAGAAAAAATCGCGCCCGGGCGAAAAATTCGGGTCCGGCTGAAAAATTGGCGTTGGGGCGAAAATATAGCGCCCGCCCGAAAAATTTACGCCCGGGCGGAAAAAATATCACACCCGGGCAAAAATTCACGGTCGGGCGAAAAAACCGCGTCCCGACAAAAAAACTGCACTCGGGCCAAAAAACCGCGTCCAAGCAAAAAAAAGCGCCCGGGCGAAAAAATCGCGCCGGTTCGAAAAAACCGCGCCGCGGCTAAAAAACTCACCCGGGCGAAAAAAACAGCTCCCGCTCGAAAAAAAAAACGTGTCAGGGCGAAAAAATGGCGCCTTTTCGCCCCCAAAGCATATTTTTGGTCAGGTGCGCATTTTCCTCCTGTACGCACATTTTCGGCCCGCACGCTCATTTTCTCCCGGATGCACTTTTTTAATAAAAAAAGTTGCCGCCACGGAGATTTGTCAAACGGTTTATAAAGTGCTTCTCTTTCTGAAAAGCTCTATAAATTGAGTTTATCCAAACAGTTCTCTTTTTCTAATGGACATTTTCCAAAAGCTCCTTTTTCTATCATCCTTTTGTCACCACTCATTCTCTTTTTAAAAAGATTTCCCAAACAAGCCCTAAATTTCAGTATGATTGTATGACAAGGTTTTGTGAAGAACTAGGGATTCATCAGGAATTCTCCTTACCTAGAACACCTCAGCAAAATGGAATTGCTGAAAGAAAGAATAGAACTCTTATTGAGGCTGGTAGAACTCTACTAAGTGACACTTCACTCCCAGAATATTTCTGGGCTGAGGCAGTAAATACTGCTTGTCATGTTCTCAATAGAGCATCTATAACTATGAGCCACAAAAAGACTCCCTATGAGATTATGAAGGGCAGAAAACCAAACATTTCCTACTTTAGGATCTTTGGTAGCAGGTGTTATGTGCTTAACACTGGCAAGTCTCACCTAACTAAGTTTGCTGTCAAATCCCAAGATGGGATATTTGTTGGGTACAACAATAACAGTAAGGCATATAGGGTCTACAACTTGACTACACAAGTTGTAGAAGAATCTGTTCATGTAGTGTTTTATGAATCTGAGCTAATTATCTGTGAGTTGTCTAGCAATTCTTGTAGCTCAACATGTTTAAAAGAAAAGTTGGACATGCTGACCATTAATGAAGTCCAAACTGCAAGGCATGATGTGGAAAATGATGGTTGTTGTCCAGGGGGAGTACAAGGTCCACAAGCTGACATTGAAGACAATGAAGTTCAACATGGTGGAAAAATTGAAGAAGTTCAAATTGCTGATAGAATTCCTCTAGCAATAAGGAATCTAAAGGATCATCCAGCACACCAAATTATTGGTGATCCCAGACATGGTGTGCAAACTAGAAGCAAACACATGAACACAGTGCTTTACTTAAGTTTCCTGTCATAGTTGGAACCAAAGAGATTTGAAGAAGCCATACAAGACTCCAACTTTATTGATGCAATGCAGGAGGAGCTTAATCAATTCAGAAGGTGTAAAGTATGAGAGCTGGTTCCAAAACCAAAGGATCATAATATTATTGAGACAAAGTGGATCTACAAGAACAAATTAGATGAAAATGGCATCATAGTGAAGAACAAAGCAAGACTGGTTGCCAAAGGTTATAGACAGGAGGAGGGCATTGACTTTGATCAGACATTTTCCCTAGTGGCAAGGTTGGAAGCAATAAGGCTATTCCTTGCCTTTGCTGCTTTCCAAGGTTTCAAAGTATACCAAATGGATGTCAAGTCAGCTTTCCTAAATGGTAATTTGAAAAAAATAAGTCTATGTTCAACAGCCCTCAGGTTTTGTTGATCCACTTTATCCTGATTATATTTATAGACTTAAGAAAGGCTTATATGGTTTAAAATAAGCCACTAGGGCTTGGTATGAAACATTGTCTACCTTCCTCATTGAAAATAAATTTTCAAGGGGGAAATAGACAAGACTATATTCCTTAGGGAGTCAAAGGGCAAGATGATCCTAGTACAGATTTATGTTGATGACATAATCTTTGGATCTACAGAAAACAACCTTTGTAGGAAGTTTGCAAAACTTATGCAAGGGAAGTTTGAGATGAGCAGTATGAGTGAGCGCAAATTTTTCTTAGGACTCCAAGTAAGACATACTGATGATGGTTTGTCCATATCACAGTCTAAGTTCACCAAGGAGTTAATTAAGAAATATGGTATGGAGTCATCCACCACCATGAGAACTCCAATGGGGACAAGTATGCCTTTAGGCAAAGATGATGCAGGAAAACCTGTAGATGAGTCTTTGTATAGAGCGATAATTGGCTCCCTTCTATACTTAACTGACAGTAGACAAGACATTATGTATGCTACATGTGTCTGTGCTAGGTACCATGCAAGCCCTATAGAATCTCATTATACTGCAGTTAAAAGAATTTTGAGATATCTTAAGGGCACACATAATCTTGGTCTTTGGTACCTTAAGAATAGAGACTTTCTACTGACTGGTTTTTCAGATGCAGACTTTGCAGGTTGCAAAGAAGATAGAAAGAGCACTACTAGCACATGTCAGTTTCTGAGTGGTAGATTGGTGTCATGGAGCAGCAAGAAGCAGACAAGTGTGGAAATTTCCACGACAGAGTCAGAGTATGTTGCTATAGGCAGCTGCTGTGCTCAGCTTTTATGGATTCAACATCAACTTGAAGACTATGATCTCAAGGTAAGTAGAACTCCACTATTTTGTGATTCTACAAGTGCTATTTCTATTGCTAAAAATCCTGTATCACATAGCAGAACAAAGCATATATAAATTAGATTTCACTTCATTAGAGAGCATGTTAAAAAAGAAGATATTTGTTTGGAATTTTTCACCACAAATAATCAAATTGCTGACATGTTTACTAAACCACTAGATGAATCTAAGTTCAATTATTTCAAAATTGAATTAAGCATGTTAAACCTAGAGTAACCTTGTAAATCTGGCTAAGTAATTCAATGTCGACATATAATAGTTAATGTCGACACAAAAAGAATTCTGTGTCGACATATAGTAGTTTGTGTCGACACATAAGGAAAGTTGTGTCGACACAACAAAATAGTGATGAGATAGTAGTGTCGACACATACAGAAGTCTGTGTCGACACACAAATATTAGAGTCGACTATTAAGAAGTCTGTGTCGACACATCTCAAACTGTGTCGACACATAGTGTTGTCTGACTCTGTCGAGACATTAGAAGTCTGTGTCGACACAATCTCTACAGTGTCGACACATTAAGTATTTATTACCCTGCCTTTTGACCTTCTGTGTTGACAAACATATAAATAGGTCACAGAACAACTTTGTCGACTACGCTTTCAACATTTTCGAGACCAAATCTTTGAGTCGACAAACCTTCATCTCTCTTCTCCTCAAATTTTTCGTCTCTAATTGCGCCAAAGTTGGAGACCAACATCAACGAAGGCTATAAGTTAGTTCACAATGCTTTTGAGAGTGCTGCGACTGAGATTAGAGATATGATAACCCTAATCAAAGAAAATGGTTTAGAATATCTAGTTTCAGAACCTACCAAGATCTCGAAGATGAAGGTTCTTGAATTCTATACAAAAGCAACCCTGGATTCAACTGGATTGAAGATTAGGTCATTAATTCAAGGAAGCAAAGTGAAACTTACCCAAAAGATTCTGAGGAAGACACTCCAATTGCCTAGGACTCAGGAATATGAAGAAGTCACATCTTCAATGACAAAAGAAGCTCTTCAATGGTGTGGCCTGGATCCCACCACTAAGATTGAATCATCAATACAGAGGAAGGGAATGAACTCACAAGGAAAGTTTCTTTCAGAAATTATGGGAAAAGTAATTCTCTGCAAACCAGGAGGACATGATAGGATCTCAGCCTATATGTTTAGCTTGATGACCAGAGTTATTTTCAGAATACAAACTAACTGGTCTGCTGTGATTTTTGACAAGATTAAGGAAAGTTTGAAGAAACCTAATCTAGGAAGAATACTGAGTCTATATCTGGCAATGAATATTCCTGAAGTGCTGAACCACACAACTGGATCTAGAATAAACCACATGAGAAGGATGGATATGAAAATACTATCCAGGTGGGAAAGAGTTTTGACAAAAGATGGTTTTACACCACAGAAACAACCACAACTGAAAAAGAAAAAGACAACCCCCAGGAAACCTGAATCCTCTAGTGATTCAGAAGAACAAGTAATCTTCAGTTCAAATGAAGAACAACAAGAATCTATAATGAAATCATCTGCTCCTAAGAATGTAGATGATAGTCAAATGCAGGGGGAGCATATTCCAGAAAGCACCATCCAACTGGATCAAGTTCAGGATGTGCTTCCTCTAGGGGGAGCCAATGAGCTTTCACCAGCTCAACAAGAGGCCTTGCCTCCAGTAGTTGCTCCTGAGAAAGAGCAAGCTGCATTAGAGAGTGAAACATCCACTCAAACTATTTTTGAGGTAATAGGTGATATTAATCAAACTATACTAGATACTAAGCCAGATACACTAACTGTGCTTCTAACTGATGTTGAACAGACACACCATGGCAACATCCCTACACAGGATATATCAATGGATGATACATCTGCATTAGATGATGCTCCATTAAATGTACAAGATACAGATGTTCCTCTAGTTCAACTGCAATAAGAATTCACTCTTGAGGAATTGTTTCCTGACTTATAAGAAGTAAGAACTGAGGAAGTAATGCCAAGAACTGAGGAGGAGGAGCCAGGGACTCAGGGGGAGTTGCCAAGAACTGACAAGGAGCTGCCCTCTAGTCCAAAGGACACAGTGAACCTTGAAAGTTCTTCTGAATCTGATGATGGAGAAGCCCTCAGAGTAAAGAAGAGAAAATTGATGGTTTACAGGAAGAAAAACTCAAACTATAAGAAAGCTTTACAGACTGCCTCACAATCCTTAACTCCAACAGTTGACTTCAGTTCACTGTTGGTTGCTCTGCAAATTAAAATGGATGAGCAAAGAGCAGCCATGGAGAAATATATGGATGAAAGCCATAAGGAACTTCAATTCACTTTGGCTCAAGATATAAAATCAATCAGATTTGAAGTCAACCAGAATAAGAAGGAGATGACAGATTGCTTCCATAAAGGAGGTCATGATGTAGTTTATCTGGCCAAACAATAACAAGAGGCAAGAGCTCAAATTGATGACATAGTAGTAAAGCAAGGATATGTTCTGGAAAATCAGCTAAGGATGAATGATAATCTTACTGAATCACATAATGTGATTGTTACTGAGTTAAAGAATAATGCAACTGTATTAACTGAGGAAAGGGCTAAAGAGAAGTTAGAGTTTGATAAGAAACTTCAAGAAGATTTAGCCACTTTCCAATCTGCCATTCAAGCCTCTCAAAAGATCATATCTGTTCAGCTACAGAAGTTTAAAGCTTATTATACAGAAGGAACCAATTATCTTGTTAATCAGATAAGGTTCCAAAAGGATGATCTCAGTGATCATATTGAGAGAGAAGTCATAAAGGGGGAGATGTTGTTAGTCAATGCTAGTTCAGAGCATGCTAAATGGATAACAAATGCTGTTAGAGCAACTTTGGGATATCCACCCCTATGTGATGATGATAATACAATTGAGTCAGGTATTCAAGCTGTAGGAATTGAAGGGGGTCAGTAGGAGGTAGTTCAAATCATATACTCCCCTTCTAACTTTGAGGGAATTCAACAACTGGTTCACCGGATGTATAACCCTCCAGAGGCTACTAAGAATGTTATATTTGAGAAAGTGGAAATGTCAGAGGCCGCCCTGAATAAAGAGCATGAAGCTCAACTCTCAAAGAAAAGGTTTAGAGAGCAGGGTGAACTGAAGCCTGGTTTTTGAAAGATGGAGTCCCACCTCCAGAAATATAATACTCACTGCCTAGCAAGCTGTCAAAGACAAAATGCATGATAGAGGCAAGTGGTATTCTGAAGTTGAGTGACACAAATATCTGCAAAGATAAGATGTTATTCATTAGTTCAGAAGGGATCACAACACGGGAAAATACCTGCTACAGCTATAAAGCCCAGTAAATACTTTCCCAAGTCTTATCATTATTTTGAAAGGCAAAAAGTTAAGGCTGAAGAACTTAAAAAGAAGGATCTCAAAGGCAAGAAGCCAGCTGAAGATACTGAAGCACCAATACAAGCAAGGGTCCAGTCTGGCAAAGGCATAGTGATCAAGGAGCCTAATCAGCCTTAGGATAGATTGACTAGATTTTATAACATTGTAATCTTCAGTTTTAAACTCTATTGTACAACCTTGGGCTCGCGAGAGGTGATCCAGCAAGCGAGAAAGGGGAACTGGAGAGATGGGAGGGGGCCGACCTGCAAGAGGCGAGAGGTGCGGACCGCCCCTAGAAGTAGGCGGGACCTCTTAGTAGGCGAGACCTCCTAGGGGGAGAGATGGCCCACCAGGCGAGTAGCCGACGAGATGGGCAGGGTGGTCGTCTCGCCCATCAGCCTCTTCCCCACTCACCACATGTGAAAAGAGATGTCTTTACCTTTCTACCCATAAGGAGGATTTTACCTTTGTGCCCTAGGTAGTTTTACATTTTTACCCATGGAGGTCTGCGTATAGCTCTCCAGAACAGCGGAGTTTGGCTGGTCGCAGACCCTGTCCAGGGTGTTTTGGTCATTTCAGGTTAACTCAGAAGTGTTATTTGCAGAGCAGGTTCAGAGGCCTATAAATAGACCGATAAAGTGCCTGAGAAAGGGTTGTTGTTGAACCTTTCCACTATCTTCCTAACAGGCACCTAGCTCAGCACTGGCTAGGGAGGGGAAGACTTTCAGTTCTTCCGGGTAAGAGGCGGGACCTCCAAGCTGGGCCCCCTCAGTCTGTTTTCAGGTCACTGACTCTCGTCAGGAGGGTAGCGCAGGGAGAGTACGTGTGGGCTGCATCCTGTTTCGAACTTTAGAAGGGATCAGAAAGCTGGTTCAAACATTTTTGGTGCGGTGAGCGTGGAACGCAGCCCTCAGAGAAGAACCTTGAGCAACCACATGGCAGGAGATCACGGAGAAGGAGAAGGAGGGGAGTCGGATAACCGAGGGGGATTTGTAGGGAGAGCGGAGTTTATGGCTTTGATCAAGGGGATCATGGATCTACTACAAGGGATCTCGCGGCAGGGAGATTGTTCAACTCCACTGCCTCCAGTGCCAGCTCTCGCGACTCAGGAAGAACTCGTCTCGGCGCGAGTAGGAGAGGATGCCCCGAGGAGAAGGTCGGGAAAGGAGGTGATGATGGAAGGGAGCGGGAGAGACATGGAGGGAAGGGAGCTGTTCCCAAGCCCGGCGAGTGCCATCTCTCCAGGAGAGGTCGTCGCACGAGTAGGGGCGGTGAGACCGGCGACGAGAGGATCCCCTTTTTGCGAGCTAATCCTGTCCGCTCCCATCCCGGAGGGCTTCCGAGAGCCTGAGATGAACTACTATGTGGGGAAGGATGATCCCCTCCATCACTTGCAGTGGTTCGAAGACGCTGTCTCGATCAGGCCCATGACAGACTCGTTTAAGTGCCGCCTTTTTGCAATCACCCTAAAGGACAAAGCTAGGGACTGGTTCCATCAACTCCCGACAGGCTCGATATACTGCTTCGAGGACTTAAGTAGGAGTTTCTAGCTCCGGTTCTCCACATCTAAGAAGAGGAAGAACCCGGAATCGATCTTTTTGATTAAACAGAAGGCGGATGAATCGTTGGCTCAGTACGTGGATAGGTTCCAAGAAGAGATTTTGGATATACAGGAGGTGCCAGGGTTTGCCCTCCAGATGGCCTTCACAGTGGGACTGCGGGAAGGATTCTTCAAGATGAGCCTCACCCGGAAGGCGCCGCTGTCTTTTGAGGGCATGATGGAGAAGACGGCAAAGGAAATAGCGATGGATGCGGCAAACCCAGCCTTTGCGAAGAAGCTGGCAAGGCTTACTGAGGTAGAGTCGAGGGAGTCAGGTGGGAGACAACAAGAGGCAAGGAGAAGAGAGGAGCCAAGGGCGCCGGCGTATCCGGAGCTGGGGTGGAGACAGCAGGGAGGCCCTGCCCCAGGACAAGGTAGAGGATTTCCCCAAGGGGGGAGGAACCAACAGGGAGGACCGGGAAGGTTTCACCAGCAGGGGTGGGGGTATGGTCATAGACCACCCCTACCCCCTCCGAAGCAGGCCATGGCCATCGGCCGAGGCATAGGAAGGGGCCGGGAGAGAGGAAGAGGAGCAGGAGCAGGGAGAAGGAGGAACCCTCAGGAAGGAAGACAGGGGGGGGGGAGGTGGCGTTGCCATGTTGTGACTTCCACGAGGAGGAAGGTCACACAACGGCTACCTGCCCAGATTTCTTTGAGATGAGCAGAACTCGAGGGGCAGGAGAACAGCAAAGGCCGGTGCGGATAGAGTAAGTAACAATTACAGGAGAAGAGGATCGATGTGTGGATCGAGCGGATGAAGGGGATCGCGGGGGATTGGAGTGATCAATGGGGGTGGGGGGGGGTGGGGATAGAGGCGGCTCAAAGGCGAGCCTTCACACTATGTACTGCCGAAGCGTCGCCTCGACTTCACAATCCCCTCCTCCAAATGAAAATATTACCTTTTCAAGGAAAGACATGCCCGACCATGAGGACCCCTTTTGTGACGCGCTGGTGATACAGACCGCCATCGAGAACTTCACGGTGTCGCGGATCCTAGTAGACAATGGGAGCTCAGTGAACGTGATTTTCAAAAAGGCATTCAATGCAATGAGGGTGGAGGCCCGGAGGGTGCTGGTGGCAGATGGGCCACTGTTTGGGTTCTCAGGGGAAAGGAAAGAAGTTGACGGGGGAGTGGGACTTCAGGTGACCCTGAGAGGGCTGTCCCGGAATTGCTGCTTTGTCATAGTGGATGCCCCCAGTAGTTACAACGCTATCTTTGGGCGCCCCTTAATCAGCGCTTTCAGATGCGTCCCATCATCGTTTCACTAGTGCTTGAAGCTGAATTCAGGAGGTACCCAAATCAGGGTACGGGGGGATCCAAAGGCTGATAGGGAATGCTACGTGACGACAGTGAACACCATCTCCTGGCGGGGAGACACGGAGGAGTTGGAAAAGTGGATGGAGCAATTGCAACAAGAACTGGGAGGCGGGGAAGAGCAAAGAGAGGAGGAATATGCTGGAGGAGAAGGAGTAGTAATGGTGGGAGGCATTGCGGGGAGCCAGGAATGACAGGAGAGGAGTTCGGGGAGATGATGGTGGTAGAAGAAGAGGAGAAGGAAAGTGCGAAGGGAGAGGGGGGAATGGTAAGGAACTTAGGCACGGTGGAGAGGCTGGAAGTGGCTGGGAAGGAGGGCGAAGAGACGGAGGTAGCAGAGGAAGAGGAGCCAAAAGGAGAGGTAGGGAGGAGAGAGAAAAGACAGATGGAAGAAGAGGGAAGGTCACCCGGGGAGGGGGCCCGGCCAGAAAAGAGAAGGGCCTCACGACAGGAAGAGGACGACGCAAGCAAGTGGGAGACAGAGCAGCCGGGGAAGGAGATGATGATGGCCAACGTGGAAGGCAAAGCTAAGGAGCTGGATGCGCGGGCAGAGCAGGAAGGAGAGGAAGAGCCATCAAGGCTGAAAGCGACCGTGGAGGTCCTCGAGGTAGAGATCCGCACCAAGGAAGGCTGAGAGGAAAAGATAAAAATCAGTGGCGAGCTCAGCCCGGAGGACCGGGAGAAGATCAGGACCTGCATGCAGAAAAATATTGACGTCTTCGCATGGAGCGCCGCGGACATGCCATGGGTCGATGCAGACGTCGCCTGTCACCGCCTCAATCTAGACCCCAACACTCGCCCCATACAACAGAAGAAGAGGGCCATCGCCTCCAAGATGGCCGGACCTATTAGAGAGGAAGTGGAAAAATTACTTAAGGCGGGTTTGTGTCCGCCTGTAAGTATCCAGGGTGGGTGAGTAATGTTGTAATGGTCAAAAAGGGAGGGTAAGTGGAGAATGTGTGTGGATTTTTCTCTTTTAAATAAAGCATGCCCCAAGGATTGTTACCCGCTGCCCCGAATCGACGCGCTGGTTGACTCAGCCGTCGGTTTCCCCTTTATGAGTTTCTTGGATGCATTTTTGGATACCATCAAATACGCATGCATCCCCCGGACGTTAAGGACGTCACCTTCGTCACGGAGGATGGATGCTTTTGCTTTGCTTTAATATGATGCCTTTCGGTTTGAAAAATGCGGGCGCGACCTATCAAAGGATGATGGATCTGATCTTTCGAGAGCAGAGAGGAAGGAACCTCGAGGTATACGTAGATGACTTGATGATCAAAAGCAAGGACCTCAGAGCTCATATCCTAGATCTGGAGGAGACCTTTGAAACCCTAAGGGAGTAATAAAATGAGACTCAACCCCCTGAAATGTGTTTTTGGTGCCAGCAGAGGAAGGTTCCTGGGACACCTTCTCACTCCATCTGGAGTGGAGCCCAACTCCGAAAAAGTGAGAGTAATCCTAGAATTGGAGTCCCCTAGGAATGTTAAGGAAGTCCAGCGTCTCACATGCAAGTTGGCCGGGCTAAGCAGGTTCCTCTCTCGAGCCGGGGAGAGGTGCTCGCCCTTCTTTCGAACGCTGCGGGGAGGCAAGAGATTCGAGTGGACCTCGGAATGCGAGACGGCTTTCCAGGCCGTAAAACAACAACTTACCCAGACGCCCTTACTCCAGGGACCAAGGGAAGCAGAGGTCTTGTTTTTATATTTTTGGGGTAGGGGCTGTGGTGGTGAGCTCGGTTCTTGTGCGAGAAGAGGGAGGAAATAATTTCTGATCTATTACGTGAGCAGAGTCCTGAAGAAAGCGGAGCTCGGGTACCCCATTCTTGAGAAGTTAGCATTTGCCCTCATCATCTCGGCCCGAAAGCTCAGGCTGTATTTTCAGGCTCACTCCATACAAGTGGTAACAGATCACCCCCTCCGTCGCATCTTGGAGGGGGTAGAGCATTCTGGAGGTTAGCAAAATGGTCAATAGAGCTCAGTGAATTCGACCTCGCCTTCGTTCCTCGGCTTGCCATAAGGCACAGGCGGTGGCCGATTTCCTGGTGGACTATGTAGTGGAGGTCCAGGAGACGGAGGCGTCCCCTCGGCAACCTGGAAGATGCTAGTGGATGGTGCGTCGGGGAGAAATTCCTTTGGAGGAGGGGTGATCCTGATCAGCCTGGAGGGGACCCAGATTGAGCAGACTTGAAGATTCATTTCGCGATCACCAACAATCAAGCGGAATATGAGGCGGTCATTGCGGGACTCAGGTTGGCCCGGGAGCTGGGCATACAAGACATTGAGGCCTCGACAGACTCCATGGTGGTGGCAGGCCATATCAAAGGGGAGTTCGAGCAAGGGAGCCCACCCTCCAGTTGTATCTAGGAAAGGTCAAGGGCATCATAGGGCGTTCGAAGCTTCTCAATTCAGCACATCCCGAGGGAGGAGAGTACTCAGGTGGACCAACTCGCCAAGCATGGTCCTCGAGTCGGGGGAACAGTGACGGAACTCTTCAGACCATCTATAGAGGAAGGGGAACTCATGGAAGTATGCCAGCAGAGGTCGTGGATGGACCCCCTTCATCACCGTTTTGGCATCAGGACAGTTACGCGGACGGAACTCGACAAGAAGCATACCAGATACAAAATCGGCGTACTACCTGCTGAAGGATGAAGTTTTATATCGCAAGACCTTGTCAGGTTTGGCTGGCTAGATGTGTGTCAAAGGAGGAGGTTCCAGGGTTCTGCAGGAGATTACTCGGGAGAATGTGGAAGTCACTCGGGGAGCCGGACTTTAGAAGGGAGGGTGCTGAGGCAGGGGTACTTTTGGCCTACCCTCAGGAGAGATGCGGAGGAATTCGCGAAAAAGTGAAAAAGTGCCAGGAGTTCGCCCCCCTTCAGCTCCTTCCGGCCCAGAGGTTGCGGACCATCACAGCTCCCTGGCCATTCGCTATATGGGGGTTAGATCTGGTAGGCCCTTTCCCCAAGCAAGTGGCCAAAGGAAATTCCTGTTGGTCATGGTGGACTACTTTTCGAAGTGGCTGGAGGTGAAGGCGCTGGCTAAGGTAACCTCGCAGGTGGTCAAGAATTTCGTATGGGGGAGATCATCTGCCGGCATGGGTTGCCCCTAGCCATTGTGACAGATAACGGACCACAATTTGCAAGCAGAGAATTCGTGGATTTCTGCATTCGTTTCGTTTGATAGATCTCCGCTTTGCCTCCGTTCACCATCCACGGAGTAATGGATAGGTTGAAGCGGCTAATAAGGTCATTGTCAATCTATTGAAGAGAAAAAAGTGGAGAACTTGAGAGGGAGCTGGGTGGAGCAGCTACCCTCAGTACTGTGGGCCTTGAGGACCACACCAAACACAGCCACGGGGGAAACCCCGTTTAAGCTCTCTCATGGCTCAGAGGCTGTCACCTATCGAGTTTGAGGTCACATCACCAAGAGTAGCAGTTGCAAGGGACGGAGCCGAAAGATGGAGAGCAGGAGAACGAAGAAGAACAGAGACTCTCATTGGATCTCGGAGGAGCTCCGGGATTTGGCAATGGTCCGGCAGGAGGAGGTCAAGCACCGGATGACAAGGTACTTCGACAAGCATATAAGGATTAGGCAGTTTGAGAAAGGAGACCTGGCTGAAAAAGGTAGATGCAGCGGGTAGGGGGCCTCCGTAGGGAAGCTTAACCCCAATTGGGAGGGTCCTTTTATAGTAAAGGAAGTCTTAAAGTCAGGAGGGTACCACCTCCAGGATGTGGACGGGGTATCCCTCGAGCGAGCCCGGAGTGGTGATGATTTAAAGAGATTTTACCCGTAGCACTCTATCCATCGCACCTTTTTATTAGTATTATACAATGTTTATCATTCTGATGTGCTCTTTTGATGCGATGAAAGGGTGGGTGACCTTTGTAAGGTAATAGGGGCGAGATGATTTGGAGAGGAAACCCCGAGCAGACCCGCTGACCAGGCTCCCATCTAGCTGGCAGGGCTGTAGGCTCACTCGCGGTTGGAGGTGTTGTGGAGAGGAGACCCCGAGCAGACCCGCTGACCAGGCTCCCATCTAGCTGACAGGGCTGTAGGCTCACTCGGCGGTTGGAGGTGTTGTGGAGAGGAGACCCCGAGCAGACCCGCTGACCAGGCTCCCATCTAGCTGGCAGGGCTGTAGGCTCACTCGGCGGTTGGAGGTTGTTGTGGAGAGGAGACCCCGAGCAGACCCGCTGACCAGGCTCCCATCTAGCTGGCAGGGCTGTAGGCTCACTCGGCAGTTGGAGGTGTTGTGGAGAGGAGACCCCGAGCAGACCCGCTGACCAGGCTCCCATCTAGCTGGCAGGGCTGTAGGCTCACTCGGGCGGTTGGAGTGTTGTGGAGAGGAGACCCCGAGCAGACCCGCTGACCAGGCTCCCATCTAGCTAGCAGGGCTGTAGGCTCACTCGGCGTTGGAGGTGTTGTGGAGAGGAGACCCGAGCAGACCCGCTGACCAGGCTCCCTATCTAGCTGGCAGGGCTGTAGGCTCACTCGGGCGGTTGGAGGTGTTGTGGAGAGGAGACCCCGAGCAGACCCGCTAACTAGGCTCCCATCTAGCTGGCAGGGCTGTAGGCTCACTCGGCTGTTGGAGGTGTTGTGGAGAGGCGACCCGAGCAGACCCGTGACCAGGCTCCCATCTAGCTGGCAGGGCTGTAGGCTCACTCAGCGTTGGAGGTGTTGTGGAGAGGAGACCCCGAGCAGACCCCTGACCAGGATCCCATCTAGCTGGCAGGGCTGTAGGCTCACTCGGCGGTTGGAGGTGTTGTGGAGAGGAGACCCCGAGCAGACCCCCTGACCAGGATCCCATCTAGCTGGCAGGGCTGTGGGCTCACTCGGTGGTTGGAGGAGTTTTGGAGAGGAGACCTCGAGCAGACCCACTGACCAGGCTCCCATCTAGCTGGCAGGGCGTAGAGACTCACTCGAGGAGACAAGCCTAAGGGCAAGAGTTCGCGTGGGGAAAGATCCATGTTCATCAGAAGTTTGATAGAAAGTCCATAAACAGAAGAGGCCAGGAATCGGGCCAGGGAAGAGGGTCCCTGGCCGGCACTCGCAATGGGTTGGCCTCGCGCCTGGCAGGGGGATCTTCCTTATTTCAGGCGCAAGTGAGCCTTAGAAGGCGGAACCGGCCGGGCGAGACAGCCGGCCCCCCAGGGATCCCGGCGCGAGGATGATCCTGCGGCGAGGCGAGCGCTAACAGGGGCGATAATTAGATAGGGGCGAAAAAGCGATAAAATTGCCTGCGCTGGCTATTAAGCGAGATGGCAGACGATAAAAGCAGCAATTAAAAACGTTCCAAAAAATAGTCTCACGCCTTTGGCTCGCAGCTAAGCGAGATGGCAGAAGATCAAGGCGGCAATTAAAATAGCATCTAAAGAGTTGCTCTTGACTAACTATTACACAGACGCCCCAAAGAGGGACGCGACAATTAGTATATAAAAAGTTTTAAACAAAATATCCATAAAGCGGGAAACCTCGCTCTCCTTTTTTTAAGGAAGTGTGCCAGAATCACAAGTACTAGACAAAAGGTGGGAAGAGAGGTCACTGCAGTGGGTGGTGCGCTACTCGCTGTCAGAGGAAGAGCTGCCATCTGACTCGCCGTATAAGCGGGGGACCAGGTCGCGGACGGTCACCGTCTCTGCATCCTCACGCACCACTCCCAGCTCCTTCATCATCTTGAGGACAACCTCCGCCATCTTGATATTTGAGTCCCGGCAGATGGCGTCCACCTCATCTACGGAATAGCGGGAAGGAACGGGAAATTGATCCGGTGGGGGTGTCACGTTGCTCCGGAGGCGGAGATTTTCTGGTTTTCAACTTCTTGTTCTCCCCTCCAGCTCCTCAATACGCGAGAAGCATCCTGTTGGCCGTCTCGGCATCCTGCGGGAGGGGGGCAAGTGAGGGACTATAAGAAGCAAGAGTAAGACTAGCAAGGCAAAGATAGGAAACTTACCATGCCGCCCTGGCTCTGCGCAAGGAGGTTGTCAGCAACAAGCAACCGCTTCTCCAGGTCAAGGGACTTCTCGCGCTCCGCCGCGCGAGACCGGCCTCCGTCTCTTTCCATTTCCTGTTGTTGAAAACGAGGCGGCGCGAAGACCCAGTGCGCGAGCTCCAGGGAGCGAAATTGGGAGTGGGCACTTTTTAGAATGAGGTCTGCGATGCCTCGTTATCTACGGCTCGGAGCCAAGACCGCCATACAGCCAAACCCTAAGGAGAAGGCATGACTGGTGGGGGGGTCCTGTCCTTCCAGGAAGGGAGAAGGGTAGACACGACACACGGTTGGAGTCTTGGTCCCATAGAGAACCGCTCGCCGGCGTCATCGTCCGCACAGGCCCCATATTATAATTGGGGTGTGAGGCGGGAGTCGGGCGGCTAGACGAGCCAGTCTCGCCAGGAGGGAGCTGAGAGGACTGAACATGGCCGCGGGGAGCCGGCTCTGAAGAGACCGTCTCGCGGGCGGGCGAGAAGGTGTCGCGCAGCGGCGAGGGAGACGATAGAGTGATGGGAGACAGGGACCCGCTGGCTCTTCTCTTCCTTTGCAGATTTTTCCTTCTTGAAGGACACGAACTTCTTCTTCTTCTTGGGGCTGAGGAGGAAGTAACCTCGCCCGCGGGCCTCTTCTGGTGGCAGGTGTCAGCGTGTCTTCGCAGCCTCCGCCGCCATAATCGCCAAAGCGAGAGTTCGATTACTCTGGTAGGGGGGATGGACGGGGACGGTCCTCTCTCCTAGATGAAGTGACAGTCAGTGGGGAGTAAGAATTTACAAGGAGAAAGAGGGGAATAGAAGCGTACCTTTGTTGGGGAAGACGGCGGGGAGCGAGTCGAGGTCTCGCCGAAGATATTGGACTTCAAAATTCTTCCCTGCGAAGAAATCGCAGAGGTCTTTCTCGGCACCCCCACCTTGGGGGTGTCGTAATAGCATTCGGCGGGAGATACGGGGGCGAGAGGGATACCTCCCAGATCCCTGCGGATGAAGACGAACCGCATCAGCCAGTGGTGGTTCTTGTTCGGCATCTCGCACACTTTAAGGCCTTGGCCTGTGAAGTAAGAGATGTCGTCGTCCTTGGCGTGGTAGACAAACAGCTTGCGGAAGGCAGTTAGGCTAAACTCAATACACTCTCGCCGCAGGTAGCAGGCGAAAGCGATCAGCATGGAGATGGCGTTGGGGTTGAATTGGGCGGGACGACCCCAAAATACTTCACACTAGCTTGACCTCCGGCCAGAGGGGAAGCCGCAGCCATGCCTGAAGTGCGAGACGGGAAAAGCCAGCTCATGGGGTAGAAGGTGTTGATGCACTCGCCAACCTTGGGCGGGCGAGACAGATAGCTGTCGGAGAGATACTCGCTGGCGAAACGAGCGTGGTCTTCCTCTGGCAGTCTGCCGAGAGGGAAGCCGTGTCCACGAAGCGCTTCCCGCAACGGCTGCGCCCCCCTCACCCTCTTCAATCTTCTTCTTTCCCATAACTGGCGAGAAAGCGGCAAAAGAGAGAGAGGACGGTTCAGAGAGAGACGCGAGATGGCGAAGGAGAGATGGGAACCGGGATCAAAGAAACGGCTTAGAATAGTAAGAGGGGCCGGGGTTGGAGATATTTATAAGGGATAGGGAAAAATGCAGGAAAGTTAGGCGGCGGGAAATGAGAGGACGCCCCGACGCTTCGCTTTTCTCTCTCTCTTCTCTCTCCCTATCTCACTCTCCCTAATCTCACTCTCTCTCTAGAACTCAAGAGGCGGGGGCGCCGCAGCAATCTTTCCGAGGCAAGTCATCATTACAGGACTAATAAAATAATATCTAATCATGACAATAATGAAAAGACGGCGTGATATGACCAGAGCATTACCAAAAGTTTAAAATAAATTGTCCCGCAGGAGGGAACATCTCGCCCAAATAAGTTTATACAACATATCAGTAATCAAACAGCGAAATTGATGAAATAAGATCCAGAGAAGGCGAGACGGGACTGCGACAGTTTAGTTCCGCACCCACTGCCAGCGGCCATCTTTACCTCCCGCGCATGGAGGGCGGCCAGGAAGGTGAAAGGCGCGAGCAGCGATCACGCCGCGGCGCGCGAGACGGAGATGTTCGTCCGTCTCGTTTAAGATGGCCTGGGGGTCGGTCCCGTCTAGCACCCCGTCCGCTTCCATCCTGGCGGAAAGGCGGTGATAATCTGCTTCAATCCACTCCATGCGCCGGTCGGAGGCTTGCTTCTCGAGCTCCATCTCGCGGATTATATGCGTATATTTACGAAACATCCTGGCTGTCCTCCGCTTCAATTCCAGGGGGTCCATGGGATCACCCAGGTAGTCCTCGATCTCGCCCGGGTGAGGAAGAGGCGAGAGGGGGGAGACGCGGGAGCTTCTTCAGTATCGGAATCAAAGTGGATGCCTGCGGAAATAGCGAGAGATCACAAGCAAGGGTGAGCCCGCGCGAGTCGGATAAAAGAAGGCGAATCAACAGAGAGGCGAGAAGGGAAGAGATCTTACTGGGGATGCGAGGGTTCCCCACAACTCGCGAGAGGTTTTCTCTCCGCGAGGGGGTGGGGAGGCCGCCTTGGGCGAGTCTGTGCGCTGAGGAACTTGGCTTACATTATCGGGAGGATTGGCAGACACCGGCGAATCAGCGAAACTTCCCTGAAAAAGCGTAGTCAGCAGGCGAAACCAGAGAAGGGAAAGGATAATATGATTACATGCTTCTCTCCAGAAGAAGCGAATGGTTGTCTATCGGGGGGGGGCAGAGGAGGTTGCGCCCGCCGAGAGAGGGGGGCAGGCGGCTTTCGTCCTTTTTAGGCGAGAGGGCGGAGAGGCTAAGGGGGGAGTACACCCCAGATCCGGGAAAAGGGCGTCCGTGTTGGCTTTGTTTCGCCTTCGCACAATCGCAAGGCGCTCGCAGAAACTTTGACTATGAGACATTCCGAAGGAAGAATGACGCTGACGATTCCAAATTAAGGCTTTCTTCTCATATTTATAGGCCCCGTGGGGGGGGGCACCAAAGATTCTCAAAGGAATCCTAGCATCGCGAGCCACGGTTGGACTATCTTTCCGAGGTTAGGGTAACCTCGAAAAGAGCGGGGATTGTGTACAACCTTGGGCTCGCGAGAGGTGATCCAGCAAGCGAGAAAGGGGAACTGGCGAGATGGGAGGGGGCCCACCTGCAAGAGGCGAGAGGTGCGGACCGCCCCCAGAAGTAGGCGGGACCTCTTAGTAGGCGAGACCTCCTAGGGGGCGAGATGGCCCACCAGGCGAGTAGCCGGCGAGATGGGCAGGGTGGTCGTCTCGCCCATCAGCCTCTTCCCACTCGCCACATGTGAAAAGAGATGTCTTTACCTTTCTACCCACAAGGAGGATTTTACCTTTGTGCCCCAGGTAGTTTTACATTTTTACCCCTGGAGGTCTGCGTATAGCTCTCCAGAACAGCGGAGTTTGGCTGGTCGCAGACCCTGTCCAGGGTGTTTTGGTCATTTCAGGTTAACTCAGAAGTGTTATTTGCAGAGCAGGTTCAGAGGCCTATAAATAGACTGATAAGGTGCCTGAGAAAGGGTTGTTGTTGAACCTTTCCACTATCTTCCTAACAGGCACCTAGCTCAGCACTGGCTAGGGAGGGGAAGACTTTCAGTTCTTCCGGGTAAGAGGCGGGACCTCCAAGCTGGGCCCCCTCGGTCTGTTTTCAGGTCACTGACTCTCGTCAGGAGGGTAGCGCAGGGAGAGTACGTGTGGGCTGCATCCTTTTTCGAACTTTAGGAGGGATCAGAAAGATGGTTCCGACATCTATGTAATCTGTTGTCAACAAACTTTTGTGAAGTTTAAACAAAACAATGATTCATGCTTATAATGTTTGTATCATATTCTGTGATGATATAATATATACTTGTTTTGTTTATATGTTTCCCTGTCATTGAATGCTTTTATACATCATATTGTTTATTTTATTATAAGTGATGTATATCATTGACTAAGGGTTATGACTTCTCCAAATAGGGGGAGATTGTTGGGCACATTGAAAAATGTGTACCAGATTTGGAGAATCTTCACCTAACTCAATGATATGCATCAAGTTGTATTTGATGTTGTGTTGAGTTATCATGTGCAGGTTATGTAAATGGAAGAAAAATTTTCTAAGTACAAGTGTTGACACTTGGAAATGACTTTGTCGACACCAAGGGCCAGATTATGTCGACACCCAGAATTTGTGTCGACACATAGAAAATCTATCGACAACACTATGTCGACACCAAGGGCCCGATTGTGTCGACATTATCAGGAGTTGTGTCGACACACAGAGAAGCTGTCGACACATTCTAGAATTCTATCGACAAAGACTGTGTCGACACACAGAACTTGTGTCGACACACACCAGAATTTTGTCGACACCAACTTTGTGAAGACAAGGAGTGTTTGTGTCGACACACAGGACTTGTGTCGACACATTACACAGAAGCTGTGTCGAGAAGTAAAAGTGAAGTTGTGTCGACATCATCAAAACTTGTGTCGACACATGGACTATGTGTGTCGACCCATGTGAAGTATTCACTCGACATTCTTTGCTGCTGAGTCAAAGTCCAATGAAGGTTGAAGTAATACAACTGGAGACTTGACAACTGTCATTACTGACCATGTTGTGACATCTGTCAGAGGTGTCAGAAGACCGTTTGGAACCGGAACAGCCAGTAACCATGGATGAAGCCTATATATAGATATGCTCTCTCAACAATTGGGAGATATAACAGATAGCTAATCAATTATAATCTCTGAAGTATTGAGGATCCAGAAGAAGAGAAAGAAGAAACAGTCAACCGATTGTAGAGAGAGAAAAATAAGAAGGAGAGAAGTTTTCATCCAGTGAAGGCAGATCCTGAACAGTCTGCCTGAAGAATTCAGATCAAGTCTGATGAACAATTCAGATTAATTTCTGAAGGAAGCTGATTGAAGATCAACTCCACCACCATGAAGATCAACCCTACTTTGTTCAAATTCAAGAAGCTTTGAAGAAAGCTAAGACAGGTTGATCCTTAAGTAATCAGTTCTATCAAGAACTTATCAAGAAGCCTTCAACCAATTCTCTCTCCATCTAGTTGAAGATATCGTTATCTTTTCATCAATAATTTTTGTAGTATCTGTAATAGATCTGAGTGTAGGAGATTTACTTCTCTGAGTTGTAAGCCTAAATTATAAAGGCTGAGGTAGGGCTGAGTGCCTGAGGTAGGGGAATCTGTTCCCTGAGTTGTAGGCCTGTGAAAGAGGCTGAGGTAGGGTTGTTGGCTGAGTTGTAGGAGTGGGGTGTCACTCTGAGTGGTAGGCCTGTGGAAGATGCTGAGGTAGGGCTTGTGCCTGAGTTGTAGGAGTGTAGATTCACTCTGAGTTGTAGGAACCAGTCTAGGTTCTGAGCTGTAAGATCTGCGGATCTGAGAAGAAGGAAGGAAGTTAGGCCGAATCTAGTACACTGCTCGATAGGCGAAGGGGGAAAGTGGATGCACCCATCATTTGGGAAACCACTATAAATCTGGTGTGCAATCTGTGGAATGCTGTGTGTATGTGAATGTTATGCTGTGTTTTCTGCTAAATAAATTGCTAAATTAGATAGAATTATCCGCCTAAGTCAGAAAAAGAATTGAACCTATTCACCCCCCATCTAGGTGTTTAGAACATCTTGAAACCAATTATTTCACCCGCGCAGCTGAATTCAAACGCCATCGCCATGATGGTGGCGTACGCGAGCTACCTCCGCCGAGAGAGGATTGAGTTCAACCTGACGGTGTTCAGGAAGCTCTTCTCCTAAAAGGCGACGCCGGATCATGTTGTCTACTTCATGGGCTCGCTGATCAAGGTTCACGAGATCGCGAACAAACACCACAACTGGATGACCAAGATCGCCTTCATCAAGGGCGATAACGGCAACATCCCCTTCTCCCCCAGTAAAAAGGCGAGGAGATCTACCGTCCTCCGACCATGTCCGGCAACGATGCCGACCTCCACAAATTCTTCCTCCATAAGGACTTCGAGGTCGCCTTCCTGCGAAGGGGCCTTGACTTACTTCCCCCCGTTCTGCCCATCGACGGTATTGTCCTCTACCTATTGCCGAGCTTGCCATATTGCCGTTGAAAATCTTCTCACTTTTCTAAGTTTTTTTTGCAGGGGAGCGGCTAATCCCCGTGAACCCGCCGTTTGCGGACTCGGGGTTGCATACAGACCCGCTTGCTCGCGAGAGGGCGGCGGCTGCCTGCCGCGTCGAGGCGGCTTTCTCCAAGCCCTCCTCCAGCAAGAGGCGGCTTGAGTACGCGGGGTCGAGCCCGCCCCATCGCCAAAATTTACCAAAAAAAGATGAGGAGAGCTGTGTTGGCTCCGCGGGCGAAACAACAACAACATCAACAAAGCCCCAAGTACATGAGCTCGCCGGAGGTCATCCCCGACGGGTCGCCAGAGAGCCCGCTCAAGGAGATCACCAACAAGGGGAAGGAAGTTGCCGAGACCCCTGCTCCTGCCGCAGCGACCTCTGCTCCTTCCGCGGCGAAGAAGGCTGCCCGTGAGCCTGCCGCGCCAAAAGAACACCCCCTCTTCGGATTTGTGGGGAGGTGGAAAGATTTGGCGGGCGAGCCGATGGTCCAGTGGGACGAGGCGGCCCACTGGGTCTCCATATCCGCCCTACACCCCTCCTGGGCTGACCGCGAGCCTGCCATCGGTCATGCCTACGCGCTTGGCTTCGACCTATATGGGCGCGAGGACGTCGAGACCTACA
Organism: Platanthera guangdongensis; assembly: GCA_039583875.1. Taxonomy (NCBI): domain Eukaryota; kingdom Viridiplantae; phylum Streptophyta; class Magnoliopsida; order Asparagales; family Orchidaceae; genus Platanthera; species Platanthera guangdongensis. The sequence continues at coordinate 7,659,242 of CM077154.1, read as the reverse complement.
AGGGCGTCCCCCTGCGCCAGCTCGGCCATGAGAGCCTGCAGGCGCATATGCAGGCTATGGAGCTCCACCACATGGTGGTCCGCTGCAGCTTCAACATCTACAACCTCCTCCAAAAGGCCGAGCAAGCGCGCGACGTCGCCAAGGACAAGGCCGTTGACTTGGCGAGGCAGCTCAGCATTGTCGAGAATCTTCTTACCCAGGCCACTGGTGCACTGGTAAGCATCGGGCTGTTGTCCATCCCTTTTCATTTTTACTTAGGATTTTCTACTATTGCTGACATTATTCTTTATCAGGACGCTATAGCTGTTGTAGAGCTGCGGGCTCGCGCCGCCGGGCAGGAAGAGGAGATTGGCCAGCTGCGAGCCCGCCTTGCCGAACTGGAGGGGACGAACGCGAAGCTGACGGAGGAGAACATGAGCCTCAACCGCGAGGTCCACCGCCAGGCTGAGATCTTTTTCCCTGCCGGCAGCGCCGATCCTACCCTCCCCTACAAGAGGCCAAGTTCTTTTGGCGAGGCCGACCTTGTCGAGAGGCTGTGGATCAATTCCATCCAGGCCGTCGAGTGCACACTCCAGATGATGAAGGACACTGGAGTGCTGGTGGAGGGATGCGAGGAGATCTCAGCCCAGGACCTGATGTCGAGCTTGTTCTCGGCGACGCCGCCCAATGAGAAGGAAGATAGCCTTGACGCGCTGTTCGGGAAGGACTTCCCGGATCTGCCCGGCGGGGGGGGGGGGGGGGGGGGGGGGGGGGATGGTCACCAGTCCGACGAGGTGGGAAAAGGCTGATCCTGCAAATTTCTTCCACTTCTTTGTAATCGCACCGAGGCGAGCTCGATCTGTAAATATCATTACTTAATGAAAGAACATTTTTGATACCTTCTGTGTCCACTATAATAATATTATTATATGTATATTTTTTTGCTGGATTTCTCTGCCGTGCCCTGTTTGCCTGCGAGCACTTCCCCTAACGACCTCACGTAGATAGGCGTTGCGAGTCAGATAGTTGTTAGAGCCCTCTCCCGAGAATATATTTTGAGAGCTCGCCAAATTTTAGGTGATCCAGGATGGGCTACCCGCCGCACTAGGCGTGTCACCCTCAGCTCGCTCGCTAGCTGCCTACATTTTTATCAATGTGAGACCAAAACCATGAGATTTCACAAGTAAAACTGAGAAGGGGTGAAGCTTTCTGCCAGAGCTCGCCTCCCTTCAGCGAGATCCAAGGGTCTGGCTTGCCACCCTTCTACCGAGGCCGAGCTGAGTTGGCGATTTCTGACTCGCCTATGCCGAGCCCCTCTCCCCCTATCCTTAGGAGATGTCAAACCCATTGGACACTATTTGGGGAGTAGGATTTTTCCCGGATGACAGCCGGCCCTGCCGGCTAGGTGAGAACTTGACAGCGGGATCCACGCGGGGTCCGTGGCTGACACCGAGTGACTTCTAACCCTGCCAGCTAGGTGAGAGCCTGACATCGGGATCTGCTTGGGATCCAAGGGTTGACACCATCGAGTGACTTCCAGCCCCGCCAGCTAGGTGAGAGCCTGATAGCTGGATCTGCTCAGGGTCCAAGGCTGACACCAAGTGACTTCCAGCCCTGCCAGCTAGGTGAGAGCCTGACAGCGAGATCTGCTTGGGGTCCAGGGGTTGACACCATCGAGTGACTTCCAGCCCTTCCAGCTTGGTGAGAGCCTGACAGCGGGATCTACTCGGGGTCCAAGGCTGACATCGAGTGACTTCCAGCCCCGCCAGCTAGGTGAGAGCCTGACAGCGGGATCTGCTCGGGGTCCAAGGGTTGACACCATCGAGTGACTTCCAGCCCTGCCAGTAAGGTGAGAGCCTGACATCGGGATGGTTGACACCGTCGAGTGACTTCCAGCCCTGCCAGCAAGGTGAGAGCCTGACAACGGGATCTGCTCGGGGTCCAGGGGTGTAAGACGCCCCCCCCCTTTTTTTTCAACACCGGGGTCTTAGGCCCAGAACCGCAGCTTTGCGGTGACTCCTTCACACCCTGAAGGGTCATCACCACAAAGCGCCGATTCTGCCGGCCAATTCGATCACGGAAAAGTAGCATAATGAAGTAATGGAAACTAACAGTCCACAGAAAATCACATATCATAGTAAATAAATCTCCACGAAGGGAGTGTCCACAGAATAATACATCAGAGTGCTAAAATACGGGCTTATGCCCGGTACATCATATCCTCACTACAAAATCACTCATGCGGAAGCAAAAGCAGAAAAACTACTCAAGGTCGAGACTCACGGTCCCGACTGTATGAACTCCGGAGCTAGACTGCCCCACCTCCAAGCGTATCGGTCTCTGGGGCTTCTCCTCCATGCTGGGCTCCACGATCCCCTAAATGATGCGGTTCGAAAACCGTTAGTCTAAAAGACTAAGCCCTATCATACCCCACCCCTTTCCCCATGGCTCCTACGCACCGAGCGGAGAGGAAGAAATAGGAGGATTTGAAGGTGAAGAATAATCAAAAACAGATGCATCGGACCTACACTAGCAATTCTATAATAGTTGTTGTCAATAAGATGAAATATGAAAAGTAACCTTCACTTATGTGAGAACACATAAGCCAAGGGGTCTTCTGTAAGGTTCCCATCGTATAGAGAGTCCCGTACCAATTTATACGTTGGGGTGTCGGTTATCACATAACAATATATAGATATATATCAAAATTGACCTTAATTTATAAACCTGCCCACACAAGCTTATAGACCAAGGGGTCGTTTTGCAGGTCCTAATGTATAAGCGTCCCATTCCACTTATACATTAGGTGTCAGGGGTTAAATGAATCGATTATGCTATGACATGCAAGTGAGTATGATGGAATATGCAAGTGCAACACACACACCCGACTCTGTGCACACAGACCTTTAGTTCCCCTTTCTGGAGCCGTAACCTCCTAGGATACCTCCGTAGTGGCAGACGGAAGCGGTGGGTTGGGCCTCGCCCACCTCTAAACCAGTAAAGCACTACCAGTTAGACCTATCGTACGCCTCAATGCTTGGTGCACGAAGCGGACTCCTGCGTACTCTTGCCGGCTGGCGCACCGGACTTCTGTTGGCGAAGTGCTAACCACACTTGCCGAGTCAACGTATTGGCGTCGGTGCATCAACCCTCCAATATCGAAGACCCACCACCTTAATTTTTCCTTTCTTTTATGCACATGCAAAATTTAGCGTAATAAAAAATCGAGCCGAAGCTCCCCGGACCAAAACATCCGTCTCAAACAATCGAGCCGAAGCTCCCCGGACCCAAAGTCCGTCTTTTAACCATCCGAGCCGAAGCTCCCAGCTATCTTCCGGTGCTATCAGTGTTTGTGAAAGGTGCAACCCTAATTACTAAGTTACTCTTTTCAGCTTGATAAAACAGTTTACGTTAACCCAGGACTGCCCCCGATATTCCCTGTGAAGGGCTCTCAAGGGGCACTAAGAACTATGTTGGGATTACGCCCAGCATTCCCTTTCGCAAGGTACTTATTTTTGTTACTGGTTGATCCCTTACCCATTACTTTCTCATGTTACAATAGGCTAATCCTAAGGTGATTTGACTCCACCTCATCTCGGGGAGGACGATCTTTCGTCGGACCCGAGCGCCTCTAAACCCTAGCCAAAACACACCCTACTCACTTTATCTTCCGATGGTGCATCTAACTCTATTTATCCTTTCCAGCAACCCAACAAAACCCAACACATGTGCTCTAATTCATATCCCAAATGATTTCCTGCAGTTTTGCTAAATGCAGACCACTTAAGCTATATGACCCGTAAAATGGGAAGTATACCTAATGATCATCCAGAGCTCATATAATAATTATTGGGGACTATATTGACATTTGTAGCCTGAATCCATAATTTCCTAATTTTCATAATTTAACCGATAATTTATTTCTTTATTCTAAAAGCCAAAAGTTCCAAGTTTGAACATGAAGTACAAGTTTTTGGCAAGATAAAATTCCACTAAATTTATGATAAATGCAAAATGAATAATCATCTAAAAATCCAGAATCTCCCAATTTTTCAGCAAGGTTTAAGCCCTTAAATTTTATTTCAAACATATTCCATAATAAATCATTTAAAGGGGATGTATAACAAACATACTTCCAAAAATTCAGAGAAAATTCCAGGATGATTATAAGGGCACATAAAACCTCCAACTAAAGTTTCATAATTTTTTTTTGAAAGAATTATTCCCTGAATTAACTAAATATCCAATTCTCAAAATTAGGGTCTTGTGAAGAAAGTTCTGTAAACAGGCCTCTAAAAATTATAAATAAATTACTACAAGTACTTTTTGGCCTGGAAACATCAAAACCTAAGTCTCATGATTTTTCAACAGATAAATCATCATTAATTAATTTAATTATACCAAGCCCCTTTCCAAAACTTGTGAAGGAAGTACTAAATAAACTCAAGTAAAAATTATAATAAAATTCAAGGATGTTCACTTAGGCATTTAAGATATTCCGACCAAGTTTCATTAAATTCAAATACACAGAATAACCATAAGAAAAATCAAACATCATTTTGGGCCTTTTGGTAATTAACAAATGAAGTACCAGGAATAAAATCCATAAAATTCTATAGAAATTACCAAAGGTTCTAGATGACCTAAAACCTACTCTACCCAAGTTTCATAACTTTTGGGGAAGGTTTAGTGGCTGAATCTTCAAATTTGTGCTCCTACCCTAAAAATAGGGTTAGGGTTTTGAGGTGTCTACCTTGCTCCAACTCCTCTAAGGTTCCTACGAGAGAACTTAGGTTATATTACCCTCAATTATACTGGGTTTCCAAGGCCATACAAGGGCAGTTGCCCCCATGTCCTTCACAACCCTTAAAAGTCCTTTCTTAGGGTTTGAGGTTGAACCCTAGGGTAAATCAAGACTAAATCATCCCATTTTCCTTAAGAGTGTGACATTGGCCATGCCAAGTCAGTGTCCAAAACCTCAGCCTCTGTTGAGGGGAGGGGACCACCCTAAGTCCATAGTGCACTTGTAATCAAAAATACCTCCTTAAAGCCAAACTAGGGTTTGGTGATTCCCTAACCATAACATATCCAAATGAGTTAAAATTTTATACAGAACTAGGTCTTGATGCCAGGGACCAATCTCCAAAATTTGGGAGGGTTTGGAGGTCATTTGACCACTTAATTAAATTACTCTAGCATTATTAAATAAAAGCAAAAACTTTAGGCAAAGTGTCTCCAAAACTTCTGAGTTTTGGGCAGGCCCTATGTATAGCTAGGTTAGGCTCCCTGACAAAATGTCAATTGATTTGGACCAAGGATGAGGTGTGGGCACTCAGTTTAATGATTGTTTAGCCCTAAGTATATGTCCCACCAAAATGGGTGCCCTGGTCAGACCATGCACCCATATGGGTACAAACCAATTTTAAAATAAAGTAGACACAAAGGATACAAATTTCATGTTGAAGGTTTTTCCACCAGATGAGCCTAAGTATTTTAAAATTTAAAACCAAATAATACTAAATCTGTGACATAAATCGAAATATCAGAATTTAATATCCTATAGTTTAAATCAGAAGAAGCACGAATCTTGGCGCAGATTCGACGGAATCCTATCTTCTTCTTCCTTGAGCCGACGACCAGGATCCATCCCGTCTGGAGCCGCTACCAAGCTCTGCCGCCGGCGATCCAGCCCCTTCCCCGGCCGGCCACCGCCACCACCACCTCCTTTGAGGTGGTGGCTGTCGCCAGGCGGCGGCTCAGCTGCTGGAGAGGTGTTTTCCGGCGGTTCTAGTAGGATGTTGTTTTGCCGAAAAACCATGAAAATCATGGTTTGGATCGAGCTCAATTGAGCCCGAACCTTAAACATAAGGAGACCTATGATCTACCCGTGAGTTAAGGAGAGGGGGAGGACCTTCCTGGCGGCCTGAATGCGGGAGGAGTGGCGGGATGCCATAGTCGATGGCGGCGGCGCTCGGCTTCTGCAACAACACAGTGGGATGGCCTGTATCCTCCAAATAAAAGCTCGAAAATGTTCCCCTCTGCCCACTGATGAAGTTTAAATGGGCAATTGGGGAGGGGGCGGCTGGTTCTTCAATGCCCTTCAACACCATTAATGGTGTGGCTCGGGTTAAGTGGAGGGGGGCTAAATCTACCCCTTGGTGGCCGGGAAACGGCTGGAATCAACTCCTCTTCCCTAGAGGAGTTGATTGCAGCCATTAAAAGTGGTTGTTGGCCTCCCTTTGGCCGGCTCCCACTCTCCCCTTCCTCTCCCCCACCTTCTCTCTCCACCATTAACATGAAGGGAAGCTCCCTTCTCTCTCCTAGTCACCCATGTTGACTGGTCAACACCATAGGCTCTGTGCAGCCCACTTAGTCATGATGATCATGAAAGTGAGGTTAGCCTAAGGAAGAAGTGGCTTGGGCTTGGGTTAGCCCATTTGGGCTAGGTTTGACTTGGCTTAAGTTAGGGTTGACCTGGGTCAATTTGATCATCTGGGTTGACCCCATTGGGTCCTTGGTGACCCATTGGCCTCCCCTAAGGCCTATGTGGGGTTATGTAGGGTTACCTTACACTTTAGAGGTCACCTACCCTTAATAAGGGCACTTTGACCAGATTAGGGCTTGAGTTGACTTGGGTCAACTTGGCCTCTAGGGCTGACCCCAATGTGTCCTTAGTGACCCCTTGACTTCACTTTAGGGTTAGGGGGGCATAGGTGGGGTCCTCTAGGCTAGGAGTAGGTCAATTGACCCTAAGTAGGCTAGTTTGACCCATTTTGGGTTAGGGTTGACCTTGGTCAACTGAGTCTCTTGATTGACCCCAATGGGTCCTTATGGATCTAATGGGCCTCCCAAGGTATTAGGGGGTGTTGTGGTAGGGTCTTGGGGTCAAGGTGTAGCCCCATGGCCATTATGATTTCCACATTTGTCTCCTATCCCTTGGCCCATTTCTGGCTTCCTACGGTTTGTCATGACCTAGTTATAGACAAAACCACTCCTAGGGGTCTAGTTGGAAATGGGATGTTACAAGGGGTGACACCGAGTGAATTCCAGCCCTGCCAGCTAGGTGAGAGCCTGACAGCGGGATCTGCTCGGGGTCCAAGGGTTGACACCATCGAGTGACTTCCAGCCCTGTCATCTAGGTGAGAGCCTGACAGTGAGATCTGCTCGGGGCCCAAGGATGACAATGAGTGACTTCCAGCCCTGCAAGCTAGGTGATAGCCTGACAGCGGGATCTGCTCGGGGTCCAAGGTTGACACCGAGTGACTTCTAGCCCTGCCATCTAGGTGAGAGCCTGACAGCGGGATCTGCTCGGGGTCTAAGTACACTTCACTTCTTCATGCAAACTTATTGCGACAGCACTGATGTGTCAAAGAACTTTATTAAAAATCAAAGCACCACTTACATGTTTTAAGGAAAAAGCGCTTCAAGTCATCACCATCCAGGTGAGACTCAGGGTCTCGACCTCCACATTTTGGAGTCGATACCCTCCTGATTTCATTGCCTCTTTTACAATGAATGGTCCTTCCCAGCTGGGGTTGAGCTTCCCCACAGTTGTCGACCTTCACGCAGCATCCTCCTTCTTCAGCACCAAATCCCCCTCTGCAAACTGCTTGACTCTGACGTGCTTGTCAAAGTACTTGGCCATCCTCCTCTTCACCTCTTCTTATCGGATGGCAGAAAGGTCCCGCAGCTCTTCAACCATGTCAAGGGAGAGCCGCAGCTCTTCCTTGTTCTCAGCCTGCAATTCTTCCCTGCCTTCCCCAGCCGCAACAACTCGAGGTGTTTGAACTTCAAATTCTATGGGGAGTACTGCCTCGCACCCATGGGAGAGCTTGAAGGGGGTCTTTCCTGTAGCTATGTTGGGTGTGGTCCTCAGGGCCCAGAGAACCGCGGAAAGATGCTCCACCCAGCTCCCCTTCAGATTTTCCACTTTCTTCTTTAGGGGGTTAACAATGATTTTGTTCGCGGCCTCCACCTGCCCGTTGCTCCTGTGGTGGTGGACCGAGGCGAACCTGAGGTCGATCCCAAGCTTCTTGCAGAAACTGGTAAACTCCGCGCTGGCGAAATGGGGCCCATTGTCTGTGACAATGGCCTGGGGCAGCCCATGATGACAGATGATCTCCCCCCAAATGAAGTTCCTGATGACCTGGGAAGTCACCTTGGATAGCGCCTTCACCTCCAACCACTTTGAGAAATAATCGATCATCACCAGTAGGAACCTTCTCTGCCCACTGGCCTGGGGGAACGGTCCAACCAAATCCATTCCCCAAATGGCAAAGGGCCAAGGGGCTGTGATACTCTTGAGTCGCTGAGCTGGCTGTAGCTGGAGGGGGGCAAATCGCTGGCACTTGCGACATCTTCTCATGAACTCTGTCGCGTCGCGGCCCAGGGTGGGGCAGAAATACCCTTGCCTGACGATCCTTCCTTCTAGGGTCTGACTCCCAGAGTGACTCCCACACTCCCCGGAGTGGACTTCTTCCAAGATTCTTTGTACTTCCCCCTCGGCCATGCAATGAGCCAACATCCCCGAGAGAGTCTTCCTGTACAACTGCCCGTCTCGGAGGAGGTAGTATGCTGATTTGTACCTGAGCTTCTTCTTGTCCACCCCCTCCGGATACTCTCCCGTGGAAAGGAAGGTTGTGAACGAGTCCATCCATGAGGGCCGCTGATATATATCCATGAGCTCTCCCTCTTCGATGGAAGGGCGGAATAGGTCGGTGATTGTACCCCCCACCCGAGGACCATGCTTCGCTAGCTGATCGACCTGCTCATTCTCCTCCCGGGGCACGTGCTGGATGGAAAAAGTTTGGAATGTGCCAATGACCCACTATACTTTGGCTAAGTATAGCCGCAGGGTAGGATCTCTCGCCTCAAACTCCCCGTTGATCTAGGAAGCTACCACCATGGAGTCAGTAAGAACCTCCACGTCCAACACCCCCAGCTCCATGGCCAGGCGCAGCCTTGCTATCACAGCCTCATACTCAGCCTGATTATTTGTAATGGGGAAATGCATCACCACCGTCTACTCAATTCTAGTTCCTTGGGGGCTCTCCAAGATCACCCCTACCCCCAGGGAATGCCTCCCCGAGGCGCCATCCACCTTCACCTTCCATGGGTTCGGACAAGCGAGCTCTTACTCCGCCACTTCGATCACATAATCGTCCAAAAAGTTGGCCATCGCTTGAGCCTTGATCGAGAGGTGGGGGACAAAGGAGACGTCGAACTCACTCAACTCCACCGACCACTTGGCCAGCCTGCTAGAATGCTCAACCCCCACAAAGATGTTGCGGAGGGGATGGTCAGTCACCACTCGGATTGAGTGTGCCTGGAAATAGGGCCGCAGCCTTCGAGCTGAGATGACTAGGGCAAAGGCCAGCTTCTCCAAAATTGGATACCAGAGCTTAACCTTCCTCAGGACCCGACTCACATAATATATGTAACACCCCCATCCGTCGCATGACATATAACAGAAGGTCCAGCAGGAACCCGACGCCATATACCACAGACAGTCAGAAGGGTTACATAAGAATACCCAAACATCCCAATTAAGACTACTCGTCCTACACAGAGCATTCTAGCAGAAGTTTTTAAAAGTAGAAAAAACTCAAACTTGTATCCAAATAACATGAATGTCCACAATCACTACCACTGGAATGAAATAACAATACACTGAAAGATACTTGGTCTTATGGCCTTACAAAGGTTCACTTAATTAAATAATGTTTTCCATACATCGGCTCGTAGGCCGACCATACATGACAAAAGTAAAGTACAACTATTCGCTTCGGCTTTCTAGGGCCAGCACAGCAACATGGGCTCCAGCCCGCTATTTGGTACTCGGCTCTACAGCACCTGCAAGCACATTCCACCGCATGGTGGAAAACAAAGTAACGGTCAGCCAAAAGCCGACCAAATTATAACGACCCCGCCCCTTACTTGGGACAGCGGTGCTCTTTCTCTGCATATCATTATCCAAGTAAAAAAATAAAGCGCAATTATACTATGCCACAGGTGTAGGCTCGCACGGCCAAACACCCTGTGCACTCAGGGCACATTAACGGTGAATCCTAACACTTCAGCGTCTTCACCACCATCCCAAAGATGGCAACCACGTGAGCATTTAGCCTTTCTGACCACTGTCTAAGGCTCCCGACTATGCCAACGGCCAGTCCCCTTTTCGGGTCTCTTGCACCGAACCACATATCCTAGGTCTAATTCCACTTGCTCGTTACTCACACCACGTAGTCACTTTAAGACGTGCGCACGAGCCAAGCTTCTCTCGGATCCCAACACTTTTCCAAACAATCACATAGCCCAGTTATGTTCAAGGCCGGTTCCCTGACCGCCAATTTAACAGAACACGTTTCCGCTCAGTTTTCCGGGTGCGCCTTGGAGTTAATCCCCAAGGATCCCTGTTGCAATCTACCGCATAGAAACCCAAAGCACGGAGTCTTCTCAGGCAAAACATATCAAATGCAACATCACTGATCCAGACAATACACGTCCGGGTAGGCTTTACACACAATGCCTATGCCCGTACTTCGATTCCGTACTCTATATGCAACACAAGGGGGACTATTCACATCAACCCCAAGGAACACCACGCACTCACCGCACACTCGCGGGAGCGGGTTTCCCTATGCATAAAGGAAGAGAGCTTCACATGCTCAAGTATAGAATCGTTACCCTTGTAGTCCGCTTTTGCGCCATGTCAAAACTACACGAATAGAAGTCTTCACAACGACCTTTCCTCCACGGATCCGCTCTCAGATCTCAAAACGGTGCTCTGATGATCCGCCGGCGGTCGGAATCCTCCTCCTTCTTCCTCCTCTTTCTAACTCCTTGGAAAGTGAATGGCTTGGAGAAAATTAAGAGTTAACTCACCCATTCCCGGCCTTAATAGAGAAGGAAACCACCTGGGCCATTGGATCTCAATTAAAGAAAATGAATGGCTCAGATCTGCACAAACTCCCCTGACCTGGGCCGAACACGGCCTCGCACACGGCCGTGTTCCAGGCCGTGTGCCTTGATCGAGGAACGATCGTCGAACGAAGAAAAGACACACGGGCAAAGATACGCCCATGTCTCACCTGATACACAGTGTCGGGTCCTCGACACGCCCGTGACCAGGGGGCGTGTCACATACAACTGCAACGATAATGGACACGACCCAACTGAACACGGGTAGGGACATGGGTATGAACACGCCCGTGTCACTCGACAATCGTCGAGCAACAATCGTCGATCGTCGAACGCAGAGGGACACGCCCTCCCGACACGCCCGTGTCGCTTGGCGTGTTCCTCCCGAACACTTTTCGTCGAACGCATTTCGTTGACCTCGCGACAACTCAGCACCCGAGTAGGACACGCCCTGGGACACGCCCGTGGCCTAGGCCGTGTCGAAAGTGTTCACGACCCGTGCTTCCTGCCCTGTCCTTCTTGGGACACAGCCGACCAACACACCCAGCATGACACGGCCATGGACACGCCCATGTCCCTGGCCGTGTACCTGTATGCAGGAGTCAAAAATCCTATTTAGACGCGACCAGCTCAAATACCATTTTCGGGGCATTATAAATCTCCCCCTCTTAAGGAATTTCGTCCTGAAATTAAGTAAAGGTACACAACTAAAAGTTACCTAAGTGGAATAACTCGGGATATTCCTCCAACATAGCTTGATCCCGCTCCCATGAAAGCTCCTCACGTCCGCAATTATCCCAACGGACTTTAACCATTCAGACTTCCTTGTTGCGGAGTCACTTGACTGCAAAATCTTCAATACGTACTAGCTTGACCCTTGTCATTAATTCATAATCAACCGGTACTTGATTGTCCGTAATGATCCGCAAATGCTCTTGCACCGCCTTACGCAACACCGACATGTGGAACACGTCATGTAGCCCACTCAATTCCGCCGACAGCTTCAGTCTATACGCCGCCTCGCCAATACGCTCCAGGATTTCAAATGGTCCAAGGTATCTCGGACTCAACTTCTTCAAGCGTCGAACCCGCGAGACACCCTTGAACGACTTAATTTTTAAGTACACCCAGTCGCCAGCATTGAACTCCACATTCCTATGTTTGACATTATAGTACTTTGACTGTCTGTCCTGAGCGATATTCAACCGTTCTTGAATTGTCTGTGTCACTGAAGTGGCATCTTCCACTACTTGACGTTTGTAAAGCTTCGACTCGCCCGTCTCCAACGAAGACAACGACGCGCGATACTTTCTCCCGTACAAGGCCTCGAAAGGCGCCATTCCAATACTCGCCTGAAAGCTATTGTTATACGCAAACTCCACCATGTATAGGTGATCTTCCCACTACTTTCCAAAATCTAGGACGCACATGCGAAGCATGTCTTCCATCGTCCGGGTGACCCTCTCGGTTTGGCCATCCATATGCGGATGAAAGGCTGTGCTGAACTTTAGCTTAGTACCCAACAGACTATGCACCAACCTCCAGTCATTCAACGTGAAGCGTCCATCTCGATCACTAACAATACTGCGGGGCACACCATGCAATCGTACAATATTCTCCACATAGAGTATGACTAACTTTTCCACCGGATCTTCCTTCATGACCGGAATAAAGTGCGACACCTTTGTCAACCTATCTACGACCACCCAAATGTCGTCGTTTCCCTTCCGTGACTTCGGCAAACCATGCACAAAATCCATAGATATGTCGTCGAATTTCCATTCCGGGATAGGTAGGGACTTCAAGAAACCTCCGGCTTCTGGCATTCCGCCTTCACCAATGCACAAATTCGGCACTTGGCCACATAAAGTGCTACATCCTTCTTCAATCCTGGTCACCAGAATAATTTCTTCATGTATCTATACATTTTTGTGCTTCCCGGGTGGATTGAGTACTTGGTATGATGAGCCTCATACATCAACTCCTCCCGAAGATTATCTGTACTAGGAATGCATAGACGACCGTCCTTCCTTAGCAACCCATCCTCAACGGCAAACTGGGAATTTGACCTATCCAAAGATTCATCCAAGATCTGCATCATGCTATTATCCTGAACCAAAGCCCGTCAAACTCTATCAGCTAGGTCACACTACACCTCTGTCCAAAACAGTTTCGCCTCAGCACAAGATTGCTTGTCGATGCAAGATATCTCCAAAGCCTCCAACTCATGGGCCAATCTCTCATCATGTACCGATAACCAGTTGGCCTGCGCCGGAGTCCTGCGACTCAACGCATCCGCCACTATATTTCCCTTCCCAGGCACATAATGTATCTTGAAGGTGTAGTCCCCTAAGAACTCCATCCACCTCTGCTTCCTCATGTTCAGATCCTTTTGATCCAACAGGTACTTCAAGCTCTTATGATCGATGTAAATATCGACCTTCACACCGTATAGGTAGTGCCTCCAAAGCTTTAGAGCAAATATCACGGCCGCTAACTCTATGTCGTGGACCGGATAATTCCTCTCGTGAGCCTTCAATTGTCATAAACCGTAGGCTATCACACTCCCATGCTGTAGCAGAACACAGCCCAAACCACTGCCTGAAGCATCACTATAGATCTCTAACCCTTCAGTTCCACTTGGCGAACATAAAATAGGCGATGTGGTCAACTGCCTCTTCAACTCCTCAAAAGCCTGTTCGCACTACGGAGACCACACAAACTTCTGATCCTTCCTTGTCAACATCGTGAGTGGTAGCGCTATCCGCGAGAAGTTCTTTACAAAGCGCCTGTAGTAGCCAGCAAGCCCCAAAAAACTCCGGACCTCTGCCACTGTAGTCAAAGAAGGCCACTCCCGTATCGCCACTATCTTCGCCAGATCCACAGCTATCCCTTCTCCACTGACAACATGACCAAGGAACGCTATTGAGGATAACCAGAATTCACACTTGGAGAACTTAGCATACAACTGATTCCTCCTCAATGTCTCCAACACCATGTGCAGATGATTGTAGTGATCCTCCTAGCACTGTGAGTACACCAGGATATCATCGATAAATACTATCACGAAACGATCCAGGTACTCTCGGAACGTCCTGTTCATCAGATCCATAAACACGGATGGCACATTGGTCATACCAAACGGCATGACCGTGAACTCGTAATGCCCAAACCGTGTACTAAATGCTGTATTTGAGATGTTGCTCTCCCTTATCCTCAACTGGTAGTAATCAGATTTCAGATCTAACTTCGAATATACCGTTGACCCAACCAACTGATCAAATAGATCGTCAATCCTGGGGATCAGATATTTGTTCTTCTCCGTAATTTTGTTCAATTCCCGATAGTCAATGCAGAGTCGCAAGCTCCCATCCTTCTTCTTAACGAAAAGAACCGGTGCGCTCCAAGGCGACGAACTTGGACGCACATACTATTGCTCCCACTGTACAACCCCGTAGCCGGGCGAGTGAGACCCTCCCCAAATATCAGCCTAGGAGCGTGGTATGGGCGACGTTTTGGTGCCGTCCCGTTCGAGGACGTGCGGGTCCTCGTGCGTGCGTGCAGAGGTCTTATGCGCATAGGTTTAGAATTTATATATATATATATATATATATATATATATATATATATATCATATTATAATATATTATAATATGATATATATATATATCATATTATAATATATTATAATATGATATATAATATATATATAAATTCTAAACCTATGCGCATAAGATCTCCGCGCGCACGCACGAGGACCCGCACGTCCTCGAACGGGACGACACCAAAACGTCGCCCATACCACGCCCCTAGGCTGATATTTGGGGAGGGTCCCACTCGCCTAGCTACGGGGTTGTACACCAACAACTCTTGAAGTTGCACCTTCAACTCCGCCATCTCTTGCGGCGCTATCCGATATGGAGAGTGTGATACCGGTTTGGCACCCGGTACCAGCTCAATGGTAAAATCAATCTCCCGCTGAGGAGGGGCTACTGGGAGATCATCTGGGAACACATCAGGATACTCGGACACAACTGGAATACTGTCAAGACATGGCTTAGGCGTCGAAGTCTGCACTAGAGTGACAAACATCTCTGCCCCAGACCGAACCGCCTTAATTACCTGAAGGGCTGACATCAAAATCTTACCCGACCCCTTCATGCCCGCAAAAGTAGTCTCCCGATCAGTGTTCAGACCCAACTTAACTTCCTTACGGTTGCAATCAATGCATGCACCCTGCTCCGATAGCCAATCCATACCGAATATTACGTCGTACTCTGCCAACGACAAAAGCGACGTTCGCAAATCAAACTCCTGGTCTCCAATCCGAATCTTCACTACGCAGATCCTATCCGCGCGCATTGAGCACCCATTGGGCAACAACACATCCAATTTGTCTTTTGCCATCGAGGACGGAACCCCGATGCGTGATATGAATTTTTCGGACATGAAGGAATGCGATGCTCCCGTATCAAACAGGGCTCTTGCCGGAAACTCAAAGATCAACACAAAGCCTAGCACCAACGAAAGTAAGCTAACAAATACGAAGGTAACGACTATAAAAGTTAAACCACTGTAATTTAACTCATACCTGTCACCACGTCTGCTTGCTTTATGGCCTCTTGCAGGCCAAGGTTGTAAACTCTAGGCTGGGCTGGAGCATGGTGGGACGCGATTGACTCCACCGCCTTCTCTTTCTCCTCATAAGTCGCTCCAGGCTTCCTCTCGGACCTTGCACGTCTGCTCCAACACTCACGAGCAAAATGCCCCGTCTTCCCGCAGTTATACCAAGCTCCTAGGACTCGACTTGTAGTTGCCCCCGATGCACCCGACAGAGGGGCTGAGTTCGAAGTCCTCTGTTTCTTGTTCCACCTGCGGAAACTTGACTTGGTATTTGGCACCTTGAACTCAGACTTCTTTTCTCCTGGGTCCTTCTTCTCTTGAACTTTCTTCACAACCTTCTCCAATGACCGGACCGAATTGACCAAGTCTAGGAAGCCCTGTGCCTTAGGCCCAGCAAGTAGTAGCTGTAGATCGCCGCATAGAACCTCATAAAACCGGTTGGTCTTCCGTTCTTCTTCCATAAATGTAGCACCAGCATAACGACTCAACTGTGTGAACTTATGGAGATACTCGTCCACGCTTCTGGCTCCCTGAGTGAACCCAAGAAATTGGTTCTCCATCTCAAGCTTCTGAGTAGAGGGTACAAATCTGGCTAGGAACAATCTTGAAAATACCTCCATAGGCACATCAGCAAGCTGCCTACCCACTAAGAGATGAAACTCCAATTCATCCCACCACAGCCTCGCATCACCCACCAAAAGAAAAGTCGCTATGGTGGTCTTCTGCCAATCCTCAGTTAACGTGGCTGTCAAAACCCTCTTTATCGAAGAGAGCCACTCCTCAGCTTGAGCTGGCATTCCAACCCCATCGAACCTCGGAGTATTAAAGCCCATTACATGCTCTAGCCGCTTCTCCATAGCTCTCCTCGGCTCTACCAGATCAACTGCTACGCGCTCCACCACTCTCGGCTCTACCGCCCTAACCGGTTCTTGCTCATTCGTAGGAGGTGCGTGATGCATTTTCCCTGCAGGTTGGGCATTAATCATCACAAATACGGCTTCAGCCACCATCCTGATGGTTTCCGCTGAAGGAGGTGTAGTAGGCATGTCTCTCGGTGCACTACTTTCCGCCGATTGCAGATGCTCTGATTTACCAGCACCGCTCCTAGCTTCTTATAGAAGCAAAGACACACGATTAAACGACAACAAAATTGCTAAAAGCAATTATTGGAACACTCAGATTCCACAAAACAAGTGTATTTTTCATTCCTAAGTGGACATTCATGGGTTCTTTTTGATGTTATAATGATGACACACACATGTGCTCACCACCCCTTAAAAGAATTCGCCCACGAATTCATTTAAGTCTGACCGTAACCAGAAGTTTGATACCAAATTATAACACCCCCATCCGTCACATGACATATAACAGAAGGTTCAGATGGAACCCGATGCCATATACCACAGACAGTCGGAAGGATTACATAAAAATGCTCAAACATCCCAATTAAGACTACTCGTCCTACACAAAACATTCTAGCGGAAGTTTTTAAAAGTAGAAAGAACCTAAACTTGTATCCAAATAACATGAATGTCCACAATCACTACCACTGGAATGAAATAACAATACACTGAAAGATACTTGGCCTTATGGCCTTACAGAGGTTCACTTAATTAAATAATGTTTTCCATACATCGGCTCGTAGGCCGTCCACACATGACAAAAGTAAAGTACAACCATTCTCTTCGGCCTTCTAGGGCCAGCACAGCAACATGGGCTCCAGCCCGCTAATTGGTACTCGGCTCCGTAGCACCTGCAAGCACATTCCACCGCACGATGACAAACAAAGCAACGGTCAGCCAAAAGCCGACCAAATTATAACGACCCCGCCCCTTACTCGGGATGGCGGTGCTCTTTCCCTGCATATCATTAGCCAAGTAAAACAATAAAGCGCAATTATACTACGCCATAGGTGTAGGCTTGCACAACCAAACACACCGTGCACTCAGGGCACATTAACGGTGAATCCTGACACTTAAGCGTCTGCACCACCATCCCAAAGAAGACAACCACATGAGCATTTAGACTTTCTGACCACTGTCTAAGGCTCCCGACTATACCAACGGCCAGTCCACTTTTCGGGTCTCTCGCACCGAACCACATAGCCTAGGTCCAATTTCACTTGCTCGTTGCTCACACCACGTAGTCACTTTAAGACGTACGCACAAGCCAAGCTTCTCTCGGATCCCAAAACTTTTCCAAACAATCACATAACCCAGTTATGTTCAAGGACGGTTCCCTGACCGCCAAGTTAGCAGAACACGTTTCCGCTCAGTTTTCCGGGTACGCCTTGGAGTTAATCCCCAAGGATCCCTGTTGCAGTCTACCGCGTAGAAACCCGAAAAACCCAAAGCACGAAGTCTTCTCCGGCAAAACATATCAAATGCAACATCATCGATCCAGACAATACACGTCCGGGTAGGCTTCACACACAATGCCTATGCCCGTACTTCGATTCCGGACTTTATATGCAACACAAGGGGGACTATTCATATCAACCCCAAGGAACACCACGCACTTACCGCACACTCGCGGGAGCGGGTTTCCCTATGGAAAAAGGAAGAGAGCTTCACATGCTCAAATAGAGAATCGTTACCCTTGTAGTCTGCTTTTGCGCCATGGAAAAACTACACGGATAGAAGTCTTCGCAACGACCTTTCCTCCACAGATCCGCTCTCAGATCTCAAAACGGTGCTCGGTTGCTCCGCCGGCGGCCGGAATCCTCCTCCTTCTTCCTCCTCTTTCTAACTCCTTGGAAAGAGAATGGCTTGGAGAAAATGAAGAATTAACTCCCTCATTCCCGGCCTTAATAGAGCGGGAAACCACCCGGGTCATTGGATCTCAATTAAAGAAAATGAATGGCTCAGATCTGCACAAAAATCCCATGACCTGGGCCGAACACGGCCTCGCACACGGCCGTGTTCCAGGCTGTGTGCCTTGATCGAGGAATGATCGTCGAACGAAGAAAAGACACACGGGATAAGACACGCCCGTGTCTCACCTGACACGCCCGTGTCGGGTCCTCGACAAGCCCGTGACCAGGGGGCGTGTCACATACAACCTCCATGGCAATGGACACGACCCAACTGAACACGTGTAGGGACACGGGTATGAACATGCCCGTGTCACTCGATAATCATCGAGCAACAATCGTCGATCGTCGAACACAGAGGGACACGCCCTCCCGACACACCCATGTCGCCTGGCGTGTTCCTCCCGAACACTTTTCGTCGAATGCATTTCGTCGACCTCGCGACG
This sequence comes from Platanthera guangdongensis, assembly GCA_039583875.1. Taxonomy (NCBI): domain Eukaryota; kingdom Viridiplantae; phylum Streptophyta; class Magnoliopsida; order Asparagales; family Orchidaceae; genus Platanthera; species Platanthera guangdongensis. The sequence continues at coordinate 7,640,462 of CM077154.1, read as the reverse complement.
ACTCGTCACCCGAGCAGGACATGTCCTGGGACACGCCCGTGTCCTAGGCCGTGTCGAAAGTGTTCATGACCTATGCTTCCTGCCATGTCCTTCTCGGGACACAGCCAGCAAACACACCCAGCATGACACGGCCGTGGACACGCCCGTGTCCCTGGCCGTGTACCTGTATGCAGGAGTCAAAAATCCTATTTAGACGCGACCAGCTCAAATACCATTTTCGGGGCGTTACAATATATATGGAGCTGCTTCTTCCCCTCTTCACGAACTAGGACAGAGCTTAAGGCATCCGCCCCTACCCCGAGATACAAAAACAGGTCCTCCCCCTCCTTCGGCCCTTGGAGCAATGGAGCCCGAGTCAACTGCATCTTGAGGGCCTGGAATGCCTCCTCGCACTCCTTGGTCCACTCGAATTCCCCCCCCCCCTTTGTGTTTTGAAGAAGGGGGAGCACTTCTCCCCAGCCAGGGAGAGGAACCTACTTAACCCTTTCAGCTTCCCTGTTAGCCGTTGCACCTCCTTAGTATTCCGCGGTGACCCCAACTCCATGATAGCCTTGACCTTATCAGGATTCGACTCGACCCCTGCAGGGGTGAGGATGTTCCCCAAGAGCTTTCCCCTGCTAGCCCCGAAGACACACTTCAGGGGGTTCAACCGCATCTTGTACTTGCATAGGGTAGCAAAGGTCTCCTCTAGGTCCTGGAGGTGAGAGTCTACATCCTGACTCGTGATCATGAGATCATCTACGTACACCTCTAGGTTCCTCTCCTTCTGTTCTTTGAAGACCCTATCCATCATCTTCTGGTAGGTTGCCCCTGCATTCCTCAGCCCGAAGGGCATCATTTTATAGCAGTAGCATTCGTACCCCGTAATGAACGAGACATCCTTGATGTTCGGGGGGTGCATCCTGATTTGATGATAACCTGAAAATGTATCTAGAAAACTCATTACAGAAAAACCAACGGTTGAGTCAGCCAGCGCGTTGATCCGATGCAAGGGATAACAGTCCTTAGGATAAGATTTATTAAGCAAAGAGAAGTCGATACACATACGCCACCGGCCTTCTCCCTTCTTAACCATGACTACGTTGGAGACCCAACCGGGGTATTGGATCTCGGACATGAAGCCGGCCTTGAGAAGCTTGGCTACCTCCTCCATAATGGGCTCTGTCAGCTTGTCCGCGGTGGACATCTTCTTTTGTTGGACGGGGCGTGCTCCCGGGTCCAAGTTGAGGCGATGGCAAGCCACATCCATGTCAAACCCTGACATCTCCGCGGCGCTCCATGCGAAGATGTACACATTCTTCTGTATACATGCCAGCACCCTACCTTGATCCTCCGAGGTCAGCCCTCCGCTAACGCGAACCTTTTCCACCCTGCCTTTACGGGTGAGGACCTATAGCTCCACCACCTCTTCCGTAGCTTCCAACCGGGACTGCTCCCACCATTCTTCTACATCCCTTTCCTCTGGGACGAGGACCTCTGCCTCCACCTCTTTCATGACCATCGTCTCGGCCGACTCCTCCCGATCTCCTCCTGCCATCTCAACCTCGGCGCAGCTCTCCGCTTCCAGCTCCTCCCTGCCAGCTTCCTGCTCTGCCTTCTCCATCCTTCGCCCCATCTCCTCAGCTCCATCTTGCCAAGAGATGGAGTTCACGGCTATGACGTAGCATTCTCGCGCCACTTTGGGGTCCCCCCTGACCCTGACCTGAATCCCCTCTGCATTGAACTTCAAGCATTGATGGAACGATGAGGGGATGCAGCGGAAGACACTGATGAGGGGACTCCCGAAGATGTCGTTACATCTACCCCCACCCCGGTGGATCACTTTGATCCCTCCTCGGGTCCCGACATCCACCCGGTCTTCACAACGGTCCTCCTTCGCCCGAGGCAGGACTCCTCGATCCTCACTTCCTGATGCCCCTGCTGCTTCTGCTCCCTGTTTCCCCTCATTTCGAGGAACTCCGGGCACGTGGCTGCGGCGTGCCCTCCCTCTTGATGGAAGTCGCAGTAGGGCAACTCCACCCTAACTTCTCTCCTCCTCCTTGCTACTCTCCTCCTCTCCCATATGGCTATAACCATAGCCTCTTCTTGATCGGGGAGTCGAGGCCTCTGCTCCCGCCTCCGACCCGGGGGGTGGAATTGATCTTGCCCATCTTGATGGCGATCCCTTCCTTGGCACCCTCTCTATGGCCCCTGCCATTGCCACTCGGGCCTGCAACCCAGCCGATGGTCGGGCTCCTGACGCCACCACCGGGGCTGCTGCTGCCCCTGGAGCTGCCTCTCCTCCCTCTGCCGGGGCTCGGCTGTCCTCTCCTCCTGCCCTCTTCTGCCTCTTGACTCTTCCTCCTCCGTGGCTCACCTGGCCAGCTTCCGGGCGAACTCCGGATTTGACGCCTCCCAGTCAACTTCTCTCGCTGCTCTCTCCATCAGCTCCTCAGAGGAGGGGGGGCACTCTCTTCAGCTCCATCCTAAAGAAACCCTGCTGCAGGCCTAGGGTGAAAGCCATCATCAGACTATGGCCCAACATCTCCTGGACCTGGGTGACCTTCTCCTGGAACCGGTCGACGTAGCTTCCCAACGTCTCATTCACTCCATGCTTGATGTGGAACAGGGACTCAGACTCCTTCTTCCTCCTCTTCGAGGTAGTGAACCTCAGCATGAACCCACGACGCAGGTCCTCGAAGAAGTAGATGGAGCTTGCCAGCAACTGATGGAACCACTCCCTTGCCTTCTCCTTGAGGGTGATGGCGAAGAGCCGACACTTGAACCCATCCGATATTTGCCGGATCGAGACCACGTCCTCAAACCACTGGACGTGTTGGACCGGGTCTCCCTTCCCGGTGTAGTAGGACATCTCGGGTTCCCTGAACCCCTCTAGAACTGGAGCTGAAGAGACCAACTCGCTGAAGGGGCTACATCCCCCTACTAGGCGAGCTGGCGTGTCTCACAGGCCCAGCTCGCCAAGCCGGCCTATGCCTGCCGAGCCGGGGAAGAGCTCGCTCCCGCGGAGCTCGCTCCCCCGACCTTCCTCGACCACTTCTTTCCCAGCTCGCCTGTCGGGGGCATCCTCGCCCAGAGAGGAGGCGGCTGCGATCTGGACTGCTGGAGTCGAGCACTCGGCCTGCGTGCTGAGTGCGTACTTGACAAGGCCCAGCACCTCGTTCCTGAAATCTTCAAACATCCCCACCGTGTCCAGAGGTGGGGGGAGTGGCGAGTCTGACCTATCAGATCCATGTCCTCCTGTCATCTAACTCGCTAAAGGTTTTCTATGCTGACCACGCTCCATGCTCACCGCACCAAAATGTTGAAATCGAAAAACGGTGTCCTGTGGAGTTCACCCTCGGGGAAGGGGTGATCGCGCATCTACTTCGCTCCTGTAAGCAAAACAACAATGTAAACAGGGAAAAACTGACCCCAGGGCTCGGCGGAGAGGACCCACCACACACCCGGAAGATCTTAGAGCGCTTCCCCTCATTAGCCAAAGGCCGGGCTAAGGTATCCTCAGAAAGCACTTGAGAGATGAAGCCAGAGATCACAAGAAGCATGCTTTCTGAGGTGCCCCTTGGGTCCTATTTATAGATTTAAGAATTTGAACTGCCAATAACCAAACTGAACTGGCCTGAAGTTACCAAAATACCCTTGGCTGGGTCTGCCAACAGCCAAACTCCGCTATTTTGAAGGGCTATGGGCAGACCAGCGGGGGCAAAACAGTAAAAAGTACCTCATAGATCTGGGCAGGCTGGGGAGCTCGGCCACCCCTGAAGATCCGGCTCGCCTGGTGTTGCCGAGCTCCTTTGCATGAGCGCGAGCTGGGACGACGGGCTCGCCCATCGGTCGGCCTCCATTAGTCGGCCTCAGCTCGACGAATCCTGACTTAGCTAGGCGAATGCCGAGCTCGCGGTCGACGAATGTCGAGCTCGGGCTCGGGTTTCTCTGCTGAGCTTGCCTTGGGCCTGGGTTATCTGAGCTGACCAGTTTGGTTCCTGGTTCACCCCACGCACCGGATACGGGGTTGTACAGTCGAGTATTGTCGTGTATCATAATGATACTCGCCGAATACATCTTGATATACGACAAATATGACTTAGCCAAATCATCTCATGCAGGCTGTACACCAAACACCATGATGACAAGTCATACTCGACGAATTCGTCGGGTATCACAAGGCATACTCGCTGAATTCGTCGAGTATCGGTAAACAGACTTGATGCACTCAACTCCTTTATATTCGACGATTTAGACTTGTAAAAATCTAGAGAAGTAGTGTCGACTGGACTCGACGAATTCGGCGTGTATCACTTAGCATATTCGACGAATTCGCCGAGTATCATTAGATACATTCGACGAATTCAGCGAGTATGCACGATGATACTCGGTGAATTTTACGTAACAGATTTTTCTATTCCAATGAATTTACCATAAGTATTCCAATGAATACGGCGAATTCGTCTGGTATTGGTAAGTATACTTGACGAATTCGGCATGTATCAATGACGATACTCGATGAATTCGACGTTTATGCTTAATCATACTCGCCGAATTTTACTTAAGTAAAATTCTTATTTTTCCTGGGTCTAACCCTTGACCATCCTTGAGCCTTCTCTTGTACTTGATTTAGAAGTACACCCCAATAGAGAGATTACACGTGAGTCAATACTTTGGCGTACACAATGAGGAATTATATTGTGTAGTCCTATGTTTACTGACCCACTGTTTCCTGACATTGGTGTGTACTTAGCAATGTGAACCTATAAGTACATAACTAAACAGTGATATCAAATACAATCTCAATTCATCTTAGCTTGACTGGACCATTCTTCAAATCAGAGTTATTGTGGATGCAATACCCAACAATAATCACTTAAGTGGGAAACCGTTTGACATTTCACGAATCCATGATTGGGGGGTCCATGCTGCCTTCAGCGTGGCAGATTTGGTAAGAGAATTTCTATCCACCCTGCATGGAGTTCCCTCTTTGCCATTTATGAGGCCGCATTCCTCAAGCTCACAGTCGAATTACTCTCTTCTTTTGAGTTTCGGTGGGTTGCGGATGACGACATCATCGCCTTTCGGATGGGAGGTGTCTCGTATCAACTCACAATCCGTTAATTTAATATTCTCATGCTTTTTTGTGACGAGGCATTTTCCGCTCTCCCGCCTACGTCAATATTCATACTAATTTCCCCGTGAATTTCAACCTCCTCAATTTTTGGTTGCAAATTAGTAACAATATTGATCCTTATACTCCAAAAGATCCAAAGGAATCCACCTTATTTCTCCCACATTTTGTATCCTCCACCACCTCCTTACGTTCACCCTCACCGGCCACTATGACAACCGCAGTATGGTAACCAAGAGAGACCTACTATGTCTATATAGTATGTAACCTGGTTCAATCGCTCGCTACTTCTGTCGGTATCAGGCCGAGAACGCAAGGTTAGGAGCCGTCCACTGCTGGAACTTCATCACGTATTTCGCCAAGTGGATGATGTCTGGGATACTCTTCTGTAGATGTGTTTTGTTCATACATCGATTTCTATCTAATTCCAGAACCTCCTAGCCCTTGGTTTGGCTTGGCGACGCGATGGAGAGATCGAGGAGATTCCTCTAGTAGCTGGAGGTGGTAATTTTTAATCTAGATCTTGGATCCGATCTCAGTGACGCTCCACACTCTCCACAGACTCCACCACTGCTGTCGCATTCTTCTTCCACGGCGCTTGGTCCTTCGACATATTGAGATTGTTAGTTCGGGTCGCTTCGCACACAGATGGAGCATATGGAGACTCGTATTGATGCTCAGTTTGCATAGTTTGACAATCAATTTACCGTGCTTGAGAAACAACATGATTCTTCAATGAATCATATTTTGGGGGAGTTTTCGATCGTACAGACTCACTTCCCACCGAGCAGGGATGGAAGCGATGAGGATTAGGCTTCCATTTACATCTTTGTGTCTGTATCTTTTGTTATTGTTCGTTTTACTTTAGTAGCATTTTCATGTATTTTTCTTTTTTATTTAATAAAAAATCTTGTGTCTTGATTCAGTACATTTTTTTTAGGTTAACATTGGGGATAATGTTTTCCTATAAGTATGGGGGGTGGTGGTGGTTCGCACAAAATTAACATTCCATTTTAGCAAAACTTCAAAAAAAATTGAAAATTTTCCAAAATAATTTAAAATTTTTAATAAAATCTATAAATTTTCAAAAACAAAATTCCAAATTTTTTTCATTTGTCTTTTAATCATTTTATTTTCGGGAAAAAAACTTTCTGCCAAAAAAAATTTAAAACTTTTTTAAAATACCAAAAAAGAGAAAAAAAAACTTAATTTCTTAAAAAGGGACGTTTGAGATGTCATCCCATCATACCTCTTAGTATCAGTGAGACCCTTCATAGGAAATACCTCGAGAAGTGTAAGAAATAATAAAAAAATAGAATTAATTTTTATTAGGGGAATCATTGCTTTTATATTTACTCATTAGCAAACAACTAGTAAATTGACTTTTATATAGTGTTTAGAAAATTTTCATGCTTCATTAGATTTTGAATTTTGGAGTAAAACTATTGAGTCGTGTAGTGTTTCTAGTCAAGCACACTTGTTAGTAGAATTTTATGAGGAACTAAATATTCATCATACAATTAGATTCATGCTTTTAAATGCATAAAAATAGTTTATTCTACTTTTGATTCGAAACAGTAAAATCCAAAATTAAATTAGGTGAGCAAATAGAAGTTTACTAGAGAAATTGTATGCAGGTCGAGAGGAAGGGTATTCTTTCTCAATGTCTAAAACATGCCCTCTAACGACTCTCAATACATTTCATAAATTAAACTCATTAGCATGAACATGATATATGCATTTCTTTGGCCCCTTTGATCTTTTGCACATGTAACTTTCATTTTATCTTTGCTAAACTACATTGAACCTATTACCCTAACTTTTGATTCAGCTCCACCAAGTATTTCACTAAAGCCTAAAAAGTATCATAATCACACACCTAAGTTTAAACTCAAAAATGGTAATTGTAATTTGAAAAGCTTAGTGAGTGGTTTGATGTCTTTTATTTTTATGGTAGCCATTTTTTACTTAAAATCAAATAGCTGATTTTTTTTATTTTATGAATTTTTTAAAAATTATTAGTGAAAGGAAAAATCAAAAGGAAATGATATAAAAAAAGAAAGAAAAAATTGGAAAAAAGTAATGAAAAAACGTTTATTAGGGAATTGGCTATGTTCTTACAATGCCAGGTTTAGTTAAAGAATTTTGTGCGAGCTCTCATTTGGTTTATGTGTGACTTGCCATCATGTTTATTTTTGATTATCCACACCAAAAACCTAAGCCTACATTTCAACCTACTTAAGTCCTAATGATTCGTGCTTATAAGTTAAACTACTGTCTTGTGGCGAGAGTGTGAAAGGCCAAGCCTATGACTATCGTCATTGAAGGATTTCTTTGGAGGGTACTCAAATTTTTGATATTGTGTAATATCGATCTTAGTGAACACACAACTCTCACCCTAAATAAAATTTTAGGATTTACCCGCATTTCAATTTAAAAGTAGAAATAATGAGTGAAACACGTTCTTGAAAATTATAAGCTAATTTATATGCAAAGTAAGTTTTTTTTGCTAAGATCTCTATGTGCATAGCCGTAAGACTTCATATTTTACTACTTAGGTTCAAATTTCTTTTCTAGTGTTGAAATTTTTCTACTCTCTATGGAAAGTTGTTTGCTCAGAACTAGCAAACGAGTAAGTATGGGAGAATTTGATAACTTTAACTTCGTCTTTATTTTATATAGTTTTTATTTAATAAATAATTAATTTTAATTTATAATTTATAAGTCTCTAATTTACTTCTTTTTTATATTTCAGGTGAATTCGGGCTGCAAATAACATTTTGGAATTTACAGGAATAGTCAAGAGTAATTTTGGAGCAATTCTGAAAAATTCACAAGTACATGCCCCAGGTCACGGGCGTGACCTCAATCACGGGCGTGACCTCAGTCACGGGCATAACCTCAGTCACGGGCTATGCCCCGCCTCTAGTGCTCCAGATCGGATTCCACGTCAGATTAAAATTACACTCCCCCTATCTTGGGCATGACAGGGCGGCATGACCTCCAGTTCAAGGGCGTAACTCAGCATTAAAGAAGCTTGTTTCCTCCGCCGAGCCATTTTAGCTACCACAAGGCGCTAGCTTGCTAGCACGCGACGGTACATCACAAAACTCGTTTTCTCCCTAAAATTTCGCCTTTCATAGGCTCCTACACCCTTCAGAGATCTACCCGCATACAACCACGGAATTACAACAATAATAAATTACAAACAGTAATCTTATTCAAAAATAATGAAAGCGGTTTATAATTAAGAACAACTAGATCTCCACGACGCCGGATATCAGAGGAGATGAAATATAAATTTCTCGATTTGTTTCTACACCGACCTTATACCCGGACCGGTTGGCTCTCTCCCTTTCTCTCCCAGAAAGGTCTTTGAGTCAGCTCTTCACCTTCTTCCCCGGAAGTGTCTTAGAGCCCGATTAGATTCCCCGGTCTTGACATCTCTCACCAAGATTATTTCTCACGAAATCCTTCCCGGATTCCGACGACCCTCCGATCGATATTTCATGAAACCCTTCCTGGATTTCGACAACCCTCCGGTCGATTTCCCACGAAACCCTTCCCGTATTTCGACATACCTCCAGTCGATTTCCCTCACACAAACAACGAGACAAAACGAGTTTAAAGTTAAATACAAAAAAGTTAAGAAATTATTTCTCCCTCAAACGTAGAACTCCTCCGAGGAACAGCGCGCGATCAGTGCTCTTGAATATCTTTCTTGTTGCAGTCGATTATCCACGAATGGTTGTTGAAAATTTCGTTCGTGGGAGTTCTTTGATCACGAGCGGGAGGAGGAAACAATGCTTTTCCTTCAACGAAGATGTGAGTTCCCCCTTCTCCAGATGGTGGCCGAACCCTAGAATGAGATATTCTCCTTGGTTGTGTCTCCATGAGAAGAGACGCGCACTTTAATACATCTTGAGAAAATAAGCTACCGCTGACGGTAGAGATAACTCCCAGCGGTAGGTCAATGCGCGTGGATGTGACAGTTGTCCAATAAATTTGGAAAAATATCCAAATAAAATATTTTTCCGCTTTTTTGAGCTATCACGGCGTGGTACGGAGCTATCGCCTGGCAGTAGCATTATGACTCAACGCTCGTTAAGAGAGCTAGAGCACTGCGATAAGGCTAGCGCCATGCAGTAGTCCATATAACACTTATCTTGAATTAATTTTCAAGCTAGCGCGGACAGTAGCTGTAACACCCCATATCCGTCGCATAGCATATAGCAGTAGGTCCGGCCGGGGCCCGACGTCGTATGCCACAGACAGACCGGGTGGTTACTCATGGAAACCGTCCAACCAATCTCAACGTCCTACACAGAGCATTCTAGCGGAAGCAGTTTATAAAAGTTGCAAATAAGAACCCAGCACTAAAGCATGAATGTCCACTAATACAAATAGGAATGTTATACAAATACCAACACAAGCCTTAAGGCCTTACAAAATGTTTAACTTGATATTACATGATTTACAAACCACGGCACGCAGACCGGTCATACATGAATAAAGCAGTAAACAATTCCAATTGGGCCTTCGAAGGCCGGCTTCGCAAAAAGGGCTTTAGCCCGCTATTGACCGCTTGGTCCAGCAGCACCTGCAAGCAACAAACCACCGCACGGTGGCAAAACAAGGCAACGGTCAGCAATGCTGACCAAATTATAATGATCCCGCCCCCAGCTTGGGGCGGCGATGCTCCTTCCCTGCATTTCATTAGCATAAGCGAGCAATATATAACAATTTTCATTTCATCACAGACGTTGGCTCGCACGGCCACACGCCTCGTGCTCTCAGGGCACATTCTCGGTGAACCGGTCGATGTCACGTCAATTAAAGCCATAGACATTCCGGACTCACCACCGCCACTTTGACGGCCAAACCAATGAGCAATTTGTCTTCCTGGCCTGGGTCACGACAATTTAAGCCATCAACCGCCGAAGACCCTAATCTATGCCAACGGTAAGTGCCACGTACCTTTAGGTCTCTTTAACCGAACGACATAGAACGGGTACGGTTCCATCTAACCCGTGCTCACATCGCAACGACAATTTATGCCATTTGCGCGGGTCAAACTTCCACCGAGTCCCATTTCCATCACAATTCACATAACCCGGTTATGTTCAAGTTGGCTCTCAGGCCACCAAGTTGGCAAGATCACGTATCCGCCCAGTTTTTCGGGTGCACCTTTGGGTTAATCCCCAAGGCTCCCTGCTGCAATCTACCGCGTAGAAAACCAGAAAAACAATCAATAGCACGGAGTCTTCTCCGGCATTTATGCAATGCAACATCACCGATCCAGACCAACATGTCCGGGTAGGCTTCCCACATCATGCCTATGTCCGTTCTCGCTTACGGACTCTATACAGCGGGGACTTCACATATCTACCCGAAGGAACGCCTCCAACTCACAGCATACTCGAGAGAGCGGGCTTCCTATGCAAAGAAGAAGAGCTACTCATGCTCAAGAAGAGAATCGTTACCCTTGCGTTCTTCTTTGGCGCCATGGAAAAATAAGCGGATGAAAAGCACCGCACTAGCTTTGCCTCCGTGGATCCGGAGTCGGCTCGTGATTTGGAGCTTCGAAACTCCTCCAATGACCGGATCTAGCTCCTTCTTCCTTCCTTGGCTCTCCTCTCTCTCTAAGGTTTTAGAAAGATATCCACTCATGAAAAGTGAGGGTTTCTAAGTCCAATCCCGTGTATATCCCTTCAGGAACAACCCCCAGCCGTTGGATCATCAATTAAAGAAATGAACGGCTTTGATTCGGGACTGAAATGCCTAATCTGGACCGCACACGGCCTGGCACACGCCCGTGTCCAGGGCCGTGTGCCTCATTCACTGTCAAAATCGGCTCGCCTGGAACCACACACGGGTATCGAACACGACCGTGTTCGACCTGACACGCCCGTGTTCCACCTGACACGGCCGTGTGGCCGGCCGTGTACCCCCATCATTTTTCCCCGAAAACAACCCGAGCACTGCACGGGTTCTAGGACACGCCCGTGTCCTTGCCCGTGTCACCTCAAGACGCCTGGGCTCCAGGCCGTGTACACGGTCTCTACACTCGACACTCCGTCGAGCGAAGATCGTCGACCTGATGACACGGCCTTGGACACGCCCGTATCCTAGGCCGTGTGCCTTGTCTCGACACATCATCGAGCAAAGTGTCGACTTCCCGGGACGAGTGTCGACACGTGTTGACACGCCCTGCAACACGCCCGTGTCGCAGGCCGTGTGCCCAGTCTCGACACAATGTTGAGATCAAAATGTCGACTTCCCGGCTGAGTGCGACACAAGCTTGACACGCCCTGGGACACGCCCGTGTCCCAGGCCGTGTGCCTTCAGCCAGAACCCAAAACTGGCCCAAAACATCCCCCGTCGCTCCTTTGAGTTTCGGGGCATTACAACTCTCCCCCTCTTAAAAGAATTTCGTCCACGAAATTATATAAAGGAAAGATATGTACAAAACCAAAATTTGTACCTGAGCGGAACAACTCCGGATATTCGTTAAGCATAGTCTGCTCTCTCTCCCAAGAGAGCTCCGCACGACCGCAATTTTCCCATCGGACCTTGAACATCCTGATCTCTTTATTGCATAGCCGCTTGACCTCCGAGTCCTCAATCCGCACAGGCCTGACCTTTATCGTCAGCCCACTATCCACCGGCACTTGATCAACCGCGATCACTTGCGTAGGCTCTTGCACTGCCTTCCGAAGCACCAAAATATGGAATACATCATGTAAAACACTAAGCTCCACTGAAAGCTTCAACCGATAGGCCGCTTCACCGACTCGCTCCAGAACCTCAAACGGCCCAAGGTACCTCGGGCTTAGCTTTTTCAGTCGCCGCACCCGCGAGACACCCTTGAACGACTTGATCTTTAAGTACAGATAGTCGCCCACAGCGAACTCCACATTCCTGTACTTGGCATTATAGTACTTCGCTTGCCGGTCCTGAGCGATAAGCAACCTCTCCCGAATGGTTCTTACCAAAGAAGTAACACCCTCCACTTTCGATCGCTTATACAACTTTGACTCACCCGTTTCTAACCAAGACAATGGCGTGCGACATTTTCTACCATATAGGGCCTCGAATGGCGTCATCTGAATACTCTCTTGGTAGCTATTGTTGTATGCGAACTCCACCAAATAAAGGTGGTCTTCCCATTGCTTTCCAAAATCCAAGACACACATGCGGAGCATGTCTTCCATGGTTCTATTGACCCTCTCGGTCTGCCCATCCGTTTGCGGATGGAAGGCTGTGCTGAATTTCAACTTTGTTCCCAACATTTGTTGCACTAGCCTCCAATCATTGGACGTGAACCACCCATCTCGGTCACTCACGATGCTGCGGGGCACACCATGAAGCCGTACTATGTTATCCACATAAAGCTTTGCCAACTTCTCCACCGGATCATCCTTCCTATGCGGAATAAAATGCGACACCTTCGTTAATCGATCAACAACCACCCAAATGGCGTCGTTCCCCTTTTGCGACCTTGGCAAACCGTGCACAAAGTCCATAGAGATGTCGTCGAATTTCCACTCCGGAATAGGCAAGGACTTAAGAAATCCTCCAGGCTTTTGGCACTCCGCCTTTAACAAGGCGCAAGTTTGACACTTTGCTACGTATAGTGCCACATCCTTTTTCAAACCCGGCCACCAAAACAGTTTCTTCACATCACGGTACATCTTCGTGCTCCCCGGGTGAATCGAGTACTTGGTATGGTGTGCCTTGTACAACAACTCCACACGCAAATTACCCACACTTGGGACGCACAGACGACCGTCCTTCCAAAGTAATCCGTCCTTCATGACGAATTGGGAATTTGATCCATCCAGAGCCTCCACCATGAACTGCTTCATATGAGCATCCATATCCAAAGCCTGTCGAATACGATCAGCCAGGTCATATTGGACTTCAGTCCAATTCAGAACTGCTTCAGCACTTGATTGCCTGTCCACACAAACAATCTCCAACGCATCCAACTCCCGCACCAACCGCTCATCATGCACCGATAGCCAATTGACTTGAGCTGGGGCTCGGCGACTCAACGCGTCCGCAACCGCATTCCCTTTACCAGGCACGTAGTGGATCTTGAATGTATAGTCCCCCAGGAACTCCATCCATCTACGCTGCCGCATATTCAGATCTTTCTGATCAATAAGATACTTCAGGCTCTTGTGATCGGTGTAGATATCAATCTTCACACCGTACAAATAGTGTCTCCACAGCTTCAAGGCAAAAATCACGGCCGCTAACTCCAAGTCATGGACCGGATAGTTCCTTTCATGCACTTTTAGCTGTCTCAAGCCATAAGCTATTACACTCCCGTGTTGCAGTAGCACGCAACCCAAACCGCTGCCCAAAGCATCACTAAAAATCTCATAGCCTTCGGTCCCACATGGCAAACTCAGCACAGGCGCCGTGGTCAACCGACACTTCAACTCCTCAAAAGCTCACGCGCACTCCGGCGTCCAAACGAACTTATGCTCCTTCCTCGTCAAAGTAGTGAGAGGTAACACTATCCGCGAGAAGTTCTCTACGAAGCGCCTATAATAGCCGGCAAGCCCCAAAATGCTCCGGACTTCCGTTACCGTAGCAAGCTTAGGCCACTCCCGTATCGCAACAATCTTCGCCGGATCCACAACAATACCCTCTCCACTCACTATATGACCGAGGAACGCCACTAAGGATAGCCAAAACTCGCACTTCGAGAACTTGGCATACAACTGATTTCTCCTTAGCGTCTCCAGAACCAAATGAAGATGCTTGAAGTGATCTTCCTCACTTTGCGAGTACACCAAAATATCGTCGATGAAGACGATCACGAAATGGTCCAAGTACTCCCTGAACGTCCTGTTCATCAAATCCATGAACACTGACGGCGCATTAGTCAGCCCAAACGGCATGACCGTAAACTCATAATGCCCGTATCTCGTACTAAATGCTGTCTTCGGGATATCACTCTCCCTTATTCGCAGCTGATAGTACCCAGCCTTGAGATCCAACTTCGAGTACACCGTCGACCCCACCAACTGATAAAAAAGATCATCAATCCGGGGGATCGGGTACTTGTTCTTCTTCGTCAGCTTGTTGAGCTCCCGATAATCAATACATAGCCTCAAGCTTCCGTCCTTCTTCTTAACAAAGAGGACCGGTGCGCTCCAAGGCGAAGAACTCGGGCGCACATACCCTTGCTTCAACAACTCTTGCAGTTGAACTTTCAGCTCCGCCATTTCCTTAAGCGCTAGCCGATAAGGAGATCGTGACACAGGCTTTGCACCTGGCACTAGCTCAATCGTAAAATCTATCTCCCGCTGAGGCGGGGCTCCAGGAAGATCTACGGGGAACACATCAGGGTATTCCGATACCACTGAAATACAATCCAACGCGGGCTTCGCCTTTGCAACCTCCACTAGTGTAAAGAACAGTTCTGCACCGGCACGAACTGCCTTCACCACCTGAAGAGCAGACATCAACGTCTTGCTCGACCCCTTTAAGCCCGTAAAAGTCGTCTCACGACTAGCTCCCAACTTGACTTCCTTCCGACCGCAATCGATATGGGCTTGCTGCTCCGAGAGCCAGTCCATGCCAAATATAACGTCGAACTCCACCAACGGGAGTAAAGACGCCTGCAGGTCGAACTCCTGATTCCCAATACGAATCTTAACATCACAGATCCTATCCGCTCGCATCGAACACCCATTGGGCAACAACACATCCAACTTATCCTTCGCCATCGAAGAAGGGACTCCGATGCGTGATATAAATCCTTCGGACAAGAAGGAGTGTGAAGCTCCCGTATCGAAGAGTGCTCATGCCGGATTTTCACAAATCAATACAAATCCTAAACAAGCAGTGGTAAGGTAACATGTGCATAACAAGTATTTAAAGAAATTGACTTGCTATAATTTAAACCGTACCTGTCACCACATCAGCCTGTTTGATGGCCTCCTGTTGGCCAAGATTATACACCCTTGGTTGGGCCGGAGCATAGTGGGATGCGGTCGACTCCACCGCCTTGCCCTTCTCTTCATAAGTAGCTCCCGGACTTCTCTCGGACTTAGGACGTCCGCTCCAACAGTCACGGGAAAAATGCCCCGTCTTCCCACAAGTAAAACACGCACCCGGGGTCCGACTCGTAGTCGCCCCAGAAGCACCAGAAAGAGCTGGACCCGAAGTCCTACGCTTCTTGAAAGACCTCCGATAGCCGTACTTTGAAGTAGTCGGCACTTTGAATTCAGATTTCTTCTCACCCAAGCTTTTCTTTGCTTGTACATTCTTCATGTCCTTCTCCAAGGACCGGGCAGTGTTGACCAAGGTTAAGAAACCCTGCATCATCGGCCCCGAGAGTAATAATCTCAACTCATCTCTCAAGCCTTCTTAGAAGCGATTAGTCTTGCGCCCCTCATCCACGATGGTGGAGCTAGCATATCGACTCAAACGAGTGAACTCATGGAGATATTCATCCACGCTCTTCTCACCCTGAACCAACTTCAGAAATTCGTTCTCCATCGAAATCCTCTGAGTAGAAGGGAGGTATCTTGCTAAGAACAATCCCGAGAACTCTTCCATCGGGACGTCTGTAAGTTGCCTACCTCTCAACAAGTGCAGCTCCAATCCTTCCCACCACATTCTCGCTTCACCGTCCAGAAGGAACGTAGCGATGGTGGTCATTTGCCACTCCTCCGTCTCCGTTGCTGTCATGACTCTCTTCACCCTGGAGAGCCAGTCTTCAGCCTGAGATGGGGTTCCCAACCCCGAGAATAACGGAGGGTTAAAGCTCATTACATGCTTAAGCTGCCTCTCAGTTGCCCTCCTTGGCACCACCGGTTCCACAACCACTTGCTCCACTCTCCTCGGCTCAGCCTCTTGAAGAGGTTCCTGCTCCATCATAGGAGCGGGCTGCTGTGTTTGCCTTGCAGGCTGCGCATTTATCACGGCCAACACCGCTTCAGCCACCAATCGTATGTTCTCAGCCGATAGAGGTGTTGCAGGAGCAACATTTGGTGCACTACTAGCCTAAGAAACTCGGCGTTCTGACGGCCCAACACCACTTCTGGTCACCTATAGTGGTACATAACACCGTTAAGCGACCAAATAAAATTGCAAACAGCAATTATAGGAACACGCAGGTTCCTCAAACACGTGTATTTTCATTCCTAAGTGGACATTCATGGGTTCTTTTACTGTTATAACGATGATGCACACAATGTGCTCACCACCCCTTAAAAAGAATTCGTCCACGAATTCATGTTAAGCCCGACCAAAACCAGTAGTCTGATACCAAATTGTAACACCCCCTATCTGTCGCATAGCATATAGCAGTAGGTCCGGCCGGGGCCCGACGCTGTATGCCACAGACAGACCGGGTGGTTACTTATGTAAACAGTCCAACCAATCTCAACGTCCTACACAGAGCATTCTAGCGGAAGCAGTTTATAAACGTTGCAAATAAGAACCCAGCACTAAAGCATGAATGTCCACTAATATAAATAGGAATGTTATACAAATACCAACACAAGCCTTAAGGCCTTACAAAATGTTTCACTTGATATTACATGATTTACAAACCACGGCACGCAGACCGGTCATACATGAATAAAGCAGTAAACACTTCCAATTGGGCCTTCGAGGGCCGGCTTCGCAAAAAGGGCTTTAGCCCGCTATTGACCGCTTGGTCCAGCAGTACCTGCAAGCAACAAACCACCGCACGGTGGCAAAACAAGGCAACGGTCAGCAATGCTGACCAAATTATAACGATCCCGCCCCCAGCTTGGGGCGGCGATGCTCCTTCCCTGCATTTCATTAGCATAAGCGAGCAATATATAACAATTTTCATTTCATCACAGACGTTGGCTTGCACGGCCACACGCTTCGTGCTCTCAGGGCACATTCTCGGTGAACCGGTCAATGTCACGTCAATTAAAGCCATAGACATTCCGGACTCACCACCGCCACTTTGACGGTCAAACCTATGAGCAATTTGTCTTCCTGGCCTGGGTCACGACAATTTAAGCCATTGACCGCCGAAGACCCTAATCTATGCCAACGACAAGTGCCACGTACCTTTAGTTCTCTTTAACCGAACGACATAGAACGGGTACAGTTCCATCTAACCCGTGCTCACATCGCAACGACAATTTAAGCCATTTGCGCGGATCAAACTTCCACCGAGTCCCATTTCCATCACAATTCACATAACTCGGTTATGTTTAAGTTGGCTCTCAGGTCACCAAGTTGGCAAGATCACGTATCCGCCCAGTTTTCCAGGTGCACCTTTGTGTTAATCCCCAAGGCTCCCTGCTGCAATCTACCGCGTAGAAAACTTGAAAAACAATCAATAGCACGGAGTCTTCTCCGGCATTTATGCAATGCAACATCACCGATCCAGACCAACATGTCCGGGTAGGCTTCACACATCATGCCTATGTCCGTTCTCGCTTACGGACTCTATACAACGGGGACTTCACATATCTACCCGAAGGAACGCCTCCAACTCACCGTAAACTCGCGAGAGCGGGCTTCCTATGCAAAGAAGGAGAGCTACTCATGCTCAAGAAGAGAATCGTTACCCTTGCGTTCTTCTTTAGCGCCATGGAAAAATAAGCGGATGAAAAGCACCGCACTAGCTTTGCCTCCATGGATCCGGAGTCGGCTCGCGATTTGGAGCTTCGAAACTCCTCCAATGGCCGGATCTATCTCCTTCTTCCTTCCTTGGCTCTCCTCTCTCTCTAAGGTTTTAGAAAGATATCCACTCATGAAAAGTGAGGGTTTCTAAGTCCAATCCCGGGTATATCCCTTCAGGAACAACCCCCAGCCGTTGGATCATCAATTAAAGAAATGAACGGCTTTGATTCGTGACTGAAATGCCCAATCTGGACCGCACACGGCCTGAAACACGCCCGTGTCCAGGGTCGTGTGCCTCATTCGCCATCAAAATCGGCTCGCCTGGAACCACACACGGGTATCGAACACGCCCGTGTTCGACCTGACACGCCCGTGTTCCACCTGACACAGGCGTGTGGACGGCCGTGTACCCCCATCATTTTTCCCCGAAAACAACCCGAGCACTTCACGGGTTCTAGGACACGCCCGTGTCCTTGCCCGTGTCACCTCAAGACGCCTGGGCTCCAGGCCGTGTACACGGTCTCGACACTCGACACTTCGTCAAGCGAAGATCGTCGACCTGATGACACGGCCTTGGACACGCCTGTGTCCTAGGCCGTGTGCCTTGTCTCGACACATCGTCGAGCAAAGTGTCGACTTCCCGGGACGAGTGTCGACACGGGTTGACACGCCCTGCGACATGCCCGTGTCGCAGGCTGTGTGCCCAGTCTCGACACAATGTCGAGATCAAAATGTCGACTTCCCGGTTGAGTGTCGACACAAGCTTGACACGCCCTGGTACACGCCCGTGTCCCAGGCCGTGTGCCTTCAGCCAGAACCCAAAACTGGCCCAAAACGTCACCCATCGCTCCTTTGAGTTTCGGGGCGTTACAGTAGCGCTAGCGCTCGGCTGTAGGTTCCAAAACTTGATTTTCTTATTCTTTTGTACCGGTGGACCTGCACACTATACCCAACACATATATGATCAAATACAACACAGGATTTGATATTGTCAAACTAAAGAGATACTAACCATAAGCTCCAACAAACTCCCCATTTTGATAATATCAAATTCCGTTCATGAGATATAAAAATTAACAACATGGTATTGTAACACCCCCATCCGTCATATAGAATATAATAGAAGGTCCGGTCGGGGCCCCATGTCATATTCTATAGACAGTTAGTAGAGTTACTTATTGAAACCATAATCCATAAACGCGCATCCTAACTCAGAGTGCATTCTAGCGGGAGTAAATTAAGCTTGTAATAAGAACCCAACCATATGAATGTCCACTATCGCAAAATGGGAATGATAAACCAAATACACAAATAGTTATGCCCTTAAGGCCTTACAAAGTTTTCTCAAAGATTAATATCTTACATACTTCGGCACGCGGGCCAGCCACACATGAAATGATTAATAAAGATGGGCAAATTAGCTTTGGCCTTCAAGGGTCGGCTTAGAAACCATAGGCTTTTGCTCGCTATTTCCTTCTCGGCTCAGCTGCACCTGCATGAAAACATTCCACATAAAGGATGACAAACAAGGCAATGGTCAGCATTAACTGACTAAATTATAACGACCTCACCCCTCACTTGGGGTGGCGATGCTCCTTCCATGCAGGCATTAGTGTATATAAATATTGACAATCAGAACGTGCAACTTAAGCACTATTAGCCACAGACATTGGCACGACCGTCCAACGCCCCGTGCTCTCAGGGCACATTCTTGGTGCACAAGACCTCAAAGGGTCACACCTCCGTTCTCTACGATGGTCAGCAATATTTGAGCATTCTAGTCTTTCAGGGTCGAAGCCAAAGACAACGTCCCTATGTCAACGACAAAGTCATGATGATCTGATGGATACACACTTTGACTCACTCCAACTCGATCAACATAGGGTTGGGTATAGTTCAGCTCTTTCCCAGTACTCAAATCGTCAGGCGCACCAAGCCATGATGCGGGTCAGCATCCCCTTTGTCGTCTGTACTATGCGTAACTCTGTTATGATCCTAGGTTAGCACTCACAACCGCCTAAGATGGACCCCTCAGGCTCTTAGCTCCACGCAATGGCCCCCAAGTCTCCAAGAGACAGACTTCACAAATAATGGCCAACAGGTCTCCACGAGACAGGCCTCACAAACAATGGTCCCCGGGTCTCCATGAGACAGGCCTCACAAAACAAAAGCTCACAGGGATCTACCACCGGCGGTAGCGCTACCACCGTGCTGTTGGGGAAAGACTATCGTTTCTTCCCCTAAATGTGTGTTTTCCTGAAGACCTACTCCAGTACTGTCACTACAGCCGTCTGCACACCCCAAGACTTCGAAATTTACACGCTTACTATGGAGTCTTCTTCGACATACAAAATAATCATCACCAATCCGGACTAACCTGTTTGGATGGGCTTCACATAGTATGCATATATCATACTTCAATTCTGGATTCTAAATGCAAAGACAATGGGGATACAATCGATATATACGTCGGGAGAACTATTTCCACGTGTTCATGGAGCATCTACACTCACATGCCAAAACAAAGGACTTCAAATGTCCAAGGAAGAGGATCGTTACCCTTACAGTTTGTTTCAGCTACATGGGAGAGATTCTAGCCTGATGGAAACGACCGCTACGACTTTGCCTCCATAGATCTAGACTCGACACTCGGATCAAAGCTCTGAAACTCTAACGATGGCGAGATCCCCTGCATCCGTCTCTCCTCCTCCCCACTCCAGTCGCTCAGAACAAACCCTAAAAAGAATTGAAGTGAAAATGCCACTTCATATGCTTTCAAACTGAGCTACCGCTACGCGGTACCATTAAACGACGGCTTGTTCTGCAAGCCACTGCCCAAAACCCTCAATCACACGCTAACATGTATCCACGTCATAACTGCTCTGCTACCACCCCACGATATCTTAATATCGTCGGGCCATAGCTGGTTCGTCTCGTAACCAATGCAGAAACGACAAAAGCACAGCTACCGCCAACGATAGCCCTACCGCTGGGCGGTAGCTCACCGAGAGCTTTGCCAAATAAATCAATCTTGCTATCGCCATGCAATAACAACTTACCGCCGTGTGGTAAACGATGCATCGTATCAACACGGTGCTCTCGACGCCTAACACTACTATCATGCGGTATTGCTACCACCATGCGGTACCTACCTAAGAGCTCTGCGAAATAAATTGGCCACACTACCGCCAACAATAACCCTATCGTTGGGCAGTTTCTTATAGAAACCATTTCCTATCTCAGGAAACTTGGGGTGTTACAAATCTCCATCACTTTAAGAATTTTGTCCTGAAATTACACCACGCAGGAAATTATAGAAGTAACAACATTACAATGTGTTCCTCAATGAATAGCTTGGGGAACTCCGCCCTCGTGGTTTGCTCCTGCTCCCAAGATTGGTCCTCTCAGCCACAATTGTCCCAACAAACCTTGACCATACTGATAGACATATTCCAAAGTTGCTTGACTTTCGAGTCTTTGATACAAATGGGATTGACCTTCATTGTCAACCCACCATAAATCGACACCTGATACACAACAACCACCTGTGTAGGCTCCCACACTGTCTTCCATAATATTGATATATGGAATACATCTTGCAGACCACTTAGTTTGGTTGAAAGCTTCAATTGATAGGCTGCTTTACAAATGCTCTCCAATATCTCAAACGGCCCAAGGTATCTCAGATTAATCTTTTTCAAGCCTCAAATCCATGATACGCCCTTGAACAGTTTGATCTTCAAATACACCCAATCGCCTACGGCGAACTTGATATTTCTATGCTTGGCGTTATAATACTTGGTCTGCCTATCTTAAGTGATCAACAACCTCTCCCGAATTGTATGAATAAACGAAGTGGCATCTTTGACTTCCTTCCGCTTAAACAACTTTGATTCACCCTCTCCAACCACCACAAGGGTGTACGACACTTCCTACCAAAAAGGGCCTCGAAGGGCGGTATTTGAATACTTGTCTGGAAGCTGTTATTGTAGGTGAACTCAATCATATATCGGCGATCCTCCCACCTCTTCCCAAAATCTAGGGCGCACATGCGAAGTAAGTCCTCCATCGTCCTGTTTACCCTCTCGGTCTGACCATTTGTCTGTTGATGAAAGGCTGTACTAAACTTCAGTTTGGCACCTAACAATTGATGTATAAGCCTCCAATCATTAGATGTGAAGTGCACATCTCGATCACTAACGATGTTACGGGGCACACCTTACATTCATACAATATTATACACATAAAGCTTCACCAGCTTTTCCAGTGAATCGTCCTTTCTATTTAGAATGAAGTGCGACACTTTTGTTAAACGATCAACGATCTCCCAGATGGCGCCGTTCCCCTTCCGTGATCTCGGCAAACCATGCACAAAATCCATAGATATGTGTCAAACTAAATTTCTGGTATAGACAGAGACTTCAAAAATCCAACATGCTTCTGACATTCGGCCTTCACTAAGGCACATGTCCGACACTTCGCCACATATAATGCTACGTCTTTCTTCAACCCTAGCCACTAGAATAGCTTTTACATGTCTTTAAACATTTTTGTGCACCCCGGGTGAATCAAGTACTTGATTAAATGTGCCTCGTACATTGATAAGTAAAATATGGAGATAGTTTTAAATTGAAAAATAAGTTGGATTTATAAATTAGGCGTTCTGCGTAATCTATATCTTTTCACTTATATACTTCGATTAAGGTAAGCATACCTATCAAGTAATAGTATAACATTTTAAAATATCAAGGTCGTATTTTTCCATGGATCTGTGTCGAGTACTCTACTTTAAGAAAAATAACTATTATTTTATCGAAAAGATTTAAGTGTTTGTTTTGAAAATGAAAATAAAAGTAACACGTAGGGTTTTGAAAATATATGAGGTAGAGAGCCCTCGATTTTGATTTACTTAGGAAAATACTTTTTTAATAAGATAAACTTTACTTTTTTATTAATTAAAATACTTGACCGTGGAGGTTCCCTAAATATAAGTGTACCACTATCGAGGATACATCCACCTGTGATTACGTACTTTGACTGAACTTTCGTATATAATAAAAATACCTTAATTCACTCTTTACGTTGTGAACCTGCCATTGACCTCCTACTAGTTTTCGAAGGTTCAACCTGGGAGGCTTACGTTCATCTCTTTCGAGAATGAGGCGATGTTTCTCTTTACCTAAGAATGATCAATTTCTCGATAAATCTTAAGTTTTTAATTTATAAAATAGGGTTTTTAAAATGCAGAACTAATATCCTTCTCAAAGCTCATCTCAATAGAGTGATAAAAGGTTCTTGGCCTCTCATCAGGTTGGGGGTGGTAGTAGAAAATTAAAAGACTAATAATAAAAGTGCAGAAATAATATTTGTCCCAAAGTATCTCAGTTGATGCTAACAAGTTCTTAGCCTCTCAATTGGGATAATGGTGGTAGTAATAAAATTAAAAGACTTATAAAAGTGCAGAAATAATATCCGTCCCAACCATCTTAATCAAGCGCTAAAATTTTTTGTCTCTCATCCGGGATGGGGGTGGTAGTAAAAAGAAAGAAAAAAATGAAAAGTACTTATGCACACACCCTTTCTCAACAGAAATGAAAGCTAAGTTAAAAGCAATAAGTGATGAAGAAGTACATGAAAACTGAAATTTTATTACTTAAAAAAGTGTTACACACTAGGAAACCCAAACTAGGGTTAGGAAAATATCACTCAAAGCTACTCATAAACACTATAAAGAACTATGTGAAACTCTACCAGTTCTCTCTAAACATCAGCCTTGGGCATCTATTTATAGAGAAAAAATAAGTTCTTTTGAAAAAGCTGGCAAACAACTTTTAGAAAATCTGAAAATCGGCTTATGGAAAAGCTGGGCATTGGCTAGTTGATGAAGAGGCGGACACGTGGCGGCTGATGTTGAGATGGCATCTGATTTGGCTGGCTGGATAAGGGTGGCTGACTTTGAGCTGGCAGGATAAGGGCTGCAGATAAAGGCGGCTGGCAGGTAGCAGGTTGGGTAGCGGGTTGGCAGGTGGTAGGTAGCAGGCTGGTAGGTTGGCAGGTCATGCTGGCGAGCTGGGTAGCGGGTTGGCGGGTCGAGCTGCCGGGCTGGGATTAAATGTTGGTGCAACCATAGTGATCTAGAAGTGATCAAGCTTGTATCTTCACTGTCAACTCAATATGAGTCTATCTGGGTCGCACATAAAATTGTGGAGAAATTGGGAGATTGGATCTGTACTATTTAGCTCATATGATGATTTGAAGGATATTGAAAAAAGGGGCTGAAAATATTCTAAGGCATTTGGCATTGAGTGTATTTAGTTCACTCAACGCCATCGGGCTGAAAGCATTGAGTGTATTTAGTTCACTCAACGCCATGGAGTTTGGAAAGATTATAAGGAATTTGGCGTTGAGTGTGTTTAGCTCACTCAACGCCATTGGGCTGAAAGCCTTGAGAGCATTGAGTCCAGTCAGCTCTTTCGCGGGTTAAGTGTTAACTCTGCGGATGTTGGCGTTGAGTGCGTTAAGTGCGTTGACTATCACAATTAAGCATTGAGTGCGTCGAGTCCACTCAACGCCTTCGTCGAGTAAAGGGTTTACCTGGCGAATCTGTATCTTAGGCGTTGAGTGTATTGTATTCACTCAACGCCATTCGACGAATCCAGTTCGACGTTCTGTCCTCTGGCGCAGATTTCGTCGAGCTGAGTTTGACGAATGAGTTTGACGTTCTGGCCTTTGGCGCAGATTTAGTCGAGCTGAGTTCGACGAATCCAAATCGACGTTCTAGCCTTTGGCGCTGATTTCGTCGAGCTGTGTTTGACGAATGCGTTCGACGTTCTGGCCTTTGGCGCAGATTTCGTCGAGGTGAGTTCGACGAATTGTTCATCAAGCTGAGTTTGATGAATGCCCGTACTGAGTCAAATGTTGACTTGCAGAATCTATCTCCTGGGATATAAATAGGATGTTTTATGGTTTTTTGGGGATGTTTGTTTTCTTTCTGCACACGAGCCGATTCTGTGCGATAAGAAGAAAACCTAGAAACCCGACGGAAGGGTTCCACCAATCCTGTCGCCGATTCCGATCCTGATCCCGGTGAGTGTCGTCGCCGCCTCTCCTACAACAGATCTAGCAGTCTGTGGAGACACTGATTGTCCTCTCCCTACCTATAGCTTGTGTGACAAGTTGTTGGTGGTTCTCCCGATCGTATGGATTATTGTAGAGGCGCGAATATATTACAACATGCTTTACTTCTTGATTCATGAATATTGCTAGATCCGAACTCGTTTGGGTTTTTCTTATTTTTTTCCGCTGCGTGCACAAGTGTTGTGCCATCCCTAAAAACCCAACAGTGGTATCAGAGGGAGGTTTCCGGCAATATTCAGTGTTTTAGAAGTTGTTGAATCCATGGTGTGTAGATTTGGTGATTTTGAAATGTTCCAAATGCCCAAATCTAGTCTTGGATTTTTCCAAGAATGCATGTGATTTCTTTGAGTTTACTCCTTAACAGTAACCATCACTGTGTTGGTTTGTGACACTAAGTATGTGTTAGATTTTGATTCTCACATAAAGTGACGTGCTTGTCTACTATGTAAGTTGAGTTGGTGTTTGTCAAGTCCTGTGCATGTAGGTCTGATGATTTAGACATGTTCTAGTTGTTCAGACTTAGCCCAGTTCATCAATTGTTGATGATTCTTGTGCACATCTGGGATATATTTGGATTATGCTTGTTTTATTTTATTTTGTTTGATGTGCACGCTGGTTAAGTGTTAACCATGATTAAAGAGTTAATCAGCTATTTAAAATCCCTTAACCAATATTAAGTATTCGGATGCCTTCCGATGGATGACACTCCTCCTTCCTCGATCGATGAAGTGTGGGATTGCCAAAGCAAGATGCATTAATCTATCTTGGTGAGGGTGCGAGCAGATAATTGTGATATCCCACTATCGACATCGGGTCTAGATTAACTAGGTGACCTTAAAGGTTGAGTGCCCAGAGGCATTGGGTTGGCATGCACCATATGATGGATGCGAATAAAGAGTTATTCACCAGCCATACAAGAATTGCATTGTGATGCAATTGGCAAGCGTTGCCTACCTAAGTAGCTGCATTGTGAGAGAAAAGCCAAAGCTGACGCATAGTGTTTGTGAAATATGGATCTTTCCACTAAGAGGTTTCTCGCCAAACTCTTTGAATTGATATTGAGGGTTATCAGTTTGATAAAAATAGTCGGAGATTTTGATTAAAGTCCTAATTGAAAGAGAAATTGTATTTTGAAATGTGGTACTAATTTGCTTTGTTTGTATTCTTGTAGAATTTCCATGACAAGTTGTTCACACTCCAGCCTGTCCCTCAGAGCGATCTTTGAGAAGGAGAAGTTGAGTGGTACAAATTATTTGGACTGGTACAAAAACCTGAGAATTGTTCTCAGGCAAGAGCGCAAGCTCTATGTTTTGGAAGAGGTATCCCCTGATGAGCCTGTCGGGAATGCACCCCATGTTGATAAAGATGCTTATAAGAAGTATCTTGACGACTCCTTAGACATCGAATGTCTCATGTTAGCGATCATGAACTCTGAGCTTCAGAAGCAACATAAGAACCTGGATTGTAAGGACATTGATGAGCATCTCAAGAAAATGTTTCAAGTGCAAGCTCGTCAAGAGAGATTCGACGTCACCAAGGCGTTGTTCCAGTGTAAGATGGGAGCTCAGGACTTAGTAGGGACTCACGTACTCAAGATGATTGGGTATATCGAGTACCTTGAAAGACTTGGTGTCCCTCTAGGCCAAGAGTTGGCTACAGACCTGATCCTACAATCATTGTCGGAGAGTTATGAGCAGTTCGTCTTGAACTATAACATGAATGAAATAGACAAGATACTGCCCGAGCTCTTAGGCATGTTGTGAACTACCGAGATTAATATGAAGAAGGCCAAGTCTGCTAGCCTCATATTGATGGTGCAGAAAGGCAAGGGCAAGGCTGGTCATTGGAGGAGGAATTGTCCTTCATACATTGAGGGTCTGCAGAAGACAAGAGGAGGTATGACCTCCACTTCAGGTATATATGTTATAGAGATAAACCTTTCTTCTCCTTTATCCTGGGTATTGGATACCGGACGTGGTTCACACGTTTGTATAAATGTGCAGGAACTGGGAAAGAGAAGAATGTTGAGTAAAGGAGAGGTGGACCTGCATGTTGGCAATGGAGCAAGAGTTGTTGCTGTTGTCGTGGGGGTTTATTGTCTTGCTTTGCCCAGTGGGCTTGTAATAGAACTAGATAATTGTTATTTTGTTCCTTCCATAACTAGAAACATTATATCCATTTCATGTTTGGACTTGGTGGGTTTTTCTTTTATTATTAAGAACAACTGTTGTTCAATATTTAAGAATGATGTTTGTTATGGTGTAACCCAAATATTTAATGGTCTATATGTTTTGAACTTAAACCATCTGATATATAATATTGAAAATACTAAAAGACTAAGAACAAATGACTCGAACCCAACGTATCTTTAGCATTGTCGTTTAGGCTATATAAATGAGAAACGTATATCCAAGCTCCATAGAGATAGAATGTTGGACTCATTTGATTATGAATCATTTGAGAGATGAGAATCTTGTTTGTTAGGCAAGATGACTAAAGTTCCTTTCACTGGCTTCAATGAGAGGGTTGATGATCTCTTGGGTATAGTACATAATGATGTAAGTGGACCCATGAGTTCTATGGCTAGAGGTGGGTTCTTATACTTTGTTACATTTACTGATGATTTCAGTAGATACAGATACGTGTATCTTATGAAAAGCAAATCCGATACCTTTGAAAAGTTCAAAGTGTTTAAAAGCAAAGTAGAAAACCATCTGGGTAAGAAGGTTAAAGCACTCTGATCTGATCGAGGTGGTGAATACCTAAGTCGTGAGTTCCGTGATCATCTGATAGTGTGTGGTATTGTATCACAACTCACTCCACCTAGAACACCATAGCATAATGGTGTGTTTGAGAGGAGGAATCGTACTTTGTTAGACATGGTACAGTCGATGATGAGTCATGCAGATCTGCCTATTTCCTTCTGGGGCTTTGCTCTAGAAACTACTGCTTTAACATTAAATCGTGCTCCAACGAATGTGGTTCTAAAGACTCTATATGAGATATGGACTGGGAAGCATCTCAGTATGTCGTTCATTAATGTTTGGGGCTGCGAGGCATGCGTGAGACGTCAAATGCCCGATAAGATGGAACCCAAATCAGATAAGTGTTATCTTGTGGGGGTATTCTAGGGAAACCAAAGGGTACTATTTCTACCTACCGTCGAGGGCAAAGTGTTTGTCGTAAGGACTGCTGTCTTTCTTGAGAAAGAGTTCTTAAGTAGAAAAACAGCGAGGGTAGAACTTGAAGAAGTTCAGAAACCACAAATAGTGAATGAACCGGAATTGGAACCTGAGTCAGGACTATAAGTAGTTGTAGCTGGAGAACCTGCTCAGGAAACACAAGTTCCACATAGATCTGGTAGACTAAGATTTGAGCCTGAGAGATATGGATTTCTCATGTCTCAAATAGGCAATGTGTTGCTTATGGATCATAGTGATGAGCCTACAACCTACCATGAGGATATGTGTGAACTAGACTCCGAGAAGTGGTCTGAGGCCATGAAATCTGAAATGGACTCCATGTATGAAAACCAAGTATGGACTTTGGTGGAACCAATTGAAGGGGTAATACAGATAAGGTTCAAGTGGGTCGTCAAGAAGAAGACTGACATGGATGGGAATGTACAGACATTCAAAGGCCGACTGGTGGTAAAAGGTTTTAAGCAAATTCACGGTGTTGACTATGATGAGACTTTTTTCCCTATTGCCATGGTTAAGTCCATCAGAATTCTGCTTGTTATTGCTCTGCATTATGACGACGAGATCTGGCAGATGGATGTCAAAATGGATTTCCTTAATGAGAACATCCTCGAGGAAGTGTACATGACACAACCTAAGGGTTTTGTATCTCCAGGTGAAGCCACTAAAATATGCAAGCTACAGAGATCCATTTATGGATTGAAACAGGCTTCTCAAAGTTGGAATCTTCATTTTGATGAAAAGATCAAAGAGTTTGGTTTTATTAAGAATAAGGATGAACCTTATGTTTACAAACTGATTAGTCTAAGCATTGTAGTCTTCCTGATATTATATGTAGATGACATACTGTTGATCGGGAATGAGAAACCGGCCCTACAAGTTGTTAAGAATAACCTAGGGGACTGCTTTTCGATGAATGACTTAGGGGAAGCGACTTATATAATCGGTATTAAGATCTATAGAGATAGATCAAAGAAGTTGCTGGGTTTGACCCAAAGTACATACATTGACAAGATGTTGAAACGGTTCAACATGCTTGAGTCCAAGAAAGGATTCTTGCTCATTTCTCATGGTGTGAGTCTCTCTAAGGACCATTGTCCTAAGTCTTGTGAAGATAAGGACCGCATGAAGTTGGTTCCATATGCTTTGGCAGTTGGATCAATCATGTATGCAATGTTATATACTAGACCCAATGTCTCTTATGCTTTGAGCATGACTAGCATGTATCAGTCTGATCCCAGTGAAAGTCACTGGATAGCCGTCAAGAATATCCTCAAATACTTACGAAGAACTAAGGATATGTTCTCGGTATTTGGCGGAGAGGAAGAGCTCATTGTAAGTGGTTACACGGATGCTAGCTTCCAAACTGATAGGGACGATTCAAAGTCTCAGTCAGGGTTTGTGTTTTGCCTGAATGGAGGTGCTGTTAGTTGGAAGAGTTCCAAGCAGGATACAGTTGCCGATTCTACTACTGAGACCGAGTATATTGTCGCTGCAAATGCAGCGAAGGAGGCTGTATGGATTAGGAAATTCATCGGCGAGTTAGATGTAGTTCCTAGCATTTTTCGTCATGTAGATCTGTACTATGACAACAACAGTGCAATTACACTTGCTTCGGAACATAGATCTCATTAGCTCTCCAAACACATACTCTGGCGGTTCCATCTAATTCAAGAGATTGTCGGTCGAGGAGATGTGAGCATATGCAAAGTGCCGACTGAGGAAAACATTATGGATCCATTGACAAAGCCTCTTGCACAGAGAAAGCATGATGGTCATGTTAGATTTATAGGTATACGATACCTAAATGATCAACTCTAGTTTGAGTCTTGTGGATTGTATGTTTGTTGTGTGTATAATATTTCATTTGATGAATAAAAGTACTATATGCATTTCATTTTGTATATTTTGGCAAGTTCTTTTATTATAAAGTTATTTCTATTATGATAGAGTAGTTCAATTTAATAAATGCCCTTAGAGTGCTTGCTTCCATAGGTCAAGTAGTGACTTGATGTGAGAACCTATGATTTCAAAAGCTTCATTCTTAAAGGTCCCTGGTCGTTGTATCATCTTTGAAGCTATAAGGGCGATGATGATACCTTTAAGACTAGCATGTGCGTTGACTGATGACCTGTCCTCACATGTAATGATATTGTGATATCAAGTCATCACATTGTTACTTGTTATGAACAAGTTGTACTGGACAGATCCACCATGAGAATACTTTATGGATTGTTATATGAACATGTCACAAGTATGACTCAAGTGGCAATGGAGTTTGTGGTCCTTTGACCTGAAGTAACCGCTTTCATTGAGTGAGGAAGAGCACGTTTTGATGTCATCAAAAGACCAGTCTTGAGAAAGTTGGATGATAAAGGTGGTTATTGGGTACGATACGAATCATTTGGGAGTTTGCGTGTGAGCAGAGATGGGATTTGTCCTCCTATATGATAGGAGTTGCATCCAGGGGGCCCCTTGATGGAATGAGACTGAGAATTGCATAGCCATGCTTGGTTAAGTCAATATATGATATTGGACTCACTAATTTTCTACAAGTCCATTCTAGATCAAGAAACTTAGATTGAACATTTATGAGGGTGACACGGTCTATACCTCTAATTCTATCCGGATGTAAGGGACGAAGGGACATGACAACACTGTAACACTTGTCACAATAGATTTTGAGTTTTATAAACTCTTACTGTTTGGGGAGCAATGATGTATTGCTAGATGCCGCTCATTATTTATGAAGCTTTTGTTTGATACTTTCTAGATCAAGTGAGAGACTGTTGGTGCAACCATAGTGATCTGGAAGTTATCAAGCATTTATCCTCACTGCCAACTCAGTATGAGCCTATCAGGGTCGCACATAAGATTGTGGAGAAATTGAGAGATTGGATCTGTACTATTTAGCTTGTATGATGAGTTGAAGGATATTGAAAAAATGAGCTGAAAATATTCTAAGGCATTTGACGTTGAGTGTATTTAGTTCACTCAACGTCATCGGGCTGAAAGCGTTGAGTGTATTTAGTTCACTCAACGCCATGGAGGTTGGAAAGATTCTAAGGCATTTGGCATTGAGCGTGTTTAGCTCACTCAACACCATCAAGCTGAAAGTGTTGAGAGCGTTGAGTCCAGTCAGCGCTTTCGCGGGTTAAGTGTTAACTCTGCGGATGTTGGCGTTGAGTGCATCGACTGTCACACTTAAGCATTGAGTGCGTCGAGTCCACTCAACGCCTTCGTCGTGTAAAGGGTTTGCCTGGCGAATCTGGCTCTTAGGCGTTGAGTGTATTGTATTCACTCAACGCCATTCGACGAATCCGTTCATTGAATCCAGTTTGACGTTCTGGCCTTTGGCGTAGATTTCGTCGAGCTGAGTTCGACGAATGAGTTCGACGTTCTGGCCTTTGGAGCAAATTTCATCGAGCTGAGTTCGACGAATCTAGTTCGACGTTCTGGCCTTTGGCGCAAATTTCGTCGAGCTAAGTTCGACGATTGCATTCGACGTTCTGGCCTTTGGCGCAGATTTCGTCGAGCTAAGTTCGACGAATTGTTCGTCAATATGAGTTCGATGAATGCCTGTGCTGAGTCAAATGTTGACTTGCTGAATCTATCTCCTGGGATATAAATAGAATATTTTAGGATTTTCTGGGGACGGTTATTTTCTTTCTGCACACGAGCCGATTATGTGTGATATGAAGAAAATCTAGAAACCCGACGGAAGGGTTCCGCCAATCCTGTCGTCGATTCCGATCCCGATCCCAGTGAGTGTCGTCGCCGCCTCTCCTACAACAGATCTAGCAGTCTGTGGAGACGCTGAGTGTCCTCTCCTGACCTAGAGTTTGTGTGACAAGTTGTTGGTGGTTCTCCCGGTCATGTGGATTACTGCAGAGGCGCAGATATAATTTTTGCGCTCAAGACTCTAGCCGTTGTGTGGCCGGCCTGATTTTTCTGTAGTATCTAGGTTGAGTTCTGACTCAATCCCTCAAAGGTAATTTTTATTACAGCATGCTTTACTTCTTGATTCATCAATATTGCTAGATCCAAACTCGTTTGGGTTTTTCTTGTTTTTTTTCGCTGCGTGCACAAATGTTGTGCCATCCCTAAAGACCCAATATTAAATTGGGGCAAACTGCTGCTGCCTGGATTCGAACCCACAACCACATGAAACTCACCAAAGTTCCCGCTCTACTAGGTTAGTTGGTCTCTGATGCTTAGTTCCTGAATATATTAAATATAAAATATTTAATACTAATTTATCATACTATAATTCTTACAATATTTTACTATTTAAAATATAATTATACTATTTGAAATATAATTAAAAACATTCTTAAAATAGTACTTTATATAAAATATTAACATTCGTAATAAAATTTTTTTAGTAAAAGATAATATACATATTATTACTTATATAATAATACTTAAATATTAATAATACTACTTAGTAGAATAATTATAATAACACTTAAAAATAATACTTAACATAATATACTAAGTATTATAATTTATAAGTAGATAGTAATTAATTTATATACATTATATTTATTATATTAACTCTTTTTATTTATATTATTATTATTATTATAAGTATTATTATATTTATAATATTTATATTATTATTATTGTAATTATATATAGATTATTAGATCCTATATATATATATATATATATATATATATATATATATATATATATATATATATATATATTAAAATAACATGACGGTTCAGCTCCGATCAGACCGGCCAAACCGATCGGACCGTGAAACTTACCACAGAACATAATATAGTAAATTAAAGTTATGGTTAAAAATGAAAAACAAACTAATTGGAGAATACAACTAAAAACAAACATTTTATTTAAGTTTTGACACGAAATATTACGATCTTGAATTAGAAATGATATTAAAACATTGACCAAAACATGTATAAATAACCACTCATCAAATATCATCATTGTTGCGGACTAACTCGATGCCCCGGTCGGGCCGGATTTGTTCGAACTGTCTTAGCTCACGAGGCGGTCGAGCGCGCACACAGTCAATGCAAGCAGAAAGTTGACACAAGATGTGATGACGTGGAAAAACCCCTTAAACGGGTAAAAAACCACGTGACCGGGTCTGTGCCTTTCAAATTCCACTAGATTTCGGTATTTACAGTGTGTTGGAGAATCGGGGCGACAGGTCGCTCCCGTTACATCTTGGGGGAGAGTGAGAAACTACGACTCCTGACGGGCAACAGGCTGCGCCGCGGGAGTAGCTTGAACGTTGGAGTGCGTGGGGACGATCCTGGTGCTCTGGTGCTTCAGGTTGCATTCACTGGCAGGTTCCGGTCGCCCTCCTCCTTTGGCTTTAGCTGGGACTTGGGCGTTTTCCTGGCTGGTGGTGCTATGGTGACTCGTGGTGGCTCGCGGTGGCTCGAGGTGGCTCGAGGTGGCTGGAGATGGCTGGAGAGCTCTCACCTGAAGAGATAGAAGGAAGCTCTGTGTCGGGAGAAAGTGAAGAATGAAGACCCCCTGGGGTCCTTTTATAGCCTCCAGGGGAGGGTCATGGCGGGCCCCACCACTAAAGTGGTGGGTTAGTGGGTGGTTACCCTCTCGATCGGACGACGAGGAGAGCCTCCCCCCGATCGGACGGCGGGGAGATCACACACGGCGGTGGGCCGCCATAGTGGCGGCGGCGGCCGGTCGGGCGGCCGGCGGCCGGCCGCGGCTAGGTCGGCGGCCGGCCGCGGCTTGGCCGGCGACTAGGCGGTTGGCCGGGCGGCCAGCAGCGAGAGCGGCCACCCTAGCGGCTGGCCGCGTTGGCCTTGAAAGATATGGTACCTAAACACCTAGAGGGGGGGGGGTGAATAGGTGACCTAAACCTTTTTAACTTTTGTTTGACAGCACAGCAATTTCAGAAATCACACAGAAAAGCCACAACACAGCACAGCACAGCAGACACACTAATTTTATAGTGGTTCCCCAATCTTTGGGTACATCCACTTTCCCCCTTCGCCTATCTAGCAGTGTACTAGATTCGGCCAAACTTCTCCACTAGCTCAGAACCCAACAAGGTTCCTACCTCAGGCCCAAAGCCTTACACTCAGCCAAAAGGCCTACACTCAGCCACCCAGGCCTACACTCAGCCAATCAAAGGCCTACACTCAGAGTTCTTCAACTCCTACACTCAGGCACCAAGCCCTACCCTCAGCCTTTATAAAATAGGCTTACAATCACTCAGATCCAATGGATCTTACAAGTTATAATAGAAATTACAAATTCTAACTCTACAACTCAGAAGGAATGAGAGGAGTTGAGAGTTTCTTGGAGAGTTCTTGGAAGAACTCAGCTTGATCCAAACTGACTTAGCTTTCTTCAAAGCTTCTTGAGTAGAACTGAATTAGTCTGAATCTTCTGCAGTTGATCCTTGATCTCTGCTTCTTGAAATCCAGATGACTCTGAATTCTTCTTCTCAGCCTTAGTTCCAAAGACTGAATCCTTGGTTGGAGCTCTCTCTCTCCAACTACTTAGATCTGCAGTTGGACTGCCTGATCTTCTTGTGTTGATCTTCTGTGTATCACTTCTTGATTTAGTCTGATCAACTACTTCAATCACACCATGTAATGTTTGTGAACTTCTTAATTATTATCTCCACACTTTTTCTGTAGACTGTGGGTGCCTATTTATAGGCTTCCTTCATGGTAACCGGCTGATCCGGTTTATAACAGTCTTTTGACTTTGCTGACAGTTGCTGTAGACCGGCTGGATTGGCAGCTGTCATGTCAACCAGTCACTTCTTGAAATTCTCTAACTGTCAGTTAGTGTCGAGACTTTCTGTTCTTAAGTGTCGACACTTATAGACCAAGTGTCGACACATGTTGTGTAAGTGTCGACACAAGTCTACAAGGTGTCGACACATTCCCTTGTATGTCTCGACACAGTTTCTTCTGCATGTGTCGACACTGAAATTGAGTGTCGACACAAGCACTTGTACTTCATTCTTTCTGTATTCTTCTAAGTGTCGACACATCTCCTTTGTGTCGACACATCTTCATGTGTAGAAACTGTCAAGTGTCGACACTGCTTCTTGGTGTCGACACAAGTCTTCATTCTTGATTCTTCAGCTGAGTGTCGACACATCCCATTAGTGTCGACACTTATACTTAGAATATTTTACAAGTTTTCTGTTCTTTGCTAAGTGTCGACACAGCTCCTTGTGTCGACACTTTCTTCAAGTGTTGAGTCTTCTGGTTATGTGTCGACACATTGTGCTGAGTGTCGACACATTCTTTAGTGTTGACTTCTTTGAGTGTGTGTCGACACATTGTGCTGAGTGTCGACACAAACTTCAAGTGTTGACTTCTTTGAGTGTGTGTCGACACATTGTGTAGAGTGTCGACACATTCTTCATATGTTGACTCTGCTGAATGAGTGTCGACACATTGTGTTGAGTGTCGACACTTGTACTTAGTCTCTGCAGAATTATGCTGAGTGTCGACACAACTCCAAGTGTCGACACTGTCTGGTGTTGACTCAGCTCTTCAAGGTGTCGACACTTCTGCTAAGTGTCGACACAGCTTTTCTGCATCCTTCTACACTGAGTGTCGACACAGCTCCAAGTGTCGACACTTTCTGACTGGTGTCGACACTTCTTCCCAGGTGTCGACACAATGACTCCAAGTGTCGACACTGCTTGTCTGGGTGTCGACACAAGCTTTCTCAAGTGTCGACACTTTGCCTCTGGGTGTCGACACATGGACTTAGAAATTTTCAGCTTCAGTCCAGTGTATACCTAACCTGCACAAATAACTCAAACAAACATCAAATACATTCTGATGTATATCATTGAGTTAGGTGAGGCTTCTTCAAATCAGGTACATTTGACCAATGTACCCAACAATCTCCCCCTATTTGGAGAAGTCATAACCCTTAGTCAATGATATACACCACTCATAATTAAAAATTACAAAATGATGTAAAACATATAAATGACAACAGGGTAAACTTGAACATGTAATAAACCACACATGTATACTTATTAAACATTGCAGAACAATTAAGAAACACACATATTTCAGAACATTCAAACTATATTTATCATATACTGTTCCAATAATGTTTTTATACATTTTCAATGAAGTATTACAATGTTTTTCTCTTAACAAATTACAATAAGCAACAAGTTAATTCCTAATCTAGTGCTGATCAGGTTCTTTGATAACAATCCCTTTTCCAGCTTTAACTTGAGCTTTCACAGCAGCAGCAGCAGCAGGCTCAGCTTCAGCAGTCTTCTTCCCTTTTAGATCTTGCTTATCTGCCTTGATCTTTGCCTTTCAAAATAATGATAAGGCTTGGGAAAGTACTTGCTAGGCTCCACAGCTGTTGGAGGTAGCTTTCCTAACTTGGCCTTCCTTCTGTGTTGGACAATGGCTTCTTGTCTAATCTCATGCTTTCTCCATTCAGCCTCTGAGAACCACTTGTTCCTCTCATGGGCATTATCCTTGGCTGCTTTCCAGGCTGTAAGAATTATGTTTCTAGAAGTAGGGCTCCATTGTTCAAAATCTGGCTTTTGCTCAGCAATTTCCCTAAACTTCTTCTTTGACAGCCTAGTTTCTTCTTCCTTGTCCAAAGCCTCTTGCATAGCAGCTGTGATAGGTTGAACAACCTTTTCCAGAATAACATTTGGCTTGCCAGCAGTTGGACTATACATAGTGCTTACATCAGCATGAATCATTTCAAAGTCTGGAGGTGGATAGATTACATCAGCCACTGCTTGTTGCTCACCTCCAAGAAATGTTCCTTGAATACCAGATTCACCTACTTCATTGTCATCACACAGGGGAGGATATCCAAGTGTAGCCCTTATAGAATTTGAAATCCATTTTGCATGCTCAGAACTGGCCTTGACTAACACTCTCTCCCCCTTTATGACTTCTTGAGCCATATGATCCCTTACATCATCTTTCTGAAATCGGATTTGGCTATCCAAATATCTTATGCCCTCTTTAAAGAAAGGTCTAAGCTTTGTAAGCTGTTCTGATATGACCTTCTGGGAATCTTTTATGGCATTTTTAACAGCAGCAATCTCTGCTTGAAATATCTTATCAAAATCAGCTTTGGCAGCAGCAGAGGAAGTTGAAGGTTCATCTGACTTATTCTTGATTTCAGTGACTATTGCATTGTGAGATGCAGTCAGATTATCATTCATCCTCAACTGATTCTCCAGCACATAGCCTTGCTTGACTGCTATATCATCCACTTTCTCTTTAATTGCTTCTTGATGTTTAGCTAGATAGACCACAGCATTAGCACCCTTGGTAAAACAATCAGTCATTGCTGTTTTATTAAGGTTCATTTCAAACCTTATAGACTTGATTTCCTGGCCTAGATCAGTTTGCAGTGCCTTGTGCCCTTCATCAACATAAGTTTCTAAGGCTTTCCTTTGTTCATCCATCTTGATTTGCATTGCAAGCAGTAGAGCACTATAATCAGTGGATGGAGCTTGTTGAACTAGTGAATGCTGAGCAACTGTTTGTAGAGCCTTCTTATAGCTTTGGCTCCTCCTCTTGAATACAAAGAACTTCTTTTTCTTAGCTTGCTCAGCTTCCTCATCTTCAGAGTCAGATGTACTTGCTATATCCACCCTATCCTTAGGGCTGGATGGTCTTTCAGTATGCACATCTTGTGCCTTCTCAGAATCTAGCCTTATAGGCTCTTCTAGACTATCCAAAGTCTCCCCCTCAGCAACAGCATCCTTCACTGCATCAGCAGCAGTCTTTTCCATATCAAAATCATCTTGATCTAAGTTCAAAAATAGATCTTCCATGGTATACTCTGCTGGAGACTGTGCAGGAGATGTACTTGGTTCTTCAACCACTGTATCAGGTATCACAACAGATGTGTCTGGAAGAACAACATCTGGTTCTGGGTTTGCTGGCTGATTTTGCTGATGATCATCAGACAAATCAGAATTTGTTATACAAAAATTCAAAGTGTTAAGATCAACAAGTACCTCTTGAATGATGAGAGTAGCCTGCTCACTATCCAGTGTAGATGGATGTTCTACAGCTGGAGGCTCCCCCTGGATATCAGCTGGCTCCTGAGGAGCAGGTGACTTTGCTGCAGTCACATCTACTGGACTTTCAGGAGTGAAGACCACCTGTTCTTCACTGCCTGAGCTGCTTGAGGACTCTTGAGGCACAGCAGCTGTCTTCCTTTTCTTCCTGGGAGGAGAGTCTGTTTAGAAGTTTGTTTCTCAGGGGTGGCCAAGTCCTTTGACACCAGCACCCTTTCCCATCTTGAGAATATTCTGGAGTCCATTCTCCTCATATGATTTATCTTTGTTCCTGCAGCAGTGCTCATTACCTCTGGAATGGATCCAGCCAGGTAGAGACTTATAATCCTGCCCAGATTGGGCTTCTTCAGGCTTTCCTTCACTTTCTCAAAAACCACCATTGACCAATCTGTCTTCAGAGTGAAGATGATTCTGGTCATTACTTCAAACATGGAGGCAGACACCCTGTCATGCCCTCCTGGTTTGCACAGAATTACCTTGCCCACTACTTCTGACAAGAACTTGCCTTGATTGTTCATCCCCTTCCTATTGAAGACTGATCCCACCTTCATCTGTGAATCCAGTCCACACCAAGTAAGAGCTTCCCTGGTCTTAGAAGCAGTTACCTCCTCTTCTTCTTGAATCTTAGGTAGCTGAAGTACCTTTCTCAAAGACTTGGGGGATAGTTTGACTTTGGTGCCATGCACCCTGGACTTGATTCTGAATCCAGAGTCGTCCACAGTTGCTTGAGTAAGAAATTCAATTACTTCTTTCTTCCAGATTTTCGTTGGTTCTGAAACCAAGAATTCCAGTCCTGAATCGCTGACTAGGGTAATCACCGATTTGAATTCCTGATCGCTGTCGTCAAATGCGCCTCGCACGAGCTCATAGCCCTCGTTGACGTTCTCTTCCAGCTTGGGAGCCATTAGGGTTTGAAGATTTAGTCTTGAGAAGAGAGAAATGTCGACACAAGAGTTTAGGTCTCGAAACTTTGAAAGCGTGTCGACAATCAAAGACAGAACCCTATTTATACCTTTCCTGTTTGAAGACGAACAGGCGGGAGGAATTTCTAATGATGTGTCGACACTGTCAATAAGTGTCGATACTGACCTATAATGTCTCGACACTCATGTGTCGACACAAATTTAGTTAACAGATTCTATGTGTCGACACTTGGTTAAGTGTCGACACCACTATACTCGACATGTGTCGAGACTTTACTTAGAAAAATTCTGAGTAAAACTTAAGTGTCGACACCTTAGTGGATGTGTCGACACCTACTCGACATGTGTCGACACTTACTATTCTGTGTCGACATAGACTTGTCTATGTGTCGACACCTTTTTACTTAGCCAATTTTTGTTCTGTATACTTAGTCTAAGTTTATCATACCTAGTTCAATTTTGAACTTATTAAACTTAGCTTCATCTAAGGGCTTAGTGAACATATCAGCTATCTGATTATCTGTTTTAACATATTCAAGTGCAATATCATTTCTTTCTATATGCTCCCTAAGAAAGTGATATTTTATCTCAATATGTTTAGTTCTACTATGAGATACAGGATTATTAGCTATGGAAATAGCACTAGTAGAATCACAATAAAGTGGAGTTCTACTTACCTGACATCCATAGTCTTCTAGCTGATGTTGAATCCATAGAAGTTGAGCACAGCAACTTCCTGCAGCTATATACTCTGACTCAGCTGTGGAGATGGCCACACTGGTTTGCTTCTTACTACTCCAAGAGATAAGTCTTCCACCTAGGAATTGACAGGATCCAGTTGTGCTTTTTCTATCTTCCTTGCATCCTGCAAAGTCTGCATCTGAATAGCCTGTTAGATCAAAATCTCCATTCCTAGGGTACCAGAGGCCTAGATAAGGTGTGCCCTTTAGATATCTCAAGATTCTCTTGACTGCAGTCAAGTGAGACTCTTTGGGGCAGGCTTGATACCTGGCACAAACACATGTAGCATACATAATGTCAGGCCTACTTGCAGTCAAGTATAGTAAGGAGCCAACTATCCCTCTATACAAGGTTTCATCTACAGGTTTCCCTGCATCATCCTTGCTTAGAGACATACTTGACCCCATAGGAGTCTTCATGGTACTGGAGGAATCCATACCATATTTCCTTATGAGTTCTAGGGTGAACTTAGACTGACATATGGAAAGACCACTTTCAGTCTGTTTAACTTGGAGACCCAAGAAAAACTTCAGTTCTCCCATACTACTCATTTCAAATTGACTCTGCATAAGCTTTGCAAACTTTTTGCAAAGGCTACTTTCAGTAGACCCAAATATAATGTCATCTACATATATTTGGACAAGTATTACTTTGCCTCTAGATTCCCTAAGGAATAGAGTCTTATCTATTTTCCCCCTTGTGAACTTGTTCTCAATGAGGAAACTAGATAGGGTTTCATACCAAGCTCTAGGAGCTTGCTTTAACCCATACAATGCTTTCCTAAGTCTATAGACATAATGTGGAAAAGTAGAATCAACAAAACCTGAAGGTTGCTCCACATATACTTCTTCTTTTAAATTACCATTAAGGAATGCTGACTTCACATCCATTTGGTATACTTTGAATCCTTGGTAGGTTGCATAGGCCAAGAACATCCTTATGGCTTCCA
The DNA here is from genome assembly GCA_039583875.1 of Platanthera guangdongensis. NCBI lineage: Eukaryota > Viridiplantae > Streptophyta > Magnoliopsida > Asparagales > Orchidaceae > Platanthera > Platanthera guangdongensis. The sequence continues at coordinate 7,599,700 of CM077154.1, read as the reverse complement.
GTCTGGCTACTGGAGCAAAGGTTTGATCAAAATCAATACCTTCTTCTTGCCTATATCCTTTTGCAACCAATCTTGCCTTATTCTTAATGATGACTCCTTGTTCATCTAACTTGTTTCTGTAGATCCACTTTGTTCCTATCACATTGTGATCTTTAGGCTTAGGAACTAAGTCCCAAACCTTGCACCTCTTGAACTGGTTTAGCTCTTCCTGCATAGCTTCAGTCCACTGTGGATCTTGTATAGCTTCTTCAAATTTCTTTGGTTCTATCTGAGACAGAAAACTTGAATATATTGCAGCATTCTGATTTCTGCTCCTTGTCTGAACACCTTGTCTTGGATCTCCAATGATCAGCTCCACTGGATGATCTCTTAGATGCCTGTTGGCTGGAGGCATCCTTACTTCTGGTTGTACTTCTTCATCATCTTCATCATGCTGAGTTCCTTGAACTTCTTCAGCTCCTGGTACATGTAGTTCTCCCCCTGGACATAAGCCATCTTCTTCTACTTGCTGTCTTGCAGCAGGTACATCTTCTATGGTTAGCTTGTCCATCTTCTTAGAAAGACCTGTGGGGCTGCACACACTACTAGACAACTCATTGTTAATAAGAAGTGTCTCATCAAAAACTACATGCACAGACTCCTCTACAACTTGTGTAGTCAAGTTGTAGACTCTATAAGACTTACTATTACTGCTGTACCCAACAAACACTCCCTCTTGGGATTTGGCAGCAAACTTAGTTAAGTAAGTCTTCCCATTGTTAAGTATGAAAGCATTTACAACCAAAAATCCTGAAATAGGATAGGTTTGGTTTCCTGCCTTTCACTACTTCATAGGGGGTCTTGTTTAACCTTTTAGTTATGGTAGCTCTATTTATCACATGGCATGCAGTGTTTACTGCTTCAGCCCAGAAATATTCTGGTAGTGAAGAATCACTTAATAGAGTCCTACCAGCTTCTATCAAGGTTCTATTTTTCCTTTCAGCAATGCCATTTTGCTGAGGTGTTCTTGGTGAAGAGAATTCTTGAAATATCCCATAGTCTTCACATAGTTTTGTCATGCTTTCAGATTGAAACTCTGTACCATGGTCACTTCTAATTTTGACCACTGTACAGTTCAATTCATTCTGAATTTGCTTAACAAAACTGTGGAAGACACTAGGTGTTTCAGATTTCTGCTTTAAGAAGAACACCCAGGAAAACCTTGAGTAGTCATCAACAACTACAAAGGTGTAGACCTTCCTACCTAAGCTGTGAACTGGCATTGGACCAAATAGATCCATATGCAAGAGATATAAACATCTCACAGCATCCTTGTTGTCAATGCTTCTAAAGGTGGATTTAGTCTGCTTGCCCTTTTGACAAGCTGAGCAAATGCCATCTTTGACACACTTAACTTGAGGACCATTCCTCACTAACTCTTCACTAAAGAGTTTGCCAATAGTCTTGTAATTAAGATGAGCAAGCCTCTTGTGCCATTTGACACATTGAGAGACTGTCTCATCAGCTACAAGACAAACTGGAGAACTATTGTTCTCAACCATAATGTCTAAACAATAGACATTTCTCTTCCTATAACCTGTCAAAATGATCTTTTGATCACTAGACCTCTTGATATGACAACCATTTTTAACAAATGAGATGTCATACCCTACATCACTTAATTGACTTATACTAATGAGGTTATGTTTCAAACCTTTAACATAAGCCACTTGAGTAATGGTAACTAAGTTAGAAGATATGTTACCAAACCCTTTGATGATTCCTTTTTCTGAACCACCAAAGGTCACCTTTGGACCATTCTTGATTGGAATGAAATCCTTCAGTAGTCCCCTAGTTCCAGTCATGTGTCTGGAACATCCACTATCCAAGTACCATGTTGGGGTATGGCCACTTGGATTCTCCTGCAAAACAAATTACTGAACCTTAGAACCCAATGGTTTCTTGGGTCCTTGGTAACTGTTAGCTTGCAACTTAACAAGGCTACCTGCTGGCTTTCCACCAGGTATCTTGTTACTACCTTTGGCACTAACATTGTGCCAACAGTCCAAAGCAAAGTGGCCAACTTTGCCACAGCACCAACATTCAAATTTGTTGTACCTTTGCTTAGGTACAGACTTGGCTGTCTTAACTACAGCAGTCTTAGTGAATGTTGGGGCTTTGCCCTTGGACTTGGACTGATTCTGAACAGTCCTTGCTGGATTAACAAATCCCAGTCCAGTCTTTCCTTTATGATGAACAAAATCATCAATCAAGGGTAGCACTGATTTAGGTTTTGAAAACCTAGCTACTAGCTCTTTCTCCTTCTGAAGATTAATCTCCAGTTTCTTAATTTGATCATTCTTAAATGTAATGGTACCCATCTGAATCACAGTAATGTGTTTCAGCCTGGCCACTTCATTTAGTTTTTGATCATAATTCTTCTCATAATCTATTGCAGCTGTCTTGAGATCAGCAATTTCCTTGGCCAAATTTTTGGCTAGGGTCTTGCTTTTCTTATAGGCTAGCAATAGTACTTGATATTCATCTAGGAGTTGATGAATATCTCCCTCAGACTCAGACATATTCTCATCACTTGATGAAGAATACTCTGACTCTGAACTTGAACTGGAATCAGAACTTTGAGTTAAGCCTTGTACCTGACTGGGTCCTGGCTGCTCCAGGTTTTTGGTACTTTCAGTCAAAGCCATCAGTCCTTGGCTTTGACAGTCTTCTTGCTCATAGATAGATTCCATGATCTGCATGAACTCTTCTTCTTCTTCAGCAAATAGCCCAATATAGGCTTCAGCATCTGTCTCTGTGTCTGAAGAAGACATATCTGAAAGAGTCTTCTCATTCTTTGCAACAAAGGACTTCTCCTTCTTTCCTTTGAAGTGTGTTTTCTTCTTGTCACTGGATTCCTTCCTTCTTTCAGGACAGTCTGCAATAACATGGCCCTGTCTATTGCAGCAGTAACAAATTATCTTGGATCCAGTTGCCTTACTTGTCTTGGTCCTTTTCTTGTCCTTCTTTGAAGGCTTCTTTTCCAGATACTGAACCTCTTTCCCTTTGGAAGATGAAGGTCTAGACCTCCACTGTTTCTTCTTAAGGAACTTCTGAAAATGTCTGGTGAATGCAGCAAAGTCTTCATCACTTTCACTGCTTGTAGATTTTGTACTTTCAGATTCTTCAGATTCTGATTCAACTACCTCAGGAGGAGGAGTTGATGACTTGGTCCTGCTCTTTCTAGGTACATCTGACTTAAAGGCAACAGTCTTTTCTCTGTATTCAGTCCTTGTTGACTTTTCTTCTTCTTTTCTTACTGACAATTGCATCTCATAGGATAACAACTTGCCAAAAAGTGTGGGAGGAGGAATTTCTCCCAACTTTGCCATTTCTCTGATGGCACAAATCTTGGTGTCCCAGTCTTTGGTTAGGGACCTTAAGAATTTGTCATTCAACTCATAGTTTGTGAACTCTCTTCCATATGACATGAGTTCATTTACAATTCTATAAAATTTCTTATAGCATTCAGTGATGCTATCTCCTCTTCCTTGCCTAAAACTCTCATATTCTTGATTAAGCAAGGACTTCCTATCTTGCCTTACTTCTTCAGAACCTTCCATGTAGACAATGAGGGTATCCCACATTTCTTTTGCAGTTTTACAGTGAATAAGGTTCTGGAAGGTGGCATCATCAATTGCACTGACTATGATGTTCTGTGCCCTTTTGTCCATAGTTGCTAGGACAATCTCATCCTTGGTCATTTCAGAGAAATCCTTTGGAGTCCTCTGATTTGCATCCAAAACTGAAATCTTCATAGGCACATATGGCCCTTCTTTGACTGTGATGTATATTCTAGGGTCAGAGGCTTCCATAAACAGCCTAACCCTCTCTTTCCAGATCCCAAAGATCTCTTTTCTGCATATAGGTAGTTTCATTGAACCCAACTCCTTATGATTCTCTGAAGAACCCATGTTCTTGATTTTCTTGAAACTGTTTCCTGTTTCCTGACTTAACTGAATCTGCCAAACTGGATCTCCTCAGACAGTTAGTCCTGATTTTGAGGAACCTGCCTCTGATACCACTTGAAAGATATGGTACCTAAACACCTAGAGGGGGGGGGGGGGTGAATAGGTGACCTAAACCTTTTTAACTTTTGTTTGACAGCACAGCAATTTCAGAAATCACACAGAAAAGCCACAACACAGCACAGCACAGCAGACACACTAATTTTATAGTGGTTCCCCAATCTTTGGGTACATCCACTTTCCCCCTTCGCCTATCTAGCAGTGTACTAGATTCGGCCAAACTTCTCCACTAGCTCAGAACCCAACAAGGTTCCTACCTCAGGCCCAAAGCCTTACACTCAGCCAAAAGGCCTACACTCAGCCACCCAGGCCTACACTCAGCCAATCAAAGGCCTACACTCAGAGTTCTTCAACTCCTACACTCAGGCACCAAGCCCTACCCTCAGCCTTTATAAAATAGGCTTACAATCACTCAGATCCAATGGATCTTACAAGTTATAATAGAAATTACAAATTCTAACTCTACAACTCAGAAGGAATGAGAGGAGTTGAGAGTTTCTTGGAGAGTTCTTGGAAGAACTCAGCTTGATCCAAACTGACTTAGCTTTCTTCAAAGCTTCTTGAGTAGAACTGAATTAGTCTGAATCTTCTGCAGTTGATCCTTGATCTCTGCTTCTTGAAATCCAGATGACTCTGAATTCTTCTTCTCAGCCTTAGTTCCAAAGACTGAATCCTTGGTTGGAGCTCTCTCTCTCCAACTACTTAGATCTGCAGTTGGACTGCCTGATCTTCTTGTGTTGATCTTCTGTGTATCACTTCTTGATTTAGTCTGATCAACTACTTCAATCACACCATGTAATGTTTGTGAACTTCTTAATTATTATCTCCACACTTTTTCTGTAGACTGTGGGTGCCTATTTATAGGCTTCCTTCATGGTAACCGGCTGATCCGGTTTATAACAGTCTTTTGACTTTGCTGACAGTTGCTGTAGACCGGCTGGATTGGCAGCTGTCATGTCAACCAGTCACTTCTTGAAATTCTCTAACTGTCAGTTAGTGTCGAGACTTTCTGTTCTTAAGTGTCGACACTTATAGACCAAGTGTCGACACATGTTGTGTAAGTGTCGACACAAGTCTACAAGGTGTCGACACATTCCCTTGTATGTCTCGACACAGTTTCTTCTGCATGTGTCGACACTGAAATTGAGTGTCGACACAAGCACTTGTACTTCATTCTTTCTGTATTCTTCTAAGTGTCGACACATCTCCTTTGTGTCGACACATCTTCATGTGTAGAAACTGTCAAGTGTCGACACTGCTTCTTGGTGTCGACACAAGTCTTCATTCTTGATTCTTCAGCTGAGTGTCGACACATCCCATTAGTGTCGACACTTATACTTAGAATATTTTACAAGTTTTCTGTTCTTTGCTAAGTGTCGACACAGCTCCTTGTGTCGACACTTTCTTCAAGTGTTGAGTCTTCTGGTTATGTGTCGACACATTGTGCTGAGTGTCGACACATTCCTTTAGTGTTGACTTCTTTGAGTGTGTGTCGACACATTGTGCTGAGTGTCGACACAAACTTCAAGTGTTGACTTCTTTGAGTGTGTGTCGACACATTGTGTAGAGTATCGACACATTCTTCATATGTTGACTCTGCTGAATGAGTGTCGACACATTGTGTTGAGTGTCGACACTTGTACTTAGTCTCTGCAGAATTATGCTGAGTGTCGACACAACTCCAAGTGTCGACACTGTCTGGTGTTGACTCAGCTCTTCAAGGTGTCGACACTTCTGCTAAGTGTCGACACAGCTTTTCTGCATCCTTCTACACTGAGTGTCGACACAGCTCCAAGTGTCGACACTTTCTGACTGGTGTCGACACTTCTTCCCAGGTGTCGACACAATGACTCCAAGTGTCGACACTGCTTGTCTGGGTGTCGACACAAGCTTTCTCAAGTGTCGACACTTTGCCTCTGGGTGTCGACACATGGACTTAGAAATTTTCAGCTTCAGTCCAGTGTATACCTAACCTGCACAAATAACTCAAACAAACATCAAATACATTCTGATGTATATCATTGAGTTAGGTGAGGCTTCTTCAAATCAGGTACATTTGACCAATGTACCCAACAGGCCTGCCGAGGGCCGGCCGGCCGGCGGCCTGCCGCGGCTAGGCCGGCATCTTGGCCGTCGGCCTGCTGCGGCCGGGCCGTCGGCGGCCGGCCGCGGCGGCTTGCCGAGGGTCGGTCGCGGCCAGGTCGACGGTCTGCCGTGGCTAGGCCGGCGCCGTGGCCGGCGGCCTGCCAGGGCCGGGTCGTCGTCTGCCAGGCGGCCGTCCGCGGCCGCAATCCCGGCGAGGCCAGCGGGAGGCCGGTTGCTGGCGGCGGTTAGGCCGCCCGGTTGGCGGTTTTCCTCCATGGGGTGAGTGGAGGGCCCCTCCCCCTATGATTTCCTCCTCATGAGAGTTCATGGAGGGAGTGGGCCACCCATGACCCATTTTTTGGGGGAGATCATGGGGGGCTTTTTTCCTATAAATGAGGGTGGAACCCATCAATTGCCCCCCAAATCTCTGATGTCCGAGAGCGAAGTGAGCGAGAGAGGAGAGATTTCTTTTGGTTCGTGCTGTCATGACGGCTTCTGGTGAGAAGGCTGAGGCGACGACGGCGGCCAGTACTTCCAAGGTACTCGGAGGGAGGCCCGACGAATGATGACGATGTACCTACGCGAAGGCGGGGGCATGAATGCTGCTTACGCGTGTCGGCGGCGCGGGAAGGCTGCGCGCACCGGCGGTGCGCTCCCGTGGAGGCCAGTTGCGCGAACCGGTCGTGCGCGCGCGCGGGGCGCGGCCCTGGCCGTGCGCGGCTCAGGCTGCGCGCACGAGCGGGCCGTGCGTGAGTGCACGAGCAGGCCGCGCGCGTGTCAGCCACGCGCGCGCGGGCAGGCCGCGTGCGCGTGCCGCGGGGGGGGGGGGGGGGGGGGGGCAGACCGCGCGAGCAGGCCACGCGAGCAGGCCGCGCACGCGAGCATCCCGCGTGCGCGGGAGCAGGCTGCGCGCAGGCCGCGCGGGCAGGCCGCGCGCGTAGTCCGCACGCGCGGGCAGGCCGCGCGCTCGAGCAGGCCGCATGCGCGCGGGCAGGCCGCGCGCGCAGGCCGCGTGTGACGCACACATTTTTGGTATGCAATATTAATTCATGTTTGAAGTAAATAATAACTTATATGATGATGTGTAACGAAATTCAATTTATTACAGGTAACGTCCACGATGATGATAAAAGATTTAAGCAGTCTTGAATCAGCATCGCCATGAGATATGATTCGGCGTCGTGCGAGTTAGTACTATGAAAATGTTATGCTGTGTTTTGTGGGCTATGTAATATATTTGTATGTCTAATATTTTGATGATATGGATGTGGACGATACAGAATATTGTTGTATGCTCGCAGGACCTGTTTATTTATATTGATATGTTGTATTTGCACGAGTATGGTTGGTTGGTTTGGTTTGCTGATGATGTTGGTTTACACTTATGTGGTAATGTTTCAAATGCATGTTATGGGTTGGGCTGGCTGGTTAGGTCTGGCTCTATGTTGTTGAATTGTGGCTGGCTTGACCGGTTCTGTCTGCTGCTTTTATTATGTAACCGGTCTTCAGCGGTATGTGTTGGGCTGGCTGGTTAGGTCTGGCTCTATGTTGTTGAATTGTGGCTGGCTTGACCGGTTCTGTCCGCTGCTTTTATTATTCAACCGGTCTACAGCGGTGGCCTTTTGTCCTGCTTCATGGGATATATCCCGATTCCCTATTTTTTTTTCTGCATTCGCGCTTCTTCTCTGCAGCCTGGCGAAACCCGATAGTTAGGGTTTGGTGGTTTCTCCTTCCTGTCGCCTGGTATGGTGAAATTTGATGCTCCTTTCTTCTTTTCTCCTTGTATGAGCCCTAAACGACTCTTCTTTAGCTACTTTTGAGGTTTTTGGACCTTTGTTGGCTTTGGTGGGAGAAATTTCAAGTTGTTGGAACCAGGTAATGGATCCCTTTCATGCTTTTCGTTTATTTGAGGCTGGATTTGAATGTTTTAGCCTTTTTGGCCGGCTGGTTTTGTATGTGTGTGGACAACCTGGTTATGTGGGCTGTTTGTGTGGGTTGCTTGGACTATTGGCCGGCTGGTTTCGTGTTTGTGTGGGTTGTTTGGACTGTTGGCCGGCTGGTTTCGTGTTTGTCTGGGTTGTTTGGACCGTTGGCCGGCTGGTTTTGTATGTGTGTGGACAACCTGGTTATGTGGGCTGTTTGTGTGGGTTGTTTGGACTGTTGGCCGGTTAGTTTCGTGTTTGTGTGGGCTGTTTATTCTAATATTTTTGGTATACTATGGTTTAATTGGCATGTTGGAGTGGCTGGCTATATGAAAAATTGAATGCGTTGGCTTGAATGCGTCGGGTCGCTGTGTGAGATGCAACCTCATGGAAGAAAATGTTGTTGCCTTATAAATGCATTATATGTCTATACAGATATTGCGAAGGATGGCATCTCCAAGTAGACGCGACGTCTATTCGAGGCGGGGCAAGGAAAAGGAACGAGTCACGGCGAGAATTTCTCTTTTTAATGTATGCTTTATATTGGGTACATTGGAAAATGTGTACCAGATTTGAAGAAGCCTCACCCTACTCAATGATATGCATCAAGGTGTATTTGATGTGTTTTGAGTTTATATATGTGCAAGTTAAGTAAATGCAGGAATGCAGAAAAATTTCTAATTCCATATGTCGACACCAGGAAAAGCTGTGTCGACACTTATGATGGCCTGTGTCGACACTGGAGAAAAGCTGTGTAGACACTTGGAGTTAATTGTGTCGACACTTGGAAAGGCTGTGTCGACACCAGAATCAACTGTGTCGACACCCAGAGGCTGTGTCGACACACAGTGAAGCATTGTCGACATCAATTGTGTCAATACCCAGAGGCAGTGTCGACACACAGAAGACTTTGTCGACATCAACTGTGTCGACAGACAGGACTTGTGTCGACACACAGCAGAGATTCAACAAAGTAAAAGAGAAGAAGTATTTGTGTCGACACACAGAGGCAATGTCGACACACAGAAGATTTTGTTGACATCAAATGTGTCGACACACAGAACTTGTGTAGACACATGGCAGAATTTCAACAAAGTAAATTCGTATGAAGAAAAGAAGTGACTGTGTCGACACTACAAAGGCTTGTGTCGACACATTCAACAGAAGGCTGTGTCGAGAAGTATTAACAACAACAAAGGAGATGTGTCGACACCACCAAGGCTTGTGTCGACACTTAGTTCACTTGTGTCGACACTTAGCCTACTTGTGTCGACACATGATGAAGTTCAGTCTCGACACTTTCAGACAGAGACAGTATTTCAAGAAGTGACTGGATGACTTGACAGCTGCCATTTCTAACTGGCCAACTGTAACTGTCAAAGCTGTCAGACGTTTGTTAGAAACTGGATCAGCCGGTTACCATGGAGGAAGACTATATAAAGGCTTTCTCCTTCAACAGAAGATGATAACAATTAAGAATAAGATTGAAGAATATACACAGATAAATAACAACACAAAAAGAAGAAGACCTTCGACAGAAGATCTAAGAAGTTGGAGAGAGAGAGCTCCATCTAAGAAGTGCAGTTGCTGAACCAGGCTACCAAGAAAGATTCAGATTGAGATCTGAATCTCAAGTCAGAAGCTGATTGAAGATCAACTTCTCAAGAGTTTAACCCTACTGAGTTCAGATTCAAGAAGCTTTGAAGAAAGCTAAGAGAGGTTGTTCTCTGCCATCAGTTGCTTCCAAGAACTGATCAAGAAACCATCCATCCCTTTTCTCTCTACCTGGGTGGTGGTAAAACACTTTATAAACATTATTTTCTGTAGGATCTATTCTAGATCTGAGCTGTAAGCCTATTTTATAAAGGCTGAGTGTAGGAGAATATTTTCTCTGAGTGGTAGGCCTTGTTGAAGGCTGAGGTAGGGCTGTGAGCCTGAGTTGTAGGAGATTGATATCTCTGAGTTGTAGGCCTTGTGTAGGCTGAGGTAGGGCATATTGCCTGAGTTGTAGGAGCCTTGTTTGGGGTTCTGAGTTGTAAGATCTGAGGATCTGAGGTGAAGTGAAGAAGTTAGGTTGAATCTAGCACACTGCTAGATAGGCGGAGGGGGAAAGTGGATGTACCCAGACCTTGGGGAACCACTATAAAAATCTATGTGAATTCTACGTTGTGATAATTCTGTGAATCTGTGCTGTGTTAGCTATAACATTTACTGCTGCTAAGTAAACAACTGAATAGATTTGCTGCCTTAAAAGAAAAACAGGAATTACACCTATTCACCCCCCTCTAGGTGGTTAGGCACTAATTCTTTCAAGTGGTATCAAAGCGAGGTTACTCAAAGAAGGACTTAACAGTCTGAGTTAGATCCTTAAGGCAGATTCAAGATCAAGAAAATGGGTTCAGGGGAAAATCATAAGGAACTAGGTTCTATGAAATTACCCATATGCAGAAAGGAGATATTTGGAATATGGAAAGAAAGAGTCAGGCTGTTTATGGAGGCTTCTGATCCAAGGATCTACATTACAGTAAAGGAAGGTTCTTATATTCCAATGAAGATTTCAGTTCTAGATGCAAACCAAAGAATTCCCAAGGATTATTCAGAGATGACCAAGGATGAGATCATCTTGGCAACTATGGATAAAAGAGCCCAGAATATCATAGTAAGTGTCATTGATGATGCAACTTTTCAAAATCTGATTCACTGCAAGACCTCCAAAGAAATGTGGGATACTTTGATAGTCTACATGGAGGGTTTTGAAGAAGTCAGACAAGATAGAAAATCTATGCTGAATCAGGAATATGAGAGTTTCAGACAAGGAAAATCTGACAGTATAACTGAGTGTTATAAAAAGTTCTATAGAATAGTAAATGAGCTGATGTCATATGGAAGAATCTTCAGTACCTATGAACTGAATGATAAATTCCTAAGATCCTTGACAAAGGATTGGGACACTAAGATTTGTGTCATTAGGGAAGTGACCAAACTTGCAGATATCTCTCCACCCACTTTGTTTGGAAAATTACTGTCATATGAGATGCAGCTGATGGCTAGGAAAGAGGAAGAGAAAAGTGCAAAAGGGGAGCATAGAGAAAAGTCTGTGGCCTTCAAGGTTGAAGCCACTAGGAAGAATAGGAGGATGTCTCCATCACCTCCTAAGATTGTTACTGAAATTGCTTCAGATAATTCAGACAATCAAAGTTCAGACAGCAGTGACTCAGATGAAGACTTTGCAGCATTTACAAGACAGTTCTAGAGATTTTTAAAGAAGAGGCAGTGGAAGTCAAAGCCTTCCACATATCAACCTAAGGATGATTATTATCAAAAGAGGAAGTCATCCAGGAAGGACAGGAGCAGGTCTAAGCCAAGCAAATCTACAACATCAAAGATAGTTTGCTACTGCTGTAATAGACCTGGACATGTTGTAGCTGAGTGTCCAGATAGAAGAAAAGAATCTACTAATAAAAATAAGATTCAACACCAGAGCAAGAAGGAGAAATCCTTTGTTGCTAAGAAGGAGAAGAGCTTGACAGACCAATCATCTTCAGAGTCAGAATCTGAAGCTGAGGCATACATTGGTTTATATGCAGCAGATGAAGAAGATGAGTTTCTGCAAGTGCTGAACTCTATCTATGAACAAGAAGACCATCAGTGCAAGGGACTGATGGCTGTGTCAGAAGAAGACAAGTGTCAAGATCAGCCTGGTCCTAGTATGATACAATATCTTTCTTGAAATTCAGATTGTAGTACTGAGTCAGAGTCAGCAACATCTGCACCAAGTGATGTGGATGGGTCTGAGTCTGAAGGTGACATTCATCAGCTGATAGATGAATATGGAGACTTGTTGCAGGCACTAAAGAAAAGCAAAAACCTGGCCAAACATCTGGCTAAGGAAATTGCAGATCTTAAGATGGCTGCATCTGATTCAGAGAAGTTGCTGGATCAGAAGTTAAATGAGATAGCCAGACTGAAAAACATTACTGTTATTTAGATGGGTAGTATCACATTTAAGAATGATCAGATTAGAAATCTGGAGATTAGACTTCAGAAAGAGAAAGAGATTGTGGGTAGTTTTTCTAAGCCAAAATCTATATTATCCTTAATAGATGACTTTGTGTCACAAAAGGGTAAGGCTGGATTAGGGTTTAAGAAAACAGCATGGGCTGCTAAGTCCAATAAGAAAGGCAAAGCCCCAGCATAAAACCATAGACCTGCTGTAAACAATTCAGCTAAGGTTGTACCTAAACAAAGGTATAACAAGTTTGAGTGTTGGTGCTGTGGCAAGGTAGACCATTTTGCCTTAGATTGTTGGCACAATTCCAGTGTCAAGGAGAATAGCAATCTGCCTGTTAGAATAGCTGCAGGCAGATTTGTCAAATTTCAGACTAACATGAACCAAGGACCCAAAACTTATTTGGGTTCTAAGGTTAAGTAGTCTTTATTGCAGGTGAGTCCAAGTGTCCATGCCCCTATATGGTACTTGGACAGTGGATGTTTTAGGCACATGACTGGAACAAGGGGGTTGCTGAAGGACTACACACCTATCATGGATGGCCCTAAAGTAACCTTTGGTGGTTCAGAAAAAAGAATCATCAAAGGATTTGGTAACATTTCTAATAACCAGATTATTTTCTCTCAAGTGGCCTATGTGAAGGGTTTGAAACACAACCTTATAAGCATAAGTCAGTTGAGTGATTTAGAATATGACATTTCATTTATTAAGAATGGATGTCATATCAAAAGGTCAAGTGATCAAAAGGTCATATTGACAGGATATAGAAAAAGAAATGTGTACTGTCTTAACTTTGAGTGTGAGAATAATGTTTCTCCTATTTGTCTTGTAGCTGATGAGAGAGCCTCTCATTGTGTTAAATGACACAAGAGGCTGGCCCATCTTAACTACAAGACTATTGGACATCTCTTTAGCAAAGAGTTAGTAAGGAATGGTCCTCAAGTTAAGTGTATAAAGGATGGGATATGCTCAGCTTGTCAAAAAGGCAAGCATACCAAATCCTCCTTTCATAGCCTTGAAACCAAGGATTCAGTGAGGTGTTTATACCTCTTGCATATGGATCTATTTAGTCCTATGCCAGTTTATAGTCTAGGTAGGAAGGTCTATACTTTTGTGGTGGTAGATGACTATTCTAGATATTCATGGGTGTTCTTTCTGAGACAAAAATCTGAAACCTCAAGTATTTTATATAGTTTTGTCAAACAAATTCAGAATGAACTGGACAGTACAGTGGTCAAAATCAGAAGTGACCATGACACTGAATTTCAATCTGAGAGTATGACAAGACTGTGTGAAGAATTTGGGATTTTTCAAGAATTTTCCTCACCTAGAACACCACAGCAAAATGATATTGCTGAAAGGAAGAATAAAACACTGATTGAGGTTGGTAGAACTCTATTGAGTGACACTTCTCTCCCAAAATATTTCTGGGCTGAGGCAGTAAACACTGCATGTCATGTGATCAATAGGGCTACTATCACCAAGAGCCACAAAAAGACTCCCTATGAGATTATGAAGGGCAGAAAACCAAACTTATCCTATTTTAGGATCTTTGGTTGCAAGTGTTATGTCCTTAACAATGACAAGTCTTATCTAACTAAGTTTGCAGCCAAATCCCAAGATGAGATATTTGTTGGGTACAACAACAATAGTAAGGCTTATAGGGTCTACAACTTGATTACTCAAGTTGTAGAAGAGTCTGTACATGTTGTCTTTGATGAAATAAGACTGATTAACTATGAGTTGACAAGTAGTGCTTGCAGTTCTACAGGTATAAATGAGAGAATGGACAAGCTTACTATTACAGAAGATTCTACTACAAATCAGGAAGTGGAAAATGATGGCCGCTGTCCAGGGGGAGTACAAGACTCTCCAGATGCTGATGAAAACCAAGAAGTGCAGCATAATGAAGAGACTGGAGATGTTCAACCTGAAGATAGACTACCTCCAGCTAATAGACACTTAAAGGATCATCCAGCAAATCAGATAATTGGTGATCCAAGACAAGGAGTACAAACAAGGAGCAGGAATCTGAACACAGTTTTTTGCTCAAGTTTCTTATCACAAGTGGAACCCAAGAAATTTGAAGAAGCTATTCTAGACCCACATTGTATTGATGTCATGCAAGAGGAGCTGAATCAATTCAGAAGGTGCAAGGTCTGGAAGTTAGTTCCTAAACCAAAAGACCACAACATCATTGGAACAAAGTGGATCTTTAGGAACAAACTGGATGAGAATGGGATCATTGTGAAGAACAAAGCAAGACTTGTTGCAAAAGGATACATGCAAGAAGAGGGTATTGATTTTGATCAAACCTTTGCCCCAGTAGCAAGACTGGAAGCAATTAGGATGTTCCTTGCTTATGCAACATATCAAGGCTTTAAGGTATTCCAAATGGATGTAAAATCAGCATTCCTAAATGGAAATCTAAAAGAAGAAGTCTATGTAGAGCAACCCTCAGGTTTTGTTGATTCTCTCAAACCTGATTATGTTTTTAGACTTAGGAAAGCTTTGTATGGGTTGAAACAAGCCCCAAGAGCCTGGTATGAAACCCTGTCTAATTTCCTCATTGAGAATAAATTCTCAAGGGGGAAAATAGACAAGACTTTATTCCTTAGGGAGTCCAAAGGAAAGATTATCCTAATCCAAATATATATAGATGACATAATATTTGGGTCTACTGAAAGTAATCTTTGTAGAAAGTTTGCAAAACTTATGCAAGGAAAATTTGAAATGAGTAGTATGGGGGAACTTAAGTTCTTCTTGGGTCTCCAAGTAAGACAGACTGAAGATGGCTTGTCCATTTCCCAGTCAAAGTTTACCCTGGAGTTAATAAAGAAGTATGGTATGTAATCATCCACTACCATGAGAACTCCTATGGGGACAAGTGTATCTCTAAGCAAAGATGATGCAGGGAAACCTGTAGATGAAACTTTGTATAGAGGAATAGTTGGCTCCCTTCTATATCTGACTGCTAGTAGACCAGATATCATGTATGCTACATGTGTCTGTGCTAGGTACCAATCATGCCCTAAATAATCTCATCTTACTACAGTCAAAAGGATTTTGAGATATCTTAAAGGCACACCTAATCTAGGCCTTTGGTACCTTAGGAATGAAGATTTTCTACTGACAGGCTATTCAGATGCAGATTTTGCAGGTTGCAAGGAAGATAGAAAAAGTACTACAGTTACCTGTCAATTTGTAGGTGGAAGACTAGTGTCTTGGAACAGTAAGAAGCAGACCAGTGTGGCAATCTCCATAGCTGAGTCAGAATATGTTGCTGCAGGAAGCTGTTGTGCTCAACTTTTGTGGATTCAGCACCAGCTAGAAGACTATGGTATTCAGGTAAGTAGAACACCTTTGCTTTGTGATTCTACAAGTGCAATTTCTATTGCTAATAATCCTGTTTCACATTGTAGGACTAAGCACATAGAAATTAGATACCATTTTCTTAGAGAACATGTAGAGAAAGAGGACATCTCACTAGAATTTGTTAAAACAGATTATCAAATTGCAGATATGTTTACTAAGCCTCTAGATGAAACTAAATTCAATAAGTTTAAAATTGAATTATGAATGTTGAACATAGATTAGTTTAACAAAATTGGCTAAGTAAAATAGTATCGACACAAGGAGTTGTCTGTGTCGACACATAGAAGTGTTGTCGACATTCCAGAGAAATGATGTCGACACATCTAGAAAATTGGTGTCGACACTTCAGAGAAATAGTGTCGACACATTCAGGAGTGGTGTAGACACATCCAGAGATGGTGTCGACACTTAGGATCAACACAGATTTCGTCGAGTGGAGAATCGACTGATCGTCGAGCGCAAAGGAGTACGTGTCGACACATAGGAGTCAACACTTATGTCGAGACATTAGTAGTCTATGTCGACACTTTTCAACAGTATCGACACATTAAGAGTATTATGCCGTGCCTTTTCACCTTCGTTCTTAGAAAGGTATAAATAGGACAAAAACATTGTCTGTCAACACACTCTCCATAGTTTCGAGACCAAATCTTTGTGTCGACAACTTCTCTCATATACATTTAAGATTTCTCTCAACCCTAATGGCTCCCAAACTTGAAGACAATGTCAATGAAGGATACTAGCTGGTACGCAACGCCTTTGACCATGCAGAACCTAAAATTCAAGCTGTAGTAACCCTATTTGCTGAGAATGGGTTGGAGTTTCTAGTATCTGAACCAACTAAGATCTGGAAGAAAGAAACACTAAAATTCTTTGGTGCTGCTACCCTAGATCATACTAGACTTAAAATTAGATCCACAGTACATGGAGTAAAGGTGGAACTCACCCAGAAGAGTTTAAGAAAAGTTCTTCACCTGCCAAAAGCACAAGAGGAAGAAGATGTACCTGCATCTAAGCTAAGGGAAGCACTTCAATGGTGTGGACTGGATTTCACCATAAAGATTGGCTCAGCTTTGAACAGGAAAGGCATGAATATGCAAGGGAAGTTTTTGTCTAAAGTTGTGGGAAAAGTGATTCTGTGTAAGCCAGGGGGCATGATAAGATATCAGCCCATATGTTCAGTTTAATGACCAGAATTATCTATAGACTAAACACTAATTGGTCAGCTGTATTATTTGAGAAGATTAAGGAAAGTATGAAGAAGCCAAATCTGGGAAGAATTGTGAGCTTGTATTTAGCTGCAACAATACCAGAAGTGATGGAACAGTCAGCTGGGACTAAGATAAATCACATGAGAAGGATGGACATAAGAATTATCTCAAGATGGGATAGGGTCCTTACTAAGGACATGCCTGATGAGGAAAGGCAAGAGGTTCCTAAGAAATCTACATCACAAGATGTTCCTGCACAAGATATTACAGATAGTGCTCAGGTGCAGGGGGGAGCCTCACCTTGAGGAAGAGCCAACCCACCTGGAAAGTGAGATGGCCACACATACTATTCTTGAGGTAATCAGTGAAGTAAATCAATCACTTTTCAATATTAAGGATGAAATGTTAACTGAATCTTTGATTGATGTTGACCAGCCAACACAACCAAACAATCAAGCACAAGATGTTATCTTAGAAGATACCTCTGCTGCTGCTAATGCTCCAGAGATTAGAGAATCTCTAGTGCCTACTCAACAAGAGTTTACCTTTGAAGAGCTGTTTCCTGATTTAGTGCAAGCTAATATTGAGGGGGAGTATGCTGGTTTTGAGGGGGAGAAAACTGCTTTTGAGGGAGAGCAAGTAGGATCTCAGGGGGAGAATGCAAGGACTGAGGAGGAGCAGATAAGAACTGAGGAGGAGCAAAGGACTCAGGGGGAGCTACCTAAGACTGCACAGGAATTGCCTCCTAGTCTAAAGGATAAAGTAAATATAGCTAGTACCTCAGATTCCGAGGATGCAGCTGAGGTTCAAGCAAAGAAGAGGAAGCTAATGGTCTTCATAAGGAGAAGCCAAAGCTACAAGAAGGCACTACAAACTGTTGATCCACAGCCTGCCCCAACAACTGATTATAGTTCTTTGTTAGTATCCATGCAAGTGAAGTTGAATGAGCAAAGGATTGCCATGGAGAAGTATATGGATGAGACTCACAAAGATTTACAACTCTCCTTGGCTACATATATAAAATCTATAAGGTTTGAAGTTAATCAACATAAGAAGGAGATGACTGATTGTTTCCACAAGGGTGGAAATGATGTGGCTTTCCTAGCCACACACCAAGAGAAAATCAAGACACAAGTTGATGATATAGATGTCAAGCAAGGCTATGTCTTAGAGAATCAAATTAGAATGAATGAAAATCTGACAGAATCATATAATGTGATTGTTACAGAAATGAAGAATCTTTCTACTGCCCATACTGAGGAAAAGGCTACAGCCCAGGCAGAGTTTGATAAGCACTTCCAGGAAGGAATAGCTGTTGTAAAAACAGCTATTCAGGACTCTCGAAAGACTATTTCTGGACAGCTACTGAAATTAAAGGCCTTCTATAAAGATGGTGTCAATTTTATGGATGAACAAGTCAGATTTCAGAAAGATGATCTTAGAGATCATGTTGCCAGAGAAGTCATAAAGGGGGAGAGAGTATTAGTCAAAGCTGGATCTGACCATGCTAAATGGATTTCCAATAGTATCAGAGCGATACTTGGATATCCACCACTTTGTAATGATGACAATGTGGCTGAATCTGGAATACACCCTGCTTCTTTTGGAGGTGAACAAGCTGAATTTGCTCAAGTAATTTATCCTCCAGCAGATTTTGAGATGATACATCAAGAAGTACAGTCCATGTATAGCCCTCCAGAAGGTGCTCAAAATGTGATCATAGAGAAAGTAGACAAGCATGTGTCAGAGGCAGTTTTGAAAGAGCAAGAAGCTCTATTGTCTAAGAAAAGATTCAGAGAACATGCTGAGTTGAAGCCTGATTTTGAGCAGTGAAGTCCAACATCCAGGAACATTATACTGACTGCTTGGAAAGCTGTAAAGGATAAGACCCATGATAGAGGTAAATGGTACTCTGCACAAGAATGGCAAAAGCATGAAGCCAGACAAGAAGCCATAGTTCAGTACAGAAGAAAGGCAAAACTAGGGAAGCTACCTCCTAATGCTCAGGAGCCTAGCAAATATTTCCCTAAGCCTTTACATTACTTTGAAAGGCAAAGAATAAGGGCTGAAGAGCAAGAGAAGAAAGATCTTAAGGGCAAGAAGCCAGCTGATGACACTAATGCTCCAGTTCAAGCCAAGATCAAATCAGGCCAAGGAATTGTCATCAAGGAGCCAGAGCAGCCTTAGAATAGACTTACTTGATTTTATAAAATTGTAAACCTTAGTGTTTAAAATCTATGTAAACTTCAATTAAAGAATCTTCTGAAAGTTGAACAAAACATGATTAATGCTCATTCTGGTTGCATTGTTATCTTGTGATAATTTGTTATATATGTTTTTGTTTTAGTATTTACCCTGTCATATAATGCTGTTATACATCATAATGTGTATTTGTTATGAATGGTGTATATCATTGACTAAGGGTTATGACTTCTCCAAATAGGGGGAGATTGTTGGGTACATTGGAAAATGTGTACCAGATTTGAAGAAGCCACACCCTACTCAATGATATGCATCAAGGTGTATTTGATGTGTTTTGAGTTTATATATGTGCAGGTTAAGTAAATGCAGGAATGCAGAAAAATTTCTAAGTCCATATGTCGACACCAGGAAAAGCTGTGTCGACACTTATGAAGGCATGTGTCGACACTGGAGAAAGGTTATGTCGACACTTGGAGTTAATTGTGTCGACACTTGGAAAGGCTGTGTCGACACCAGAATCAACTGTGTCGACACCCAGAGGCTGTGTTGACACACAGTGAAGCATTGTCGACATCAATTGTGTCGACACCCAGAGGCAGTGTCGACACACAGAATACTTTGTTGACATCAACTGTGTCGACACACAGGACTTGTGTCGACACACAGCAAAGGTTCAACAAAGTAAAAGAGAAGAAGTATTTGTGTCGACACATAGAGGCAGTGTCGACACACAGAAGATCTTGTCGACATCAAATGTGTCGATACACAGGACTTGTGTCGACACATGGCAAAATTTCAACAAAGTAAATTCGTATGAAGAAAAGAAGTGACTGTGTCGACACCACAAAGGCTTGTGTCGACACATTCAACAGAAGGCTGTGTCGAGAAGTATTAACAACAACAAAGGAGATGTGTCGACACCACCAAGGATTGTGTCGACACTTAGTTCACTTGTGTCGACACTTAGTCTACGTGTATCAACACATGATGAAGTTCAGTCTCGACACTTTCAGACAGAGACAGTATTTCAAGAAGTGACTGTGTGAAAACCACCCGTCACCACACATCTTCCCAAAACCCTGAGGTGATGGTAAGGGGGGACGGGGGTACATAAACACCAAGGACCACCCGCTGCAGGCAATGTGGGACTAATCCATCCACGGGATGGCGGGGATATTCCGCCACACGGGGGGCCCACCGGGGTCAACACCCAGACCTGGAACGCGATGGGGAAGCCCAAATATGCGGTCCCACACACACCCAATCCCGCTGGACTTTGGTTCTCAGCACACCCCCGCAGCGGGATGGCTCTGATACCATGTTAGAACCCGCCAACCCATTAGTTCATCTCAAAACCCAGGTGTTGAGATGAAGGGTGGCGGGGTACATGAACACAAAGGGGAGAAGTCTGCAGGCGGTGTGGGATTAACCCCAACCACATGACCGTGGGGATATTCCGCCACACAAGGGGGCCCACCGGGGTCAACACCCAGACCTGGAACGCGATGGGGAAAGCCCAAACATGCGGTCCCACACACACGTGTCATGCTGGCTAATATAATCCCAACACACCCCCGCAGCATGACAACCTCCTCTGATACCAAGTTAGAACCCGCCAACCCATTAGTTCATCTCAAAACCCAGGTGTTGAGATGAAGGGTGGCGGGGTACATGAACACAAAGGGGAGAAGTCTGCAGGCGGTGTGGGATTAACCCCAACCACATGACCGCGGGGATATTCCGCCACACAAGGGGGCCCACCGGGGTCAACACCCAGACCTGGAACGCGATGGGGAAAGCCCAAACATGCGGTCCCACACACACGTGTCATGCTGGCTAATATAATCTCAACACACCCCCGCAGCATGACAACCTCCTCTGATACCAAGTTAGAACCCGCCAATCCATTAGTTCATCTCAAAACCCAGGTGTTGAGATGAAGGGTGGCGGGGTATATGAACACAAAGGGGAGAAGTCTGCAGGCGGTGTGGGATTAACCCCAACCACATGACCGCGGGGATATTCCGCCACACAAGGGGGCCTACCGGGGTCAACACCCAGACCTGTAACGCGATGGGGAAAGCCCAAACATGCGGTCCCACACACACGTGTCATGCTGGCTAATATAATCTCAACAGACTGGATGACTTGACAGCTGCCATTTCTAACCGGTCTACTGCAACTGTCAAAGCTGTCAGAAGTTTGTTAGAAACCGGATCAGCCGGTTACCATGGAGGAAGACTATATAAAGGCTTTCTCCTTCAATAGAAGATGATAACAATTAAGAAGAAGATTGAAGAATATACACAGATAACTAACAACACAAAAAGAAGAAGACCTTCGACAGAAGATCTAAGAAGTTGGAGAGAGAGAGCTCCATCTAAGAAGTGCAGTTGCTGAACCAAGCTGCCAAGAAAGATTCAGATTGAGATCTGAATCTCAAGTCAGAAGCTGATTGAAGATCAACTTCTCAAGAGTTCAACCCTTCTGAGTTCGGATTCAAGAAGCTTTGAAGAAAGCTAAGTGAGGTTATTCTCTGTCATCAGTTGCTTCCAAGAACTGATCAAGAAACCATCCATCCCTTTTCTCTCTACCTGGGTGGTGGTAAAACACTTTGGAAACACTATTTGCTGTAGGATCTATTCTAGATCTGAGTTGTAAGCCTATTTTATAAAGGCTGAGTGTAGAAGAATATTTTCTCTGAGTGGTAGACCTTGTTGAAGGCTGAGGTAGGGCTGTGAGCCTGAGTTGTAGGAGATTGATATCTCTGAGTTGTAGGCCTTGTGTAGGCTGAGGTAGGGTAGATTTACTGAGTTGTAGGAGCCTTGTTTGGGTTCTGAGTTGTAAGATCTGAGGATCTGAGGTGAAGTGAAGAAGTTAGGCCGAATCTACCATACTGCTAGATAGGCGAAGGGGGAAAGTGGATGTACCCAGACCTTGGAGAACCACTATAAAAATCTGTGTGCAATCTGTATTGTGATAATTCTGTGAATCTGTGATGTGTTAGCTATAACATTTACTGCTGCTAAGTAAACAACTGAATAGATTTGCTGCCTTAAAAGAAAAACATGAATTACACCTATTCACCCCCCCCTCTAGGTGGTTAGGCACTAATTATTTCACTTTACCTAAAACATTTCACTGCTATACTGAAATACTATATGTTGTTTGCTATGAATGGCCTCATATAGAGGCAATCAAGCAAGAAAAAGTCTGAGGGGACTGATTAAAATCAAGAGCTCATCATAAATAATAATATGTGTCGACACATGGAACTGTTAAGGGTAAGGTAAAATGAATAATACTGATATTATGTATTGAATTACCAAACCAGTTGAGCCGAAAGGCATAAATGCGTGTTGTACGTACTGGTTTGGAGACTGATGACCCCAAAGGGGTCGTGCCCAAAGACTGAAAAACGGAATACTGAGACTGATACATAATTCATTGAATTACCCTTAATAGTGCCTATATGACAAGAAATAAAAGTAAAATGAATATTGTCTTATAGCTTAGACTGTAGCAGATGTTTATTGTTTACTATTTATGATTTCCTATAACAATACTGTTAGTGACTTATATTGATTTGACTGCAAGACGGATTACAAAACATGCTCTAAATTGTTTCATTAATGACATGAACTATTATATATTGGCTTATTTAATTGCAACAGTAATTATTTCTTTTCCTGTTTATACAACTGTACAACACATTAAAAAGGTAAATTTTCATTTAGTCTTTATACAAGACTAACGCTTGTATTCTCTAAATTTTTAGGAACCGGAAGGACAGCGACCGATCGTCATTAGAGCTCAGGTAGGAATTTACTGAATTATTTATTTTCTATCCTTGCTCTAGAATGTTATACATGTTTATGATACGTACTCGTTATGAAATGCATATGCATATTTCCGCTGTACCTGATTATATATCCAAATATTGATATTGTTAATTGTGGCGGACAAACGGGCCGTTACAATTTAATGGTATCAGAGCCAGGTTTTCAACTGAACCCTGGCCATAATGAGTATGTATTATTGTTAGTAAATCCATCTAAGTGTGCTTTAAATGGATGCATATATGTTGACATTGAAGGACTTTGCACAGGAAGCCCAAGAGGCAATGTTTGAGGGCAGTGCATCGGGGCAGGCCTAGCAAGAGCTGCCACAAACGATACCCTCACAGGTAGAGCAACAGACACCATCACATCTAATGGATCTGACACGGATGTTGGCAGAGGCTATTAAAATGGTTTGAGATGTGCCCCCTCCACCAGCACTAGAAGTGGCAGGACCGTCACAGCAGAGGCAGTTGGATGTCGATTTAAAACAATTCCTGGAGTTGAAGCCACCAGTGTTTCAGGGAGGGTTATCACCCTTGGAAATAGAGGATTGGATCTCACGCATTGAGACCATACTGGAAGTCATGCTTTGTCCAGATGAACGAAAAGTGGGTTTGGTCACGTTTTTATTGGAAGGAGAAGCGAAGCGGTGGTGGCAGAATGTGTGTGGCAGACTGGCTGGCCGCGCACAAGCAAGTATTCAGTGGGCCACTTTCATTCAAGCATTTACCAATTGGTTTGTCCCAGAATCAGAAAAGAAGTTATTACAGGACAGGTTTTTGCGATTGGTACAGGGTCCTTGATCCGTCTTGGAATATGAAACAGAGTTCGCCAATTTAGCGTTTTATGCAGAGGCCTTTGTGCCTAATGAGAGAGAAAGATGCCGATGCTTCCAGGAAGGACTGCGAGATAATATTCGTTCGATTCTGATACCGATGGAGTTCACAGACTACGGGGCTTTGGTGAAGAAAGCCCGTTTGATGGAAATTGATGCGGAGAAAACGCAGAAGCGAAGGGACTTTGCGAAGAAAAGATCGACGTGGTCGTATTCCAATAAGGAGTCCTCGAGCAAGACAAGCACATCAGGGAAGTCAAGTGATTCAGGAAAACGGTCTCGTCCCATTGAAAGCAGTGACAGTGCACCAGTAGTTGAGCAATGATGTGGCAAGTGTGGCAAAAGCCACAAGGGGCAGTGTCTATTGGGAAGCAACGTTTGTTACTTGTGCCGTCAGCCTGGGCATCGACAGAGGGAGTGCCCTCATAACCGAGAAGGACAAAGACCAGCACAGCAGTTTTCAGTGCCACAGTGCCAGAGGTTGTATCTGATGGGTCGTACTACGGGAGGTGAGCACGCAGCCTCAGCTTCTACTTCAGTGCCAGCAGGAGCATATATAGAAGAACGTCAAGAACTAGAATGCCGAGTGCAGCCGCGGGTGTTCAATCTTAATCAGCAAGAGGCAAAGGCGGATGACACCGTTGTGACAGGTATTATCCCTATCGGTAACTATTTAGTTAAACTGTTATTTGATACGGGAGCAAGCCATACCTTTATTTCTACAACAATATTGAATGCAATTGCGGCAAAACCGTATCGGGTACAAGAGGTTCTGCATGTTACATTACCAAATAACCATATACTCACTGCACAACAATGAGTAATCATTACGTTTGCCCTGAATGATAAGCCATTTACAACGGACTTAGTGGTTCTTCCACTGACCGAGTTTGATATTATTTTGGGCATGGGCTGGTTAACCCAACAGGAGGCAGTGATTGACTGTAAGACCAAAGAAGTATCGGTAAAGTGTTCAGATCAAAGCAGAATTACGTACCGAGGATTAGGTGAAGTGTCGAAAATGCTAATTTCTGCAATGAAAGCGCTTTCACAAATTCGGAAGGGCGGTCAAGCTATTTTGGTAATGGTGAAAGGACCTCCAGAAGAAAAGAAAGACATTACGACAATTCTAGTCGTATGTGAATTTCAAGAATTATTCCCGGAAGAATTTGTTGGACTCCCTCCAAAGAGAGAAATTGAATTTGAAATCAACCTCGAGCGAGGGGCTAGACCAGTGGCAAAGTCACCATATCGAATGGTGCCAAAGGAATTGACAGAATTGAAAGTGCAGTTACAGGAATTGATTGATAAAACTTTCATTCGCACAAGTTCCTCCCCGTGGGGTGCCCCCGTATTGTTTGTAAAGAAGAAAGATGGAATGTTACGTCTGTGCGTAGATTATCGTGAACTCAATAAGTTGACCGTGAAGAATAAATATCCTCTCCCTCGTATAGAGGATTTATTCGACCAACTTGTCAACGCTAGAGTGTTCTCTAAGTTGGATTTGCGATCTGATTACCACCAGCTAAGGATAAAAGAAGAAGATATTTTCAAAATTGCGTTCAGTACCAGATATGGTCATTATGAGTTTATGGTTATGTCGTTTGGGCTAACCAATGCACCAGCAACATTTATGGATCTGATGAATCGGGTCTTTAAAGATTATTTGGACTGATTCGTGATTGTGTTCATTGATGATATACTAATTTACTCCCCGTCAGAAGAAGAACATGCTTGGCATCTGCGATTGGCCTTGCAAACATTGAAAGAACATCAATTGTATGCCAAATTTTCAAAATGTGAATTTTGGTTGAGAAAAGTGTCTTTTCTCGGACACGTGATAACGGAGCAGGGTTTGGCTGTAGACCCCGCAAAGGTTGAGTCTATCCTCAGTTGGCCGCAACCGACAACAGTGACGGAAGTACGGAGTTTCCTGGGGTTGGCAGGATACTATCGACGTTTTGTAAAGGACTTTTCAAAGATCTCTTTACCGTTGACCCACCTAACTAGGAAGAATATGTCGTTTCGTTGGTCGGATGACTGTCAATTAGCATTTGACATCTTAAAAGAAAAACTGACGACAGCACCAATTTTAACCATGTCGTCCGGTACGGAAGGGTTTCAGATTTATAGTGATGCTTCGTACAAAGGATTGGGTTATGTATTGATGCAGCACGAAAAAGTAATTGTGTATGCTTCCCGACAGTTGAAAGATGCGGAGAAGAATTACCCAGTCCATGATTTAGAACTGGCTGCCATGATCTTTGCCCAGAAGATTTGGCGACATTATTTAAATGGCGTACGCTGCGAAGTTTTTATGGATCACAAAAATCTAAAATATATATATTCTCAGAAAGAATTGAACCTTCGACAGCGTCGTTGGTTAGAATTTATCAAAGATTACGATGTCGATATGCAGTACCACCCTGGTAAAGCAAATGTGGTTGCGGATGTCTTAAGCCGCAAGAATAAAGTTGGATTATCTGTTTTGTCTGGTTATGAAGCATAATTAATGTATGAGTTAGAAAAGATGCAAATCACTCCACTTGTTACACCGGAAAGCAAGCGAGCCCAGTTGTCTCAACTACAAATCAGATATACATTGAAAGATAGAATTAAAGAAGCTTTGCCAAAGGATCCGTTTCTCGCTGAATTGCAAGAGAAAGTAAAGAAAGGAGAGACTGGCGAGTTTACGGAACAGAATGGGCTATTACTTATGAACGGGCGATTGTGTGTCCCGAATATGAACAACTTACGAAAAGATATATTATATGAGGCACATAACACCCCGTATATAATTCACCCAGGACGAACAAAAATGCATCATGACCTGAAGGAGGATTTCTGGTGGCCTGGTATGAAAAAGGACATAATAGCATATATTGCGTCCTGTAACACATGTCAACTGGTGAAAGCAGAACACCAGAAACCTGGAGGATATTTGCATTCCCTACCCATACCAGAATGGAAGTGGGAAGACATTGCGATGGATTTTGTTTTTGGTCTCTCTCGTAGCAAATTGGGGCATGATTGTATTTGGGTAATTATTGATCGCTTAACGAAGAGCACACATTTTATTCCCGTGTGACAGGATGGACCGCCTGAAAAGTTAAATGATCTGTACATAGATGTTATTGTAAAATTGCATGGGATTCCCCGATCCATTATTTCTGACCGCGACGGTCGCTTCACGTCGGGAAACTGGAGATATATTCACAAACGTTTGGGGACAAAGTTATTATTCAGCACAACATTCCATCCCCAAACAGATGGGCAGTCGAAGCGAACAATCCAGTTCTTAGAAGATTTACTGCGTATGGTTGTTTTGGATTTAAAAGGCCCCTGGGAAAAGTATCTGACATTGGTAGAGTTTGCGTACAATAACATCTACCAATCGTCTATCCAGATGGCACCCTTTGAAGCATTATATGGCCGACGTTGTCGAACACCATTAAGTTGGGCAGAAGAGGGGGGAGCGAGCACTGTATAACCGAGAGAAAATTGATAAATGGCATGAAAAAGTAAAGCTGATACAACAAAGAATGAAGGTAGCTCAAGATCGACAACAGAAATACTATAATGCCCATCATCGCCTTGTGCAATTTCAAGTTGGTGACCAAGTATGTTTGAAAATTAGACCGTTCAAAGGGGTCACACGTTTCCGACGACTTGGAAAATTGAGTCCGCGTTATGTCGGACCTTTTTCAGTCATTGAACGGGTAGGTGATGTTGCCTACCGCTTGGAGCTACCAGCAGAGTTGCAGAGGTTACATCATGTATTTCATGTGTCAGCATTACGAAAGTATATTCGTGACCCTAAAATGATTGTTTCAGCCATAGATATACAAATTGAACCAGACCTCTCGAGCCCGACAGAACCATATCAGATTATAGATCGGTAAAACAAACAGTTAAGAAATCGAGACGTGACGTTTGTGCTAGTTTGGTGGAAGGGTCACCCTAGGCACGAAGCGACGTGGGAACGTGAAGATGCAATGCAGAATCTTTTTCCTGTACTGTTCGATAATATGGAAGAATGATTTTCGGGGACGAAAATTATTTAAGGAGGGGAGAATTGTGACACACACATTTTTGGTATGCAATATTAATTCATGTTTGAAGTAAATAATAACTTATATGATGATGTGTAACGAAATTCAATTTATTACAGGTAACGTCCCCGATGATGATAAAAGATTTAAGCAGTCTTGAATCGGCGTCGCCATGAGATATGATTCGGCGTCGTGCGAGTTAGTACTATGAAAATGTTATGTTGTGTTTTGTGGGCTATGTAATATATTTGTATGTCTAATATTTTGATGATATGGATGTGGACGATACAGAATATTGTTGTATGCTCGCAGGACTTGTTTATTTATATTGATATGTTGTATTTGCACAAGTATGGCTGGTTGGTTTGGTTTGCTGATGATGCTGGTTTACACTTATGTAGTAATGTTACAAATACATGTTATGGGTTGGGCTGGCTGGTTAGGTCTGGCTCTATGTTGTTGAATTGTGGCTGGCTTGACCGGTTCTGTCTGCTTCTTTTATTATGTAATCGGTCTTCAGCAGTATGGGTTGGGCTGGCTGGTTAGGTCTGGCTCTATGTTGTTGAATTGTGGATGGCTTGACCGGTTCTGTCCGTTGCTTTTATTATTCAACCGGTCTACAGCGGTGGCCTTTTGTCCTGCTTCACGAGATATATCCCGATTCCCTGTTTTTTTTTCTGCATTTGCGCTTCTTCTCTGCAGCCTGGCGAAACCTGATAGTTAGGGTTTGGTGGTTTCTCCTTCCCGTCGCCTGGTATGGTGAAATCTGATGCTCCTTTCTTCTTTTCTTCTTGTATGAGCCCTAAACGACTCTTCTTTAGCTACTTTTGAGGTTTTTGGACCTTCGTTGGCTTTTGTGTGAGAAATTTCAAGTTGTTGGAACCAGGTAATGGATCCCTTTCATGCTTTTCGTTTATTTGAGGCTGGATTTGAATGTTTTAGCCTTTTTGGCCGGCTGGTTTTGTATGTGTGTGGACAACCTGGTTATGTGGGCTGTTTGTGTGGGTTGTTTGGACTATTGGTCGGCTGGTTTCGTGTTTGTGTGGGTTGTTTGGACTGTTGGATGGCTGGTTTCATGTTTGTGTGGGCTGTTTGGACTGTTGGCCGGCTGGTTTTGTATGTGTGTGGACAACCTAGTTATGTGGGTTGTTTGTATGGGTTGTATGGACTGTTGGCCGGCTGGTTTCGTGTTTGTCTGGGCTGTTTAGTCTAATATTTTTGGTATACTATGGTTTAATTAGCATGTTGGTGTGGCCGGCTACATGAAAAATTGCATGCGTTGGCTTGAATGCGTCGGGTCGCTGTGTGAGATGCAATCTCGTGGAAGAAAATATTGTTGCCTTATAAATGCATTATATGTCTATACAGATATTGCGAAGGATGGCATCTCCAAGTAGACGCGACGTCTATTCGAGGCGGGGCAAGGAAAAGGAACGATCCACGGTGAGAATTTCTCTTTTTAATGTATGCTTTACCTAAAACATTTCACTGCTATACTGAAATACCATATGTTGTTTGCTATGAATGGCCTCATATAGAGACAATCAAGCAAGAAAAAGTCTGAGGGGACTGATTAAAATCAAGAACTCATCATAAATAAAAATATGTGTCGACACTTGGAACTGTTAAGGGTAAGGTAAAATGAATAATACTGATATTATGTATTGAATTACCAAACCAGTCGAGCCAAAAGGCATAAACGCGTGTTGTACGTACTGGTTTGGAGACTGATGACCCCAAAGGGGTCGAGCCCGAAGACTGAAAAACGGAATACTGAGACTGATATAGAATTCATTGAATTACCCTTAATAGTGCCTATATGACCAGAAATAAAAGTAAAATGAATATTGTCTTATAGCTTAGACTGTAGCAGATGTTTATTGTTTACTAATTATGATTTCCTATAACAATACTGTTAGTGACTTATATTGATTTGACTGCAAGACGGATTACAGAACATGCTCTAAATTGTTTCATTAATGACATGAATTGTTATATATTGGCTTATTTAATTGCAACAGTAATTATTTCTTATCATGTTTATACAACTGTACAGCATATTAAAAAGGTAAATTTTCACTTAGTCTTTATACAAGACTAACAGTTGTATTCTCTAAATTTTTAGGAACCGGAAAGACAGCGACCGGTCGTCATTAGAGCTCAGGTAGTAATTTACTGAATAATTTTTTTTTGTCCTTGCTCTAGAATGTTATACATGTTTATGATACGTACTCATTATGAAATGCATATGCATATTTCCGCTGTACCTGATTATATATCCAAATATTGATATTGTTAATTGTGGCGGACAAATGGGCCGTTACACCGCGAGCGCAGGCTGCTCGCGCGGGCGCGGGCAGGCCGCCTGTGCAGGCCGCGCGCGTGGGCAGGCCGCGTGAGCGGGGTTTTGCGCGCGTGCGGGCTGCGTGCGCGCGGTTTGCGCGCACGGGTCGAGTGGCGTGCAATGCCCCTGCTATGTGCATTCTTGCGCAGGCGCCTTTCTTTGCGTGCCACTTGGGTTGCTTGGTCGCGCTTTTCTTGAACTTTTGATTTTTGCTCCGTGCAGGTCTCGAAGCGTTCCTCCGGTCCAATGCGTTTGTGTTCCCCTTTGAATGTAGATGGCGTGGATATCTGGAGGAAGAAGTATGGGCTTCCTACTGATTTGGTAGTGAGGATCCCGCGCCCTGAGGAGCGTGTTCAAAATCCTCCTCGTGGCTGGCTGACGATTTGCGAGGTTTCTCTGAGGTCTGGCTTCCGTTTTCCGTCGTGCGAGGAGGTGGTTGATATCTTGAGGTTTTGCGGGGTTCCTATTTCCCAGTTCGTCCCGACCGGGATTGCTCGGATCATGGGCTTAATTGCTTTCTTCCGCGAGCATGGAGGTCGGTTTTCCCTGGACCAATTTCGGGATTGGTGCGATGTTCGTTCCGATGGCGGCGAGCGGATGGAGGTACGCAACAACAAGGCCTGGTTGGAGTTTGAGGCCCGCAAAGACCTTCGCCATGACAACACTTTGTTCGGATATGTCAAGAATTCATGGAGTCTTCCTGAGGTGTCGGATATGCTTCCCGACCGTTGCCGCCGTATGAGTGGGAAGGAGCGGGACGTTTCCCCGGTGCTTGGTTTTTCTGAGCCTCGTGAGTTGGCCAATCGTCTGTTCAGTATTTATATTTATGTGGAGGAGAAGCGGTTGGTGCAGTGTGGTATTTCTGCAGACCCAGGCTGGCCAGCGGAGACTTCTCGAGGAGGGGATCACAAGAGGAAAGCGGTGTCAGCGCCCCCTCGTGACCCTGATGTGGTGGCAGCGGTGACCTCTGATGCTTTCCATGATTTGACTCCTGAGGTGCAGATACTTACTTCCCCAGTCCCCCTGGCATCTTTTGGTGTAGCTGCTTCGCGGATGTCCTCTTTCTTAATGGCGATGAACGATGCGGTATGGATTTGGTTTGTCGTCAAGGCTTTTTTCCCTTATTATTTTTTGTCATAGAGGCTAACTTTTGCTCTTTTCTTTTTTGTGCAGATAGAGATCCAGGCGTAGATTGCACTGACATGGAATGATCATTACGTGAGCCTGAAGGATGGGTACCTTACTCTTCAGGAGAAGCTTTAGTCGACGACGAGTTCGCTTGCCTCTTTAAGGGAGGAACATGACAGGGACCTTGCGCGGTTCCGCCGGATTGGTTCGGAGCTGAAGTCCAAGTTAGAGGATGCTCGTGCGGCCTTGGAAGTGGAGAAGACTTTGGTGGAGAGGACCACTCAGATGTTGAAGCATTTGAAGGAGGAGACTTCAAGCTTGGGGGCCCAGTTACAGGCGGCGCAGCAAGAGGTCTCAGGCCTTGAGACTCAGCTTCAAGCGGAGAAGGCGCGGGTGGAGACGCTGTCCTCTGATGACCACGCATCAGAGCTGAAGGTTGCAGGGCTCGCGGAGTACTTGGAGTCGCTGGAATATATGCGAGACCGTAGCCTGATCGCGTAGGAGGTTCGTTATGATATTTGGTCCAAGGTGGTGGAGCCTCAAATGGATGATGTACGCGAGTTGGCGCTCCGACGCGGTGTCTCGATGGCTTTTCGCTTTGTTAGCAAGGGCCTGGGGTGTGATACCTCCAGTTTCAGTTTTGCAGATATCTTTGAGGATGAGCATTCCGATGCTGAAGACGAGT
Source organism: Platanthera guangdongensis (assembly GCA_039583875.1). Classification (NCBI taxonomy): domain Eukaryota; kingdom Viridiplantae; phylum Streptophyta; class Magnoliopsida; order Asparagales; family Orchidaceae; genus Platanthera; species Platanthera guangdongensis. The sequence continues at coordinate 7,567,943 of CM077154.1, read as the reverse complement.
AGTGGTACTTTTGTCTTTGTACGCTTTACATTTGATTGTACTTTGCTTTGCCCCTTATTTGGGTTTGGTTGTTTTTACTGATGGTAGTTGTATCTATCCAGCTTTGCCTTGTTATGACATTGCCATCGTTTCTATGTCAGTCGGTAGTTTGTTTACATTGGCTCGCTATTTAACTTGCATAGCTTAGGTTTATGTCTCATGGTGAGTGAGTGATGTTTGCTGCTGGGCTTGCGCGAGTGTTGCTCGCGGCTTTGCTTGCGCAAGGGATGCTTACGGCTTCTTTGTGAGGGGGGGGGGGGGGGCAGGCCCCCATGGTGTGGCGCGAGGGTTGCTCGAGGCTTGGTTGCACGAGGGATGCGCGCGGCTTCTTCGTGAGGGGGGCAGGCCCCCACGGTGTCATGCGAGGGTTGCTTGCGGCTTCTTCGTGAGGGGTGCAGGCCCCCACGGTGTCACACGAGGGTTGCTCGCGGCTTAGTTGCGCGAGGGATGCTCACGGCTTCTTCGTGAGGGGGGCAGGCCCCCACGGTGTCGTGCGAGGGTTGCTCGCAGCTTAGTTGCGCGAGGGATGCTCGCGGCTTCTTCGTGAGGGGGGCAGGCCCCCACGGTGTCGCGCGAGGGTTGCTCGCGGCTTAGTTGCACGAGGGATGTTCGTGGCTTCTTCGTGAGGGGGCAGGCCCCCACGGTGTGGAGCGATGGTTGCTCGCGGCTTGGTTGCGCTCGGGATGCTCGCGGCTTCTTCGTGAGGGGGCAGGCCTCCATGGTGTCGTGCGAGGGTTGCTCGCGGCTTAGTTGCGCGAGGGATGCTCGCTCGCGGCTTCTTCGTGAGCGGGGCAGGCCCCCACGGTCTCGCAGAAGGGTTGCTCGCGGCTTAGTTGCACGAGGGATGCTCGCGGATTCTTCATGAGGGGGGCAGGCCCCCACGGTGTCGTGCGAGGGTTTCTCATGGCTTAGTTGCGCGAGAGATGCTCGCGGCTTCTTCGTGAGGGGGGCAGGCCCCCACGGTGTCGCGTGAGGGTTGCTCGTGGCTTAGTTACGCGAGGGATGCTCGCAGCTTCTTTGTGAGGGGGGCAGGCCCCCACGGTGTCGTGCGAGGGTTGCTCGCGGCTTAGTTGTGCGAGGGATGCTCGCGGCTTCTTCATGAGGGGGGCAGGCCCCCACGGTGTCGCGCGAGGGTTTCTCGCGGCTTAGTTGCACGAGGGATGTTCGTGGCTTCTTCATGAGGGGGGCAAACCCCCACAGTGTGGAGCGATGGTTGCTCGCGGCTTGGTCGCGCGAGGGATGCTCGCGGCTTCTTCGTGAAGGGGGCAGGCCCCCACGGTGTCGCGCGAGGGTTGCTCGCAGCTTAGTTGCATGAGGGATGCTCGTGGCTTCTTCATGAGGGGGGCAGGCCCCCACGGTGTCGCGCGAGGGTTGCTCGCGGCTTAGTTGCGCGAGGGATGCTCGCGGCTTCTTCGTGAGGGGGGCAGACCCCCACGGTGTCGCGCGAGGGTTGCTCGCGGCTTAGTTGCGCGAGGGATGCTCGCGGCTTCTTCGTGAGTGGGGAAGGCCCCCCACGGTGGCATGCCGGAGAATGTAAGTACTCAATCTGACTATCGGAGAACGTAGGTGCTCAATCCGAGTGTAGTTGCTCAATCTGATTGCATGACACCCAGTCTGGACAAACTGTTGTATTAATAAAACAAAAAGATTGTTCTCGCAAACCCGAGCTTGCGGCTTTTACAACTTCAAATAAGTAAATGAGCGGAAAAAGGTGATGACTCATGGATGAAAATGGCGGGAGTGGGATTGGAAGACGTCCACGAGCGATTGCTGGAGTATTGCGGTGTCGTTAGACTCAGCTTGGATGACTACGAACTGCACGTCATAGTATGCCTGCCGAGATGCTTCTTCAAGAGTGACCGGGAGAGTGATGGTGCCCATGATTGGTACCGGGACGTCCCCTGAAACACGTGCGCTGGCAGATGCTAGCTCAAGGTTGCCCGTGGACAGTTTGAGGAGGAGTAATGTGGATAAAAACAGCACATTAACACCCAGCTCTCTGTCCACTAGGACTTGTCTTAATTCGGTGGATGGCTCGCCAATTCTGACGGTTATACATCTCATGCCTTAACTTGGAGGCGATCTCTTTTTTGATAAGAATTGATCAACCGCGCCCAGACTGGCTAATCGCTTGATTTCTTCCTTCAGCCGATTGCACCCATTGGTGCTGTGACCTGGTCCCTGGTGGTACTCGCAGTATTTTGACAAATCTCCTCGGCTGGGTGCGAGCGGTCTGGGCATGTGCAAGGCTGGATGGTCGCGAAATGCTTCAAAGATCTTGCTCTGAGGGGCGTTGAGTGCCGCAAGCTGGCGCATCATCTGCTGATTGCAGTTTCTCTTGTGATCAAGGTACCCATTGTTCTCTAGCTTCCTTTTCTGGACCTTATTTGGACTTGGATTTTCTAGTGAGGGCTCTCTGATTGTGGCAAACCTTTTGATAAAGAGAGTTGCGAGCTCAATGTAGCTGCTTATCCTTTCCTCCTATAAAGAATGAACCCAGGCTCGAGCTTCCCCTTTCAATATTGTCCGGAACGTCTGGACCATTAATTGATCTGAAGCATTGCACATGTGCATGACAGCTTTGAAATATTCGACGTGTGTCCATGGGTTGCCGGCTCCGCTGAAGTTGTGAATTTCAATGTCGTCTTTCGGATCTGGTTCTATCCCGGAGCCAAATGAGCCGTAGTTAGGCAGGTGTTTGCTTGGCCCCAGGTTCGTGGCCGAGGCATCGAGTGTCATCCTGCTTCCGGGATTCTCCTCGTAATGAGGACTGTCAAGGTGACGATCATGCATTTCCTGGAATGGTGTCACGGGCGCGGGGGAGCTATTTGTGCTTGAGAACTCTTTCTCTATATCGTACTCCTTGTGTAGGCAGTGTCTGGTTGAGGCGGAGGGTTCGCCTGGTGGTCGTACGTCGGCTTGCTTGAATGTATGATAAGCTCTTAGCAGGTGGGATGTCGGATCCTTCTGTATCGTGCATGTGCGGGCGGTACTCAAAGGGGGATGTTCTTTAAGTGGACGTTGCCTCCCAGTCCCGCAGGGGTCATAGCGACAGTTGTCTCCATGGCGCTTGACTTGACACCGCTCTTCTTGTCTGTCGATGGCTTGTTCCTCTCGTTGCGGAGCTTTTTGGGCCGGACGATAATTTGGCTATGGTAGGGGGATGACTGGTGCCGCAAATCTTCTGAGTAGAGTGAACATTTCGATCTGTTGTTCCTCCATTTGGCGTACGCGTCTCTCTAGGGCGTCAACAGTCGCGTACAAAGCTTTTGCCTCTTTTGGCACGCTCGCTAGCGAGTGGGTGCGTGCTGGTTTGGTGGGTCCTCTGAGGATGACTCTTTCAGCAGCATGGGCGCCTCTTTTTACCATTGGAGCAGGACTTTGAAGCGGCTAAGCTGGTGATCTAACTCCTTCGAAGGATGCTGGGAATCGTGTTCCCACAGACGGCGCCAAACTATTGCGGACTAACTCGATGCCCCGGTCGGGCCGGATTTGTTCGAATCGTCTTAGCTCACAATGCGGTCGAGCGCGCACTCAGTCAATGAAAGCAGAAAGTTGACACAAGATGTGATGACGTGGAAAAACCCCTTAAACGTGTAAAAAACCACGTGACCGGGTCTGTGCCGATCAAATTCCACTAGATTTCGGTATTTACATTGTGTTGGAGAATCGGGGCGATAGGCCGCTCCCGTTAAAACTTGGGGAGAGAGAGAGAGAAACTACGACTCCCGACGGGCAACAGGCTGCGCCGTAGGAGTAGCTTGAACGTTGGAGTGCGTAGGGACGATCCTGGTGCTCTGGCGCTTCAGGTTGCATTCGCTGGCCGGTTCCGGTCGCCCTCCTCCTTTGGATTTAGCTGGGACTTAGACGTTTTCCTGGCTGGTGGTGCTCTGGTGGCTCGTGGTGGCTCGAGGTGGCTGGAGGTGGCTGGAGATGGCTGGAGAGCTCTCACCTGAAGAGATAGAAGGAAGCTCTGGGCCGGGAGAAAGTGAAGAATGAAGACCCCCTAGGGTCCTTTTATAGTCTCCAGGGGAGGGTCATGGCGGGCCCCACCACTAAAGTGGTGGGTTAGTGGGTGGTTACCCTGTCGATCGGACGGAGAGGAGAGCCTCCCCCCGATCGGATGGAGGGGAGATCACCCACTGCGGTGGGCCGCCATAGTGGCGGCAGCGGCCGGCCGGGCGGCCGGCGCCCGGCCGCGGCTAGGCCGGCGCCCGGCCGCGACTAGGCCGCCGTCTTGCCGCGGATTGGCAGGCGGCCTGCCGTGGCTGGGCCACCGGCGGCTTGGCGGTCGGCCGGGCGGCCGGCAGTGAGAGCGGCCGGCCTAGCGGCCGGCAGTGAGAGCGGCCGGCCTAGCGGCCGGCCGCGTCGGCCTGCCGAGGGTCGGCCGGCCGGCGGCCTGCCGTGGATAGGCCGGCGTCTTGGCCGACGTTTTGGCCGTCGACCTGCTGCGGCCGGCCGCGGCGGCTTGCCGAGGGTCGGCCGCGGCCAGGCCGGCGGTCTGCCGTGGCTAGGCCGGCGTCTTGGCTGGCGGCCTGCCGAGGCCGAGCCGCTGGCTGCCAGGCGGCCGTCCGCGGCCGCCCTCCCGGCGAGGCTGGTGGGCGGCCGGTTGCTGGCGGCGATTAGGCCGCCCGGTTGGCGATTTTCCTCCATGGGGTGAGTGGCAGGCCCCACACCCATGATTTCCTCCTCATGAGAGTTCATGGAGGGAGTGGGCCACCCATGACCCATTTTTGGGGGGAGATCATGGGGGGGGGGGGCTTTTTTCCTATAAATGAGGGTGGAACCCATCAATCATACTTGAGTTTTGCTATTCCATAGCAAAAGTTTGAGTCGACTATATGACCAATTATAAATTTTCTAATTCATTTGTCATTTTATTGAATGAAAGGAAGATATAAATAAAGATCCAGAGTATAAAGAGTTAAGTCCTACATTATGTAAATGATTTTGCCAGAAATAAATGTTCATAACCATAAGACTTCTTGAGAAAATCAAATAGCAAGCAACATTGCAATCATTAGTAACAAGTTAGATTGGAATTATAAAAATCGTACTCTAAAAGAGATATGATGAAAAACAGACAACCTATTAAATATGATCTCCCAAAATTGTAAGCAAAATTATATCAATTTGTACTAGTTTTATGGGGTACAAGCTTGGTGTTTGCCTATATAGTAGACTTTGATATAGGAGGTGATGAATTTTATCCTCTCACCTAATTCTTGCTTTCTTACAACTGCTTAGAAAAATATTTTTCAATGCAGTAAAAAAAACATAGCAGAATTAAATTTTATTTTAATCCAAAGTATATGTTTAGGAGCACATACTCCATTTCATATAGTCTTTTAAAAATTATTGGATGTCTATGTTCATGGAACAAAATTTTATTCCCATTGACATAAGATCTTTTCTTTTCTAGGAGCACATACTCCTAGTATACAACCCCATATCCGGCGAGTAGTGGGCGACAGGAACCAGATCGGCCAAGACCAGCAGTACGGCTCGTCCAAGTGGGGTGGACCGTTTGAGGGGCGAGTGGAGCAGGTCGGCTCGCACTTGCCCCAGAGGCTCGGCGAGCAGTGGGCGAGTGGAGCAGGCTGGCTCGCACTCACCCTAGGAGGCTTGGCATGCAACGGGCGAGTGGGGCAGTCGGGCCTACACTCGCCCGGGGGGGGGGGGGGGGGTAGAGGCGGCGAGTGACAGCTCCATCGAGCACTCGCCGCTCTCGACAAGTGGAGGTTCCAGAAGGCCACTCACCCAGTCCCCTGTGAGGTATTTTTACCATTTTGCCCCAACTGGTATTTCCATAGCCTGTTAGAATAGCAGAGTCACGCTGTTGGCAGAACCAATTGGAAATCACAGAGCTGCCCAAAACAGCGTAGGTTGGCTATTTGCAGGACGTTTTCAGAAATCTATAAATAGATCCAAGGGGGTACCTCAGAAGGCATGCTCACTTGTGCCCCGGTCTTCTTGCGCTTTCTGAGGTATCCTTAGCTCGGCATTTGGCTGGGACCTCCACGCCGAGCCCTTGCGTCTGTCCCTTATTCTTTTTCTTTAGTTGTTGAGCTCGCGGGAGAGAAGTAAGTGTGTGATCACCCCTTCCCTAAGGGTGAACTCCACAGAGACCGAATTTTTGGTTTCAACATTTTTGGTGTGGTGAGCGTGAAGCGTGGGCAGTACAGAAAATCATCTGCAGCCTCGATGATTGGAGGAGAAGGACAGGGCCAACTCGCCCCCTCCCCCTCTCGCCACGATGGGGATGTTCATAGTGTTCAGGCAGGAAGTGCTCGGCCATTTCAGGTTCGTACTCGGCGTGAGAGCCGAGTGCTCGACACCAGCTGTTCCAATTACTGATGCCCCAGCTCTAAGCGAGGATGCCCCTGCTCGGCGAGCTGTGAAGGAGGTTGTAGAGGAAGGGAGTTGGTGCGACCTCCCCGAGCGAGTGCTCTTCCCCGGCTCGGCAAGTGGAGGCCGGTTCGGCGAGATGGGGGTGCGAGATCCTCCGGCTCGCCCAGCATGGGGAGGAAGCGCCTTCAGCGTGTTGGTTTCTTCTACCCCAGTTCCAGAGGTGTTTAGGGAGCCGGAAATGTCCTACTGCACCAGGAAGGATTCCCCGGTCCAGCACATCTAGTGGTTCGAGGATGTGGTTTCAATAAGTCAGATGTCCAATGCCTTCAAATGAAGACTCTTCGCCATCACCCTCAAGGAGAAGGCGAGAGAGTGGTTTCACTAGCTACTGGCCAACTCAATCTATTGCTTCGAGGACCTGCGCCGGGGGTTCATTTTGAAGTTCACCACTTCCAAGAAGAGGAAGATGGAGTCGGAGTCCCTGTTCCACATCAAGCAGGGGTGAACGAGACCTTGGGGAGCTACGTGACTGGTTCCAGGAGGAGGCCACCTAGGTCCAGGATATCCCATGACACAACCTGATGATGGCCTTCACCTTGGGGCTACAACAGGGTTTCTTCAGGATGGAACTGAAGAGGGTGCCGCCTCTCTCCTATAAGGAGCTGATGGAGAGGGCGACAAGGGAAGTTGACGGGGAGGCGTCAAACCCCGAGTTTGCGAAGAAATTGGCCCGGTGGGCCACAGAAGAGGAGAAGGGGCCAGGAGATGGCCGAGGTTAGGAGGGGAGGAGGGAAGAATCCGACAGAGGGAGTAGCAGCAGCAACAGCCCAGGTGGGGTCGTTAGGAGCCGAACAACTGGCTTGTTTGGAGGTAGTAGGTATGGCTTTACCTGGGGGAGCAGAGAGGTTTCCATGGAGGAGACAATCACCAGGGGGGCCAGGGTCAGTTCAACCCCACAGGCTGGAGGCAAGCCCAGAGACCTCCTCTCCCCGATCAGCATCAGACTATGGCAATAGCCCTGGGGAGAAGGAGAAGAGGCAACCCGAGGAGGTGACAGGAAGCCAGAATGGGTGGGCCTTTTGTTATGGATGACGACTTGAAATGATTCTACTCATGAATTGTGTACGTAATCCCCTTTTTTTCCAATATGAATTTTCTTAACACTCTTAATTTCTCACAATGAAGTGAATGAACGGATGAGAAATTCTACCTAATTCCCGAGCTTTCTCCCGCTGTCAGGCTCTCACCTAGCTGGCATGGCAGGGGTCCTCGGTGGACATTATTGTTGCTTTAGAGCCAAGTCCCGAGCTTTCTCCCGCTATCAACCTCTCACCTAGTTGGCATGACCGGGGTCCTCGGTGGATAATATTCTCGCTCTGGAGCTGAGTCCCAAGCTTTCTCCCACTATCAGGCTCCCATCTAGCTGGTAGGGCAGGGGACCTCGGTGGACATTATTATTGCTCTGGAGGCATGTCCCGAGCTTTCTCCCGCTGTCAGGATCTCACCTAGCTGGCAGGGTAGGGGTCCTTGATGGACAATATTCTCACTCTGGAGCTAAGTCTCTAGCTTTCTCTCACTGTCAGGATGTCACCTAGTTGGTAGGGCAGGGGTCCTTGGTGGACAGTGTTGTTGCTCTGGAGCCAAGTCCCGAGCTTTCTCCCACTGTCAAGCTCTCGTCTAACTAGCAGGGTAGGGGTCCTCGGTTGACATTGTTGCTGCTCTAGAGCCAAGACCTGAGCTTCCTCCTGCTATCAGGCTCTCACCTAGCTGGCAAGGCAGGGGTCCTCGGTGGACAATATTCTCGCTCTAGAGCTGAGTCACGAGCTTTCTCCCGATGTCAAGCTCCCATCTAGCTGGTAGGGCAAGGGTCCTCGGTGGACATGGTTGTTACTCTAGAGCTAAGTCCAGAGCTTTCTCCCGCTGTCAGGTTCCCATCTAGATGGCAAGGCAGGGGTCCACGTTGGACATGGTTGTTGCTCTGGAGAAAAGTCTCATGCTTTCTCATGTTGTCAGGCTCTCATCTAGCTGGCAAGGCAGGGGTCCTTAGTGTACATTATTCTCGCTCTGGGGTTAGGTCCCAAAACGCTCCTACTGCCAGGCTTCTAGAGTGACGTCGTTATGACCCTGGAGGGTTGAGTATGGTTGATGCTCAACACCCGCCGTCAGGGTCTCACCTAGCTGATTGGGTCGGTGGTAGCACCCGGAGGTGGATAGATGGAAAGTATTCTTGCTCTGGGGTTAGGTCCCGAGATGCTCCCACTGCCAGGCTTCCACCTAGCTGGCAGGACCGGGATCCTTGAGTGACGTCATTATGACCCTAGAGGGCTGAGTATGGTGGATGTTCAGCACCCACCGTCAGGCTCTCACCTAGCTGATTGGCCGAGTGGTAGTGCCCGGAGGTTGATTTATGGAAAGTATTCTTGCTCTGGGGTTAAGTCTTGGGACGCTAATGCTGTCAGGCTTCCATCTAGCTGGTAGGGCTGGGGTTCTCGGTGGACATAATGATATCTAAAGCCGGGACACAGACATTTGAACTTTTGAGTCAAAGATCACAGGGGTGACAGGTTGAGCTAGGCAGGTCGACGAACCAGAAGTGGAGAGCCGAGACCTCGGCTGGTCGGCGAGCTGGGATGACTGTCATCTATTACAGTTCATTCAGCCAAAATTTTACTTGGAAGATTCCTGGATTTTTGCCGAGTCTTAAAGAAGGAGAGCCGTGATAATAAAGTTGCGTATTCGCGGACCCAGCTCGGCAAGCTACCAGCCCGGTTGTTGTGGGAAAAGCAAAGGGTAAAAAGGATGGCGAGCTGGGGTCTCGGCATCCGCTGAGGAAGGCAAAAGGAGGTTGTCCTCGGCGGTATATTTCTATCCTCCTAAAATTTTACTTATGAATTTCTAACGATTTCAGCTTGACGTTGGTAAGAAAGAGGAAAGCTTGGGGGTGAGCCGGGTAGTCGCGTGCCTAGCGCGGCGAGTAATCCACCCTTGATTGCCCGGGGTTAGCGAGCCCTCAAGGCCTCTCCGCGGGCACAAATCCTAACTCAGATGCATTCTAGCGGCTCGCTCCACCCTGGTGAAGTCTCTCTATGGAGGAGGATAGCTCGCAAGCGGGCGCGTTGCAACAGGTAAATTCAAAAAAAAGAGACAAAGGAGCAAAAGTATTCTTTTCATTAACAAGTACTCTACATATGGGAAGATCGCCTTGGTGAGGTTACAAAAGGGGGGAAGAGAATTATAGTGGAAGAAAAAACATAAAAAAGCAGGAGGCGCGAGTCAGCTCTCGCCCTCCCCTCCTGACGGGTGGTCCTCCTCACTCTCCCCTCTGGATGTGCGGCCGTCCTTGTAGCCCTTAACATCCTTGAAGAGAGACTCGAAACTTTCCTCCTTGCTGGGAGGGGCAGCCAGAGAGAACATCTTCGGCACTAGGTCCCTCACCATGATCTCCTCGCATCCCTCCACCAACACCTCCATGTCTTTCATCATCTGGAGGGTATTATCGCCGGTACTGATAAAGTTGATCTGCATCTTCTTGGCAACCTCAGCCTAGACTTATACCTTCGGCCACTTAGGGGCGATGCCAGGCTCGCCACCGTCCTGGGGAAAAAAGGTATCCTTCAGGCAGATGAGATCGCTCTGGAGCCCTTCATTCTCCCCCTTCAGTTTCTGATTCTCCTTCTCCAGCTCGGCGACGTGAGCTTGCAGATTACTCGCGGCTTCGACATCCTGGAAACAAGGGAAAGGTAAGATTAATATGCTTGAAAGAACCTAAGGGAAAGGGAAAGGAGTAGCCAGCGCTTACCATCCCGCCGGCCGCCTTCGCGAGTATGTCCTCGGCAATGCCAAGTCGCCTCTCCAGATCGGCAACATTATCCTTGGCGATGACCCACTCCTGCTCGGCTTTCAGCAGAAGGTTGTTGAGGTTGAAGCCTCGGCGGACCACCATGTTATGCATCTCTAGGGCCCGCATTTGGGCTTCCAAGCCCTCGTGTCCGAGCTGGCGTAGGGTCATGCCATTGTAGGCCTCGACATCCTTGCGACCATACAAGCCGAAGCCAAGAGCATAGGCATGAGACGAGGGGGGTTGGAGACCGAACTAGGAGGGATGGAGGGAGAAGATGGAGATCCTATATGCTTCCTCATCCCACTAGACCATCGGCTTGCCGCCCGAGTCCTTTTGCTTCCCCCTAAGGCCGAAGAGGGGATGGCTCTTCGGTAGGCCTGGCTCGCAGGCCGCGGCTTCCCCTACAGCAGGGGAAGAGGGCTCGCCACCCTCCTGGTCTTTCTCTGGCGAGTCCTTCAGCGAGTTCGCTGACGATCCATTGGGGGTGGTGTCCGGTGAGCTTATGTAAATTTGTTATTGTTGTTGTTGTCTCCCCCAAATTTGTTGTTATTGTTGTAGTCCCCCCCCCCCCCCCCCCCCCCCGCCCGGAGACCACCACGGACATCATCTTCTTTGGCAGTGGGGGGCGGCCAGGCGAGCTGGACCCTTCGAGGCCAGGTTGTTTCTGGCTGGAGGATGGTCCACCTGAATACAGCTCGCCTTAGAAGGCCGCCGCTGCTGCCCGCTCGTGTGAGAGCGGGTCCGAGTAGAGTCCTGAGTCAGCATGAGGCGGATGCTCAGGAATTTATCGCTCCCCTATAGGAAATGAGTTAGAAAAATTAATAATCATAGGCGAGCCGTAAGTAGAAAGGGAAGAAGTATACCTTCACCGGGTGGAACCGGGAGGAGCGAGATGAGGCCCCTTCGAAGGTGGGCGACCTCGAAGTCCTTCCCCACGAAGAACTTGTGCAGCTCGGCATCATCGCCGGATAGCGTTGGAGTCCTGTATACCTCCTCGCTTTTCTACTGGGGGAAAAAGGGTATGTTGTCCAGGTCGCCCTTGACGAAGACGATCTTGGATACCCAGTTGCACTTTTTGTTCGCAGTCTCGCGAACCTTGATCTGTGAGCCCATCAGGCCGGAGACCCCATCGTTGGTCATGCGGTAAGTGAAGATTTTGCAGAGGACGATGAGGTTGAATTCGATCCGCTCATGGCAGAGGTGATAGGCGAACGCGACCATCATAGCGATCGCGTTCGGGTTCAGTTGCGCAGGCACCGCGCCAAAGTATTTGAAGATTTGGCGGATTTCAGGCCAGAGGGGCAAGCGCAACCCCACCTTGAAGTGCGAGATGAGGAAGATGAGCTCATCCCGGTAGAAGGTATTGGAGGCCCCGCCCTATGCCGGCCGGCGTAACTCATAATTGGGGGGAAGGTACTCTTTTTTGAAGGTTGCAAGCTTGCGCTCGGTGGTGTTTCCATCAAAGAAACAGTAGTCGGCGAATTGTCGAGCACACTTGGAGCGCCCATTGGCGTCGGGTCGTGCCTTGCCCATATCCGCTAAAGATTGGGGGTGCGAGAGCAGGTAGCGAGGAGAGCGGCAAGAGGGGGGTATGAATGCAGTAAAGGAGATGGCCTAGGGGGTAGGTTAAGGGGCCTATTTATAGAAAACAGAATTTATAATCGAGCTAACTGGTCAGCCCAGCTCGCCGGCCCTCGCTCGCCAGCACCAGCTCGCCATTCCGGCGACCCGACCTATCCTAGTGTGGCAGAGATCTAGTTGGTACATCCTATTATTTCTAATAGCATACAAAATTCTAAAAAATGTTTAAGTTATTACAGACAGGAGCTATCGCAACCCCGAAAATAAAGTTCTTAGCGAGCAGAAGCAGTTCGGTCAGCCCGCGCGACCTGGGGTGCTGGGGGAGAGGGCAGGTAGGCTCAGCTAGGGGGACATTTCCATCTACCCCGGCCTCGCGACCCCATACCCAGAGGCCGGCGCGGGGTGAGGAACTCGTGGACCAGGTCCAGGTCACGGCTGAAGGTATGCAGGTTCTCATGGATCCTTGCCATAACTGGGGTGGGGGACATCATCTCGCCCGCCGAGCTATGCTCCACCTTATCCGCGAGCAGCACAAAATCCTGCTCCAACGCCTGCAATCTCTGCTCTCCATATGTGTTGTATGCTCGAAGCTGGCATAAGGTGGCATCCTGATTCTTCAACACTTCTACCATTCGCTGTCTCAGCTCGGCAGGATAGAGCGAGACGTCCAAGAATCTTTGCATCTGTTGGATCCCTAGTTGGATTTGGGCTAGGTTCACTAACTAGGATGATTGACCCACCATGTATAGCTAGGGTCATGTATGTGTCCTAGAGTTTAGGCTAAGTCCTTAGAATCAACATTACATGTACCAACCAACACAAGATAGCAGAAGACTCAATACTTAGAAGAAATTCAACTTCAGAAACTGAGTTCGATGTTCGTCAAACTCAACTCGATGATAGTCGTGCTCCGCTCGACGAACTCAGAGTAAATTCTCCAAGTTGAGCTCGACGATATTCGAGCTCAGGTCGACGAACTCTGGCAGTTCAACTTCAACACATTATGTCCAGAATACTTTCTCTGAACTTAGGTCGACAAAGATAGATTATCAGCTTGACGAACTTGGACCACAGAATTGACAAGTTTAATCACCGAATGCAGTTCTCTGAACTCAGGTCGACGAACTTGGATCTCAGGTCGACGAACACGAATTCTCAGGTCGACGAACATGATTTTTTTGGTCAACGAACTTTGATCTCAGGTCGACGAAATCTGTTCTCTGGTCGACAATTTCTGTGCAGTTCCAGACTTAGAATCTTCCTCATTTTGTCCTAATTCTCTAGCAGTAATTCCTGAGTAATTAATGCTTATATTCTCGAAATATAGTCGTTTTCGGTAGCATTGATTATGGTCTTCATCAGGTTAATTACTTGCTCTTTTTAATGGGACAGTTGGGGAAATTCATTAATGAAAATATTCTCTCCAGCTGTATTTCATTCTCCAGGCCGTCAGCATTCAATGCAATGGAATTCAAATTCAAAGGAGAATATGACTGAATATATAAAAGAGATTTTTCTTTTCAGGAGAGGTAGAGCTCTCAGTATACAGAGAAGATCTACAACAACAACATTCTGAACCTTCTCTGTACAGAAAATAGTTTGTTTTCTCCTTGACCTTGCTGAAGAAGAAGAAGAACAATCACCACAAATCAAGAGTTTTCTTCAACCTTATCTCCAGGAGCTTTCAAGGACAACATATTCAAATCAGTCAGAAGTTCCTGGACATCATTTTTAAGTCAAGGCTGAATACTGAAGACCTACACCCTGTACAAGACTCCAAGTGATATTGAAAGGAGTTCTTGACAACATCAAATCCACTTGTCTTCTCTGTTGAATAGAGAAAGAGAAGACACCATCAATCTCTCTCCCCGCTCTGTATAAAGGGTTTATTAACTCCCTTCAAAAGTTTATTTTGGTTTTTGAGCACCTGATCAAAAGCCTATTGGTGGCCGTCACCTGGTCAAAACCTGCTAGTGGATTCCTACCAGGGTGGTAGAAGAGTGGATGTACCCAGGTTGGGGAACCACTATAAAACTTCTTGTGTTATCTGGTTGCCCCTTTTCTGGTTGTTCTTGCTGTGGCTGTGATAGGGTAGTTAAGTTGTGATATATCTATATGCTATGTTAGATTAGTTTAGCTTAGATTATCTCTTCTCTTTTAATACTGGTATCACACTTATTTTCATTACTCTTATAATATTTAAAATAGCAAAAAGATTTTAGATTACTTTATTCACCCCCCCCCCCTCTAAAGTAAATCAGGTCTAACCCCATCTTTCAATTGGTATCAGAGTAGTATTCCTTTGGTTGTACAAGCTAACCCTTGAACCAAAAGATCCTTTGTTAGATCTAATGTTAAGTTTAGATTGTTTCATAGCATGACACAGAACAAAGACTATGCAAGCACCAGACCTCCAGTTTGTAATCTGAACAAGTTTGCAATTTGGAAGGCAAGAAATAGGTTGTATATGAATTCAATTGATGAGGACATCTACAATTCCATTTTGACATGTCCACCTCAACCAACAACATCTACATCTACATCAACATCAAGCACTCATGCTATTCCACCACCTGAGTGGACAGATGCATAGAAGAAGGTAAAGATTGCAGATGTAAAAGCCATGAGCATATTGGCTCAAACCATGTCAGATGACATCTTCTAGAAGGTGGCTGAATGCACACCCGCCAAGGAAATCTGGGACTCTCTCAACCAGATGGTTGCTGATTCAGTAGATGAGAGAAAAGATAGAAGATCAACTCTCATTTCACAGTATGAGAACTTCGAGAAAGATGAAGCTGAATCTGTTAGTGACATGTACAACAGATTAAGCTCCATTATCAGTGAATTGAAGTCCTTGGACAAAGACATATATCTCACTGAGGTGAATGATAAAATCCTCATGTGCTTCCCAAGCTCATGGGATTCCAGGATCTGGCCAATCAAGGAGGCCAGAATTCTTAATGAGATTTCCACAGAATCTCTCCTGGGAAAGCTCAAATCTTATGAACAGTTCATTAAATCCAGAGAAGCTACAGAACAAAAGACTCCTCCACCAGCAAGAAAGGAGCAGAATATAGCCTTTAAAGCTGCTGAAGAAATTAAAGCTTCAACATCAAATGAAGAACTCCTAAGTCTCTTAGCCAAGAGATTCTACAAGATGGCTAGGAAGGACTTCAGGAGAAAGTCATCCAGACAGGATGACAAACCCAGGTATGATAAAATACCCACTAAAGAAATAGTGTGTTTTGGGTGCAGGAAACTAGGACACTTTATCTCAGAGTGTCCAGAGAATCAGAAGAAAGAAAGAAGAAGAGAGAAGGACTCCAGAAGACAGCAATACAGCAGGCCTTCCTCCAGCAAGCACAAAAAGAAGGAGAAGGGCTTTCTGGCTGAAACCTGGAGTGACACAGAAGATGAATCCACATCCTCCAGCTCCAGTGAAGAGGAAGAAAAGGCAATGCAAGAGAAGTCTGCCTCATGACAATCAATGCCTCTTGCAGCCCATCAAAAGTTGAAGAACAATCTGACAATGAAGAATCTGAATCTGAAGCTGATCAGGTACTATCTTCATTTGATTATAGTTCTGATAATTTTAAAATTTCATTTAAATCCATGTGTATAGATTTGATAAATTCTGAAAAGAAAATAAAATCACTTAGGGAGAAGTTAATTGATCAGGAAAACCATGTTTTAGAAAACCTTAAACTTAAAGATGAATTAACATTAGCTCAAGAGTAAATAATTTGATTAAAATCTGAGTTAGCTGAGGCTAGGAAACTTGAAGAATCCCTAAATGGGAGAAGCATCAAGTTGATGGACATCACAAGCACAGTAAATGTCAGATTGAATGGCAAGCTGGGCTTAGGTGCATCATCAAGCCAACCCCCACTAATTCAGAAAAATATACCAACTACTCCTATAAAATTTGTTTCTGAAAAGGGAAAAGTGAAGATAAAAAATAATGCTAATCAAACTGAATTGAAACCTAAGAATAAGAAAAGGAAAAATAAAAAGAAAAATCCTAACATTAACAATGTTCAACAGATTTCGTCGAACGTAGATCAACGAAACGTGTATAGTTCGTCGAACTCTAGTCGACGAACTCCGAACGCAGATTTATATTATAATTATTCACTGAACTATGATCGACTAAACCATTATGGTTTGTCGACCAGAGATCGACGATTTTGGGGCTCAGAAAATGACTACTTTCATTCTCTGAGTGGAGTTCGATGAACTCATCCCAATTCATCGAACTTAGGTCAACGAACTCACTAGAATTCGTCGAACGCAGTTCAGTTCAACAGAAATTCTAATTTTGCTAAAACTCATAACCCACCAGGAACATTTAATAATCAATTTAATTAATGGATCATTCCACCTAGAAGATATCACCCTTTAGGATACAAATGTCAACCTGAATATTCATTTATTTCCAGTTTTAACTATGTAAAGAAAGAAGGACCCAAGGTAACATGGGTCAAGAACCACTAATCTTTTCCTTTGCAGGCAAAGAGCTGTCCAGCTTTTAATCAACAATGGTATCTGGACAGTGGATTCTCCAAGCATATGACTGGCAGCAAGGATAACCTAAATAATTACAAGTCCAAGCTGGGACCAAAGGTGATCTTTGGTGACTCAAATTGTGGCCAGACTGAAGGCTTTAGAGAAGTTAAGATTGGAGCAATTACTTTCAAAAATGATGCATATGTAAGTGGACAGAAACATAACCTCATCTCCATAAGTCAACTATGTGATGAATGTTATCAGGTATCTTTTAACTCAAGCTCTTGTATTATTTCTACTAAAGAAAACCAAACTATTTTAATTGGAAATAGACAAGGCAACATATATGTAGTTAATTTTCAATCTGCAACATCGGATATTTGTTTATTTAATCTTGTTAGTAATCAGAATGATTTATGGCATAAAAGATTAGGTCATGTTAATCTGAAAAATATTGCTAGGTTATCTAAAGACAACCTTGTTAGAGGATTGCCTTCTGGTCCCTACAAGAAGGAAGGCCTCTACAGGGATTGTCAATTAGGCAAGTGTAGGGAAGGCGCAACCAACTCGCCCAAAAGCCCGGACTGTTTGAGGACGGCGCAACCACTCCTTTATGGAGCTGGCTACCCTAGGATCCACAGGGCGGCCAGTTAGGCCCCAGGGGACACACCCTTCTGTTTCGACTAGTGCGGGCCATAGCGCCTCACGCCGTACCTCCCAACACCGGGGGCATTGATGGAACCCAACAATCCCCCCCCCCCCAGCAATGACCCCGGGGTTTCGAACCCGTGACCTCCTCTGATACCACTTGTAAGGAAGGCGCAACCAACTCGCCCAAAAGCCCGGACTGTTTGAGGACGGCGCAACCACTCCTTTATGGAGCTGGCTACCCTAGGATCCACGGGGCGGCCAGTTAGGCCCCAGGGGACACACCCTTCTGTTTCAACTAGTGCGGGCCATAGCGCCTCACGCCGTACCTCCCAACACCGGGGGCATTGATGGAACCCAACAGCAAGCAAACTAAATCTAGCTTTAAATCAGTTAATAAGAGTGATTTACCTGGGATCTTATACTTGCTACACATGGACCTTTTTGGTCCTATTGCTGTACAAAGCATAGGAGGGAAATCTTATACTCTAGTTATTGTAGATGACTTCTCAAGATTCACTTAGGTTTTCTTTCTGAGATCTAAGTCTGATAACTTTAAGGTTCTTACAGATTTTCTCAAGAACATACAGATTGAGTACTCTACTCCAGTTGCATTGATCTGAAGTGATCATGGTACTGAGTTTGAGTCTCTTCTTATGCATGAGTTCTGTGGGAAGGAAGGTATCAGGCACTGCTTCTCAGCTCCTATAACTCCTCAATAAAATGGGGTAGCTGAAAGGAAGAATAGAACACTAATTGAATCAACAGGCATATTACTTGCAAATGCTTATATGCCCCTATCCTTTTGGGCAGAGGCTGTGAGCACAGCAAACTATGTACTGAACAGAAGCTTAATACATAAACTTAAGAATAAGACTTCCAATGAATTGCTTAAAAGGAAGAATCCTAAAAATACAATTTTAAAATATTTGGTTGCATATGATATATTCATAATAATGATAAGAAATATATTAGAAAGTTTGAAGCTAAGGCTGCAGAGGAAATTTTTCTAGGATATTCCCAAGTCAGCAAAGCTTATATGGTGTTTAATAAGTCTACTTTAAAAATTGAGAAATCTGTTCATGTAACTTTTGATGAAGCTAACATGTCTTATAAGGAGAAAGAAATTTCTACCAACAACACATTGCAGGTACCTCACTTGTGTGAGAGATTGGATGATCTAAGCCTCACCCAAAAGGTCCAATACATCCCTCTCCATAAGTTGAAGAACAAAGTGAAGAAAGTTTAGAAGTGGCTGAAACCTATTCAACAGATAATGAAATTCCACAAGAGAAATTTATCCCCCAAGGTGTTGCTCAACCAACTCCACCCACCGAATTTGTCATACTTAGAGATCACCCTGTATCTCAAGTGATTGAAGACATTTCAGCTGGTGTGCAGACAGGGCATCAACTCAACCAAGACTTGATGCATGTCTGCTTCATATCTCAAATTGAGCCTCAATCCATTAAAGATGCAGAGCGAGATCCCCACTGGATTGTTACAATGCAAGAGGAGCTCAATCAATTTGAGAGATGCAGAGTTTGGGATTTATTTCCAAGACCAAAAGACTACCCAGTCATTAGAAAAAAAATGGGTATATAGAAACAAGCTAGATGCCCAAGGTGTCATCATAAGAAATAAAGCAAGGCTTGTTGCTCAAGGTTATAGGAGAGGAAGGGATTGACTATGACCAGACTTTTGCTCCTGTTGTAAGGTTGGAAGCAATCAGGATCTTCCTTGCATATACTGCCTGCAAGAAATTCAAGGTTTATCAAATGAATGTCAAAAGTGCTTTTCTGAATGGAGAACTCAAAGAAGAGGTTTATGTTGAACACCTTCAGGTTTTATCTCTCCAACTTATCCC
The DNA here is from genome assembly GCA_039583875.1 of Platanthera guangdongensis. Classification (NCBI taxonomy): domain Eukaryota; kingdom Viridiplantae; phylum Streptophyta; class Magnoliopsida; order Asparagales; family Orchidaceae; genus Platanthera; species Platanthera guangdongensis. The sequence continues at coordinate 7,549,107 of CM077154.1, read as the reverse complement.
TCTTATGTATCTAAATTGCATAAAACTCTCTATGGTATAAAGCAAGCTCCAAGAGCTTGGTATGAAACCTTAGCAAGCTTTATCATAGAGCATAAATTCTCTAGGGGCATTGTAGATAGAATATTATTCGCTAGACACCATAAGAATCAAATTTTATTAGTATAAATTTATGTAGATGATATTATTTTTTGGTCTACAGATTCCAAACTATGCAAGAGGTTCTCTGACCTCATGCATTCAAAGTTTGAAATGAGTAGCATGGGTGAGCTCTCCTACTTTCTTGTTCTCCAAGTGAAGCAGCTACCTGATGGCATCTTCATATCCTAGGCTAAGTATGCTAAGAAGCTTATCAAAAGGTTTGGGATGGCTGATGCCTCAGCAAAGAAAACACTCATGGCCACTAATGATGTAATTGACTCTGATGAACATAGCAAGCCTGTTGATCAGAAATATATAGGGGCATTGTTGGGTCCCTATTATACCTTACAGTAAGCAGACCAGATATAATGTTTGCTATATGTCTTTTTTCTAGGTTCCAAGTGAACCATAAAGAATCTCACCTAATTTTCTTAAAAAGGATTTTGAGATATATAAAGAGTTGTCCTGGTCTAGGACTTTGGTATCCCACTGAGTCAGAACTTGAGTTAACTGGATACTCAGATGCTGACTTTGCTCGATGTAGAGTAGACAGAAAAAACACCTCTTGAACATGCCAATTCCTTGGTACTAGATTAGTCTCTTGGTTTTGCAAAAAGCAGACATTTGTGTCTACATCAACTGCGTAAACAGAGTACATAGCAGCTGGCAGTTGCTGTTCTCAGATGCTATGGATTCAGAACCAACTTCTAGACTATGGGTTCAACTTAAATAATTCAACTCTACTATGTGACAACACAAGTGCAATTTCCATTGCACAAAATCCAGTCCATCACAGTAGGACTAAGCATATAGACATTAGGCACCATTTCATTAGAGAGTGTGTAGACAAAAATAAAATTAATCTTGTCTATATCTATACTGATTTGCAAAGAGCAGATATCTTCACCAAACCTTTGGATGAGAGGAACCATCTGTTCTTCATAAATCAGCTTGGTATGATAAATGAAGAAGCCTTAATTTAATTTCTGTCTATGATCGACGAATTTTTCAAAGTTCGTCGAACGGAGATCGACGAACTAGGAAAGTTATAGAGATATTCGTTGAAAGGAGATTGACGAACTCTCTGTGAGTGAATCTCTTTTCGTCGACCGGAGATCGACGAATTTGCTTCAGAAACGTTTCGTCGAACTAAACTTGATGAAATGTTTTCACATCTTTTGACTGAGATCGACGAATTCTTTTGACTATAAAATATTTCGTCAACCTCAGATCGAAGAATTTTTATTATTCGTAGAACGGAGTCTGCCGGTTCATATTCTGAAAACCTTATATCTAGGTTTTCTTCGACCTCCATCCCGTGCTTTCAGTTCTCTTGCACTTGATCTCTTTGTTTTTGTTACAGGCGAATTCATGGCGATTCTGGTGACTACTCTTGCTGCAATGAAATTCGATATGGGATTTGATATTGACTTTGAATCATTTTAGCATTCTGACCCAATCTTCGTGGAAATTCTAAAGTTATTTGAAGATCAAAATCCGAAACAGTTCATGACCCATAGAATCAAGATTGTCATGACAGAGATAAAAGAATGGGTCTTTACATCTACAACACCAGAGGAAAACATTATGACAAGAACTATTTCTGGTAACTCAGTTTCCCTTTCCCCCACTATACTAACCGACGTCTTTGGTCTACTGAATGGTGATGAAGAAATCGAAATGGATAATGAGGAGTATGAAAATATATTGATCAAAATGGGTCACTCTGGAGAAAATCCAAACAAGTTGTTAAAGAAAGACATATCTGCCGAGTATAAGTTCTTAGCAGATGTAGTTGGGAATGCGTGTTGGGCAAACACACTGCCCACGACTAAATAACCAGGCACCAGTTCATGGTGATGGGTGCTCTGGTCGAGAAGAAAGCAGCAAACTGGGGCAAGCTGTTGTTTGACTTGATTCAGAAAATAATAATAAGAAGGAAGTATGTTTTGGACGGATTCTGGGAGTCATCCTTCATGCAAAGGCTCCTGAACATCTGATCTCCACGACCATGTTCATCAATGCCTCCAAGAGGCTTACATCTACCCTGTTTGGCAGATGGGAGAGGAAGATCACCAAGACCTCCAAAGCTTCCTCCTCCTCAAGACCTTCTGAGAGCACCAAGGCCATACCAGCCGCTCCTCCACCACCAGAAGAAGTTCCTTCCTCCTCCAACATTCCTTCTCCTCCACTACCTCAACTACAATAACAACATCATCAAATTCATCTACCCACACCAACTCCATCTCCAGTTCACTCTCTAGTTCCTACCTCACCAACTCACCAACAACTTCAACCCACACCAGCATCAACTCCAGTTCCATCTCCTGAGCACATCACTCCACTTCAATCTCCACTTCCCCCTCATTTAACTACCACACACCCTGACACATTTATCTCCTCCCACACCTTCAACGTAATATTTCCTCCACCATCTTCACATCAGGAACTCATCTCCTCCCCCACAAAAATAGTTCCCCTTTCTACAACTGCAACTCCCTCCATTCTTATCCCTCCAGCCATCCAAACTGCCATTCCCTCTACTGCACTTGACTACACACATACAGATATGTCCAGTGCATTCTCTATTTGTTCTAATTGTGGTCATCACACTCCATACTCCTCCACTGCTCCAGAATCTCACTATCTCAACTTATCTGACATTGCAAAAGACCTGCTAGAATTCATCTCTCCCACCCTTACCGGGCTTATAGCTGATGCTATAGCTCAACTTACTGATTCTATCACATCACTCTCTTCCAAAATTACTGCTTTGACCCCTGTCCCTTCTTCTGAGGGACTGGCTTCAGGACCCCCTGAAACCAGTCAGGGGCAGATGCTCCATGATGAAGAAGCTCTAGTGGTGACAGATATAGCAGAAGCAGCAGCAGAAGTAGCAGAAGCAGCAACAGATGAAATAATGTCTGATGATTCTTCAGAAGACACAACTATCCCGACTGATATAATAGATTTAATTGACTCTGATACAAATATAGATGAGTCAGTTATAGCTGAAATAAAAACTATTGGTGATTGTATTATAAATCACACAGTTGATCTGAATTCTTTATTAGATTTATTCAATATTGTCTACAGAAATAATCTACCCAGCTTTGATGTACAACAATCCTTGGCTATAGTTCCATACACTGCACCAATAAGCCTCACAGTTGCCAAGCAACTTAAGGCCAGTCTTGCAGTAATAAAGCCACAAATTGTACCATCCCCCTCCAAGGGCACTTCTTCCTCAGAAGCTATTTCAGCTCCAACATACAAGATGGATGACAGTCCTCTTCCTGATCTAGATGAGATCATTATGGCAGATATAGAAGAAGAAAAATTATTAAATTCTGAAAAGGTTGCTGAGACAGTTGCTCCAGTAGTTCCAGAACCTCCAGCACAGCCTTAGGCTGAAAAGCCTATTTCTAAAGATTTTCTGAATGCTCTTAATGATCTATATGATAATACTCAAGGATCTTCTGATGATGAAGATGAGGATGATGATTCTGATGATAGCTCTACTGCAAAGAAGAAGATTTCCAAGAAGAGAAAGGTTGCTCCCATTGCTGCTCCCAAACCAAATCCCACACATGACAGTCCATACTACATTCTACAAAAAATCACTCCATATCCTGGGATGACAGCTTGGATGTGGCTCTCAAAGAATGAACAGAAAGCTAGAAAGAAATGCAGGAGGTACTCTCCTCCCCCTCCTCAAAGAAATTGGAGAGGTCCTCCTCCTCTTCCACATGCTGCTGGTGCTTCAGGAAGCAGTTCTCAGAGGTCTACCTCCTATACTCAAACTTATAAAAGACATCAAGGTAGATCCTCAAGATATCAAGAAAGCATCCAGCAGAGGTATTCCTCCAGCAAGCAACATCAGCAGTAACAACAACATCAACAACAGCAACAGCAACAACAAGCTCCTGAAACACAAAAAGCTGACAGTCCTAAAAGGCCAGAGTCTCCACCCATACCATTTGTGGATCCAGAAACTGAGACAACTTCTAGAATGGCCAGGTTCCAGGAACTTGTTGGACTTTCATGGTAACCGATCATCAACTGCTTTCGATCTTGAATGCTCTTTTCCGTTCCGCTCCTTGATCACTTGACAAGCCAGTGACCCAGAGAATCTCTGACAAGTCCACCCGCACTTGCATGATTGTCGGAATGCCTTAGGGATCCATCGGTATGTTGCTTGAACCAATTGGGTAGGGGCGGTGTCCAACTAACCCAGCGAGTGATCCTCAATTTGGGTGCTTCTCTGTCAGTGCCCTTTCCACGCTTACTACTTTACCTACCCCACTGGCCGTCTAGGCCAATGGCAAAATGCTGCTTCGACTCGGAACGAAGGCCTACTGAAATCAATCTGTCATGAACTTAGACTTGACAGAGTCCGATGCGCGCCGTTCTCTCACGTAAAACGAGAGAGGGTACGAAGAACGAGCTACTTTGCTCTATAAGGAGAGCAAAGCCCCTACTCCCCGTGACAATCTGGCCTACGTCCCCCGACAAAAATGACGAAATTCATTTCGCAATGCCATCACGTCTTTCAAGCGTTTCCGCAGGAACGTAGGAAAAGCAAAAAGGAATTTCATTGAGTGTTGAAACATTGCCTGCTACCCCTATCAAAGTTCGTTCGCTGCTGAATGGAGACTCGACTCGACTCGCTTTTGATTGTGAGTCACTCTTGAGTGACTGACTCTCCCAGGTCACCCGAGAGATGGAAGAGTTGGGCCGTGAGTCCGTCCTATTCCGTCGGATTTGAGGGGAACTGGACTGACTCGATCACCCGAAAGCAAGATGGCTCAACCTGTTTCGCTCAATCTCCATCACCGCTAAGTCATTATCTTCTTTCTTTGGACTCGAAAATCTGTATAGTTTCTGAAAAAAGTCGGATGTTCTCAAAAGCCATCATGGTAATCTATTCGCATCCATCCGGTGACCCGGTCTCCGGCTTGTCCTCTGTTAGCTAGCATCCTTGGGAACATCTCTCTGAATAGCTAGCATCCTTGGTTACCATTGGTTGACCAACTGAAGAAGTCGCATATAGTTGAGTAAGGGTGATAGTAAAAACAAAACAATGAAGTTCAGGAGCGATCTTTTCATCCAACTCTCAAGATCATAAGAGAAGACAGCAACTTTGACGCCCAAAACTACCATGTCTTCCGTTGGTCAACCAATGGTAACCCTCCGTGGAGAGATTACTCAAGCAAGTGGGGGAGAGTCAAATTGCCTCTTGCCAGGTTTCTGAAATTCAAGAAAGAAGTACGTACGCCTTTCTATACCCTAAACCAGGCATACTTCATTAGCGTAACGTGCATACCCGTGAAAGTAGCTTCTTCGGTCAGATTATATGAAACTTTCTCCACTTGAACATAGCATGGGGGTATATGAAGTATGCCGTACCCAGAGGTTCATCTGCCTTGGCTTCATCTGAAAAATCACATCACATGTTTTCCATGATCATATACAACAGGATCGTCTTCCCTTATTCTGGTTTAGATCCAGAGGTACAGTACCATCCTGAAAAAAGATTGTTTGCTTGCCTTTACCCAGCTCCCTCACATCCATCCGGTGACCCGGTCTCCGACTTGTCCTCTGTTAGCTAGCATCCTTGGGAACATCTCTCTGAATAGCTGCTTGATCTCTCGTCTTTGTCTGTGAGCCCATCCTCTCTCAGCCTGTGCTTGCTGCTCAACTGAAGAAGTTCAAAGCAAGATGAAAAAAAGATTTAATTACGATGAAAAGGAAACAATTTGAGGTTCTTGGTTCACCATAAGATCTTCGATCCCTGTGCTAAAAAATGATGTAGGCGCGTAGCGGCAAGCCTGACACTTCTTTTTTGGGGGGTGGGAAAGCTGCTGTCATTCTTTGGAGCCCGGTTCTCTTTATCTTCGAGCTTTCATTCCGCCCTTGACCCTTTTCAAGGGCCTACTAATGAAGGTGTTGGCGAGTCTTTGATATTCAGAGATAAGCTCAGCGATAATTACTATAGAGTGACTGACACGGAAAGGGATGCCTCAGATATCAGCTGTTCAATTGGGAAAATTTTTCCCTGCGGGTAACGCAGGAAGGAGTCCTGCGGAAATAAATAGCCGGGGCCCACCTTTTTACTTTTCGAAATTACTGTTTTTCCCTAACCTTCGCCGCTCTTGCTCCCGACTCCGCTCCCCGACCTTCGCCGCGCCTCCTGCTCCCGCCGCTCCTCCTCCAGCCGCTCCGTCGTTTACTCGAGCTCCCGCAGATCGCGAGACTCTTTCTCTGGAACAGTCTTCCTGCATAGTCTCTCACGCTCAGAAGCTTTGGAGCACTGAAACCCTAACCTGAAGAAGAAGGTCCACGAAAAGTAGTGCAATCTGTATAAAATTTTTCATTTTGCAGTACTTCATCCGAATTTGTATGTCAACCATGTTTATTGCAGTCGCATTTGTAGGGCAAATATGTTTGCAGTCGCATTTATCCGTTTGCAGTTGTTGTTTAGGGTTGTGCACTAAATTATGTTGGTTGCGGTTGCATTGCTAGTTGATTGAAGTTGCATTTTTTGTGGTTTCCTGTTTGCAGTTGTTTCTCCTGAGAACTAGTGTACAATTTGTATGTCATTCTTGTTGATTGCAGTCGCATTTTTAGGGTAAATGTATTTGCAGTTGTATTTATCTGTTTTGCTAGTGCTTGTTATGGGTAATGCGCTAAATTAGGTTGGTTGCAGTTGCATTGCTAGTTCGTTGCAGTTGTTTTTCTTTTTTTTGGTTTCCTATTTGCAGTTGGTTACCCTGAGAATTAGTGTAATATGTTTGTAGTTGCATTACCTGCATATGCTTGTTTGCAGCTGCATTACATGTATTTTACTGTTGAGTTTGCAGTTGCATTAACAGTTTATTCCCGTAGAGCTTGCAGTTGCATTACCTCCATATTTCTGTATTTTTTCCAGTTGCATTATCAGTGTAGTCCCGTACATTTTCCAGTTGAATTTTCCATATATGCTGATTTATATGCAGTTTCCTTACCTGCATATTCTTGTATAGTTTGCACTAGGATTATTTTTGCTTATTTTTTCTTTGTTTTCAGCTAAAATTCCTGGAAGTAAGTACTTGTCATCCCGTTGCTCATCCAAGTCATTCACTGCGCACGTTACCCCCCTGGTGAATATTTTGTTTGAAGACTCTAAAGAAGCCTTACGCCTGGCTTGCATTTTCCCACTGCTGATGATGCCTGGGATTCCACAGAACATACCACTGTTGTATGTTCTTCTCAGGTTATATAATAGGGATAAACAAGCGTTCCTTATAGGTAACTACTACATGAAACTTACCGTCAATGAGGTCGCACTCGTATTGGGCCTCCCAAATTCTGGAGTTCCATTTAAGTTCACTCGGAGTCCCCTCCTAGACCTCACACACAAGTGCCTCAATGAAAAATTAAGTGAAGTTACCGAGGAGGAGTGGTCCCCTGCATTGGAGGAGAGAAGGATCTCCCTTATAGTTAAATATCTATTATGCATGTTCTTTTTCCCCCTTAAGAATCTGAAGGTCCCGGCTTGCCTCGATGCCATAAAAGATATTCAGGATTTTGTGAAGTATAACTGGCCGCAGGCAATCCATGGCTTCCTGCATAGCCAGTTTGATGGATTGAGCAAAATCTGCGAAGTAAGGGGGGCAGGGGAGAACATCGGGTATTTGGAGGGCTGCTCCACCGTGTTGCTGGTATGAAAGCGTTTTTATTTAGCTTTCATTTTATTTTTTTATGTTGCCAACTTCGTATGTGTTTTCGTAAAGGTGTGGCTATACAAGCACACGAAGATTCAGCCACCACTGGTCGAGGCAGCACGGCCCCGCATATATCGGTGGTCTCCCACTCTTAGCTACAGTGCTAAATTCTGCCTTGAAGTAGAACGCAACCTCAGGCGAAGAAAATATGTATGTGTTCCCATTTATGATTTATGCTCAATCTAGGTATTAATATGTAAATGTTAAAGTAATATTCTGGTCTTTTATCTTGAATCTTTACATAGGTTATCACCACCTTTGCTAATGTTGGTGATGACGAGCTGTCATTGCTTGGAGTTGAGGAACTGGAGTCCGATTTTGAGAAAGTGCCGGAAAAGAAGGAGAAGAGAAAGAGGGACGTGAAGGTGGACTCTCTTGGCTATGAGAGTGAGAAAGAAAAGAAAATGAAAAATAAGAAGCAAGAGCAAGAACTATTGAAGAAGATTATGTCGGAGATAAAGAAGGAGAGGAGAGGCATGGAAGCCCGGCTCAAATCTTATATTAAATCGGAGGTGGAGGGTTTAAAGACCTTTTGCGAGTCTTTATTCCTGAAATTTCAAGCAGGGCTAAAGCCTACTCATACTCCATCACCACCGCCGCATTCACCACCCTCACCTCATTCACCCATCATGACATCTGTATCCCCTACACCGTTGTCGCAACCCGCTTCCACTCTCGAGTGCACGTTAGTGTCTCCCACACAGATTCGCTCGCAAGAGTTAGTTAGTAGTACCCCAAGGAAGGGTTTTCTACGGGCGAAGACCGTTTCTAGACGGACCTTTCAGAAGGGCCAAATCATTGAATATGAGTCGTATTACCCGAGACGACTCCATGTGGCAGATAAAACAAGAAAAACCCTTGATTCAGTGTTAAGCAAATCGGTTGATAGGTTTAGGGACCTGACAATTTTCGAAGGAATGCAGTTGAAAACTGTGCTGATGGTAAAAAAAATGCAGTTACAATCATCAAAGAAATGCAGTTGCATTAACTTACAGTTACCTCTTCTACAACAACATTACCGGAACCCTGACTACTTGTTGCTCCCACTTCCGACATTTTTGGGACCTGACATTTTTCGAAGGAATGCAGTTGAAAAATGTGCTGATATTCAAAAAATGCAGTTACAATCATCAAAGAAATGCAGTTGCATTAACTTACAGTTACCTCTTCTACAACAACACTACCAGAAGCCTGACTACTTGTTGCTCCCACTTCAGACATTTTCGCCTACAAATTTCCCGAAAAATACAGAGACATAAGAGAAATCTGATGAAGTTTATAATGTTAGGGTAAGCACTAAATCACAATACCTGGACTGAAACATTTTGAAAAACTGTAGGGAGCACGAACATGGGCAAAGAAGGAGAAGGAGCGGTGAGTTGCACGAGAACTAGGGGCGGCGAGCGGCGAGTTGCCGAAGTTCACTGATTTTCGGTCGATAGTTTTAGCTCCCGCAGCTGCTGAGAAGGGAAGAAGCGGGGTGGAGGGAAAAACAATATTTTCAGAAAGTAAAAAAGTGGGCCCCGGCTATTTATTTTCGCAGGACTCCTTCCTGCGTTACCCGCAGGGAAAAATTTTCCGTTCAATTGGCTGCTGCTATTACAGCTTCTGCACGTATACATATGTACAAGTACATTAACAGACCTGACTGTTTCTACACAGATACTGACTTCAAGTCTAATTCCTTGTATTCTCATTTGATTGGAGAATGGTTGGAGGGGAGAAGTCAAAGTTTTGCCCCCTCAGAAAAACACGAATTTCTTCTCATTTCATTTGAAAGAACAGTTTTATCTGTATCTGTCTGAAAACGAGTAGTTTCCAACCCCATTTTTCAATCCAATCGTAGACGTTATGCCGTTTATCCCTGTACTCTTTTTTCTCTGAGCCTTTGTTTGGCAAGCTGCTGTTTTGGAAAGGTAGCAGACGAGAGAGACGGTCTACGTTCATAAAGTGATGTGAATCTATCCATTCGGGGAAGAATGAGTAAAGACAGAGACAGAAAAGAGGAAAGCAAGAAGCGGCAGTAGGATAAGACACCTTGATCTTCCGGAACGCGTTTGCCAGTTGTAGCTTGAGCAATGAGCAGGAGCGGCTGCCCACTAGAAGAAGGACCACAGTCTTTCCTTACCAGGTTCTTGTTTTTCGATTGAGAACGGGAGCCCGAAATACCCAATCCTTCTTTCCACATAACGTTCAGAAGGAAAACGTGGATTTTCAAATGGTGTTTGATCTACCTTTCTCTTTGTTCTTTTCTTGGATTGAATCCGAGATTAGTGAATGGCGGTAGGGGTTAAGAAGCTCTTGAATCCTAAGGAACCGGAAGATCTAAGGTTACCGGAAGATGGATACATCCGAAGAGAAGAAGGGCTCTGTTGCGCCTCCTTAGATTCGGAACATTTATGGAGAAATTTTCATCTGTTTGAATCGTACCGTACCCTATCTGAACTTGTCAGATAATGTCCAAGAACTGTTGAAGCATCCTACCTTCCTACCTGTTGCCCCTACCACTCTCACTCCAAAGTCAGACTAAGAGTATCCACAATGAGAAGTCATCCTAGGAGTGAGATCGGGCCTTGGTGTATCTATTTCCCAGGCAAATATCAAGGTGAATTGACAAAACGAGCTTTGGTAACTGATAATAAATTACAAGGGAACTTAGGCACATAGAGGATATCTGCCAGGCGAAGAGACGGAGTGATTTGAACCACTCTCGTTCCATTGACCGGAGAGGAAGAGTCGTCTGCAACAAAGACCAGGGGAAACCGATCATATGTTTCTAGAAGAGAAAACACTGAAGATTGCCTATCATATGATTGGTAGCACCAGAGTCGATCAATCATCTGCTGTGAGTAACAACGTGGGCACTACCGGAAGATGTGACCACCAAGGCAGACTGTGTGGAGGAGGTGGAGGCCATATAAGAAAGACTGCACAAGCAACCAGGAGACCGCGCGAGAACAGTAGGAAGCGAAGAGAAAGAAGGTCGCGGCGACAAGGGAAGAAAGACCAACTCGGGCAACCAGCAAGCAGGACGTGTGGCTAGGAAGGCCGCAGCTAAGAGGTAGAGCAAAGCAGAGGGAAAGAAGTTGCACGGCTAGAGAGAAGGCCGCACGAACATGAGAGAGAGAAGACCGCGCGAACTGGGAGGAGTTCGCGAGAAAGCCAAACATGTCGTGCGAGCAGAGAAGAGACTGCACGAATAGAAATTGGTCGTGCGAATAAAGGGAGATTGCGGCGAGAGAAGAGGCAAAGCAACCGCGAAAATAGGTCGCGAAGAAAAAGAAGAGATAGGCCGCGCACATAAAGGGTAGCGACAAAGAGGAGACAGAAACCGCGCGAACAGGAGCGATAAGAGAAGAAACAGATTGCGAGAACAGGTCGCAAACAGGTCGTGAGAAGAAAGAGCGAGCCGCGCGGACAGGTCACGCGGACAAAGGAAACTCACAGAATAAGGAGGAAAAGATCGATCCCTCTGATACCATGTGCGAACAGAAAAAAAAGTAGACCGAAAATTTGGAGTAACAAAATTTTTGTTATCCAAAGAGGTATCTATTACAAAGGTATATCCTCCCTTTTATAAAATGGAGGAGATGAGAGAGATTATAATTAAGCAATGTGGGACTAAATAATTACAGGTGTAAGCGGTTTAACATAAAAACAAGCCGAACAGGCCACGCGGTTAGACGAATAGGCTAACCGCCCGACCACCACAAGAAAGTGAGAACAAGCCGCCATAGGAGACCGCCAGACCGCCCGGTCTCTAAGCCGCCTGAGACAAATCGTCAGACCGCCCGGATAACCACAACAACAGTCCAGCCACCAAACCGCAGGAGAGAAACCGACAGACCGCTCGGTCTCTAAACCTCCAGAATCAGACCGCTAGACTGCCCGGTCTCCATACAGCAACAAGGATCCCGAAGACGGTGAAATTCTCGATGGCCGTCTGGATGACCAACGCATCGTAGATGGGATCCTCATGATCCGGCATATCACTCCTTGAGAAGGTAATCTTCTCTTCCAGGGGTGGGGCCTGTGATGTGGAGCCAATGCTCCGACGGTACATGGTGTGAAGGCTCGCCTTTCGAGAGGCTTCAACCCCCCCCCCCCCATGGATCACTCTGATCCCTCCCCGGGTCCCGACGTCCTCCCGGTCTTCACATCGATCCTCCTCCGCTCGAGGCAGGACCTCCTCACTCCTTACCTCCTGGCGCCCCTGTTGCTGATGCTGCTCCCTGTTTCCTCTAATCTTGAGGAACTCTGGGCACGTGGCCGTGGCGTGGCCTTCCTCTTGGTGGAAGTCACAGTAGGGCAACTCTACCCTAACTTCTCTTCACCTCCTTTGTGTCACTCTCCTCCTCTCCCCCAAGGCTATGACCATAGCCTGATCTTGATTGGGGAGTGGAGGTCTTTGCGCCTGCCTCCAACCTGGGGGTGGAATTGATCCTGGCCTCCCTGGTGGTGGTCCCTTCCATGGTGTCCTCTCCGTGGCCCCTGGTCTTGCCACTCGGGCCTCCAGCCCAACCGACGGTCCGGCTCCTGACGCCCCCACCTGGGCTGCTGCTGCCCCTGAATTTGCCTCTGCTCCATCTGCCGGGGTTCAGCTCTCCTCTCCTCCTACCCTTTGCTGTCTCTCGACTCCTTTTCTTCCTCTGTGGCCCACCTGGCCAGCTTCCGGGCAAACTCCGGATTCGATGCTTCCCAGTCGACTTCTCTTGCCGCCCTTTCCATCAGCTCCTCGTAGGAGAGGGGCGGCACTCTCTTAGCTCTATCCTGAAGAAACCTTATTGCATCCCCAGGATGAAAGCCATCATCAGACTATGGCCCGACATCTACTGGACCTAGGTGACCTCCTCCTGGAACTGATCGACGTAACTCCCCAACGTCTCATTCACTCCCAACTTTATGTGGAACAGGGACTCCGACTCCTTCCTCCTCTTCGAGGTGGTGAACCTTAGCATGAACCCTCGACGCAGGTCCTCGAAGCAGTAAATGGAGCTGGCCAGCAACTGGTGAAACCACTCCCTCGCCTTTTCCTTGAGGTTAATAACGAAGAACCAGCATTTGAACCCATCCGATATCTACTGGATCGAGACCACGTCCTCAAACCACTGGACCTGTTGGACCGGGTCCCCCTTCCCGTTGTAGTAGGACATCTATGGCTCCCTGAACCCCTCTGGAACGGGGGAAGAAGAAACCAACTCGCTGAAGGTGCTGCCTCCCCCTACAGGGCGAGCTGGAGCGTCTCGCGCACTCATCTCGCCGATGCGGCCTCTGCTTGCCGAGCCGGGGAAGAGCTCGCGCCCAGGGAGCTCGCATCCCCTTCCTTCCTCGGCGACCTCCTTCCCAGCTTGCCTGTCGGGAGCGTCCTCGCCCAGAGACGGGGCGATAGCGATTTGGGCAGCTGGAGTCGAGCACTCGGCCCGCACGCCGAGTGCGAACTTGACAAGGCTGAGTACCTCATGCCTGAAATCTTCAAACATTCCCATTGTGGCCAGAGGTGGCGGGGGCGACGAGTCAGACCTGTCTGAGCCTTGTCCTCCCGTCATCGAGCCTGCTGAAGATTTTCTGTGCTGACCACTCTCCACGCTCACCACACCAAAATGTTGAAACCGAAAACTTGGTCTCTTGTAGAGTTCACCCGTGGGGAAGGGGTGATCGCGCACCTACTTCTCTCCTGCATACAAAATGACAAAGGAAAACTGACACAAGGGCTCGGCATGGAGGACCCACCACACACCCGGAACATCTTATAGCGCTTCCTCTCCTTAGCCAAAGGCCGAGCTAAGGCTACCTCAGAAAGCGCTAAAAGATTAGGGTGCAAGTAAGCATAAAAGTGTGCTTTCTAAGGCGCCCCTTGAGTCCTATTTATAGATTTCTGAAAATGGCCTGCAAATAGCCAACCTCCGCTGTTCCAAACTGCTATGTGCAGGCCAACCAGGTATGCCAACAACGTAACTCCACTGTTTTAGCAGGCTGTGGGCAGGCCAACGTGGGGAAAATGGTAAAAATACCTTACAGAATAATGGGTGAGTAGCCCTCAGCGACCTCTACTCGGCAAGGGCGGCGAATACGTGCCCGGACTGCCCTGCTCGCGAGCTGCGAGCTCGCTCAGCCGTCAAGACTCGGCGAGCGGCCTAGGACTCGATAAAAGGTCTAGAGGACGACGAACACCGGGTTCCGTTCGACAAAAGCTGAGCTCAGTTCGTCGAACACCGAGCTCCGTTCGACGAACGTCGAGCTCGACGAGTACGGGCCTGGCTGGCCCTACTCGCGCACGACTAGCTGGGCTCACCTGGGCGAGCTGGGGGCTGTCGAGCTCTGGCCCCTTGGTGCTCGACCGAGACTGAAAAAATGAGAGTCGGTCGGTCTGGTTCCTGGCGACCCTACTCGCCGGATACGAGGTTGTACACTTATGTTCATCTCTTTTGAGAATGAGGCGATGTTTCACTTTACCCGAGAATGATTAGTTTCTTGGTAAATCTTAACTTTTAAATTTAGAAAATAGGGTTTTTCAAATGCAGAACTAATATCCTTCCCAAAACTCATCTCAATCAAGTGCTAAAAGGTTCTTAGCTTCTCAACGAGATGGAGGTAGTAGTAGAAAATTAAAGACTTATAATAAAAGTGCAAAAATAATATTCGTTTCAAATATCTCAGTTGATGCTAAAAATGTTCTTAGCTTCTCAATTGGGATAATGATGGTAGTAATAAAATTAAAAGACTTATAAAAGTGCATAAATAATATTCGTCCCAATCATCTGACTCAAGCGCTAAAAAATTCTTAGTCTCTCATCCGGGATGGGGGTGGTAGTAAAAAAAGAAAAAAAATGAAAATTACTTACGCACACACTTTTTCTCAACAGAAATGAAAGTTAAGTTAAAGCAATAAGAGATGAAGAAGTGCAAGAAAACTGAAATTTTATTACTTAAAAAATTGTTACACACTAGGAAACTCAAAATAGAGTTAGGAAAATATCACTCAAAAACTACTCATAAAAATTATAAAGAACTATGTGCAACTCTACCAGTTCACTCTAAAATATCAGCCTTAGGCATCTATTTATAGAGAAAAAAATAAGTGCTTTTAAAAAAGTGCTTTTGGAAAAGCTGACAAACATCTTTCAGAAAAGCTGGCAAACACTTTTTAGAAAAGTTGAAAATCGGCTTATGGAAAAGCTGGGCACTGGCTGTCTGATGGAGAATCGGACACGGGGCGGCTGATGTTGAGCTGGCATCTGATTTGGCTGGCTGGATAAGGGTGGCTGACTTTTAGCTCGCAGGATAAGGGCTGCAGATAAATGTGGAGGTAGCAGGTTGCCGGGTTGGCGGGTCGAGCTGGCGGACTGGGTAGCGGGTTGGCGGGTCGAGCTGGCGGGCTGGGATTAAATTGGCACAAAACTGCTACTGACTTGATTCAAACCGACAACTATAATTAGTTCCTGAATATATTAATATAATATACACAATACAGATTTATCATACTATAATTCTTATAATATTATACTATTTAAAATATAATTAAAAATATTCTTAAATATTACTTTAAATAAAATATTATACATTCATAATAAAAAAAAATTAATTAAAAGATACAATACATAATATTACTTATATAATAATACTTAAATATTAATAATACTACTTAGTAGAATAATTATAATAACACTTAAAAATAATACTTAACATATTATACTAAGCATTATAATTTATAAGTAGATAGTAATTAATTTATATACATTATATTTATTACATTAACTCGTTTTATTTACATTATTATTATTATTATTATTATAAGTATTATTTTTATTATTATATTTAAATTATTATTATTATTGTAATTATATATAGATTATTAGATCATATATATATATATATATATATATATATATATATATATATATATATATATATATATATATATATATATATATATATATATATATATATATATATATATTAAAATAACATGACGGTTCAGCTCCGATCAGACCGTCCAAACCGGTCGGACCGTGAACCTTGCCACAAAACATAATATAGTAGATTAAAGTGCCGGTTAAAATATGGAAAACAAACAAAGTGGAGAATACAACTAAAAACAAATAAATTATTTAAGTTTTAACACAAAATATTACAATCTTGAATTAGAAATGATATTAAAACATACACCAAAACATGTATAAATAACCACTCATTATACATCATCTCTTCCCGTAACTTGCCCACTTTTGGGGCGCACAATCGACTGTTCTTCCATAATAGACCATCATCAACGGTAAACTGGGCATTTGACTCATTCAAAGACTCTGCCATGAAGCGTTTCATATTGTCATCTAGCTCCATCGCCTGCCAAATCCGGTCAGCGAGGTCATACTGCACTTCTGTCCAGTTCAAACATGCTACAGCACTAGACCTCCTATCAGCATAAGAGATCTCCAATGCCTCCAAATCTTGAATAAGATGCTCGTCATGCATCTGTATCCAGTTGCCCTGTGCAGGAACCCTGCGACTTAACGCATCCGCAACAACGTTTCCCTTACTAGAAACATAATGTATCTTGAATTTGTAGTCCCCAAGGAACTCCATCCACCTCCGTTGGTGCATATTTAAGTCTTTTTTGTCCAATAGATACTTCAGGCTCTTATGATTTGTATAAATATCGACCTTTACACCATACAAGTAATGTCTTCATAGCTTCAGAGCGAATATCACGACCGCCAACTCCAAATCATGGACCAGATAGTTTCTCTCATGCACTTTCAACTGTCATGAGCCATAAGCTATCACCTTGTCAGGTTGTAGCAAAATGCAGCCTAAGCCGCTCCCTAAGGCGTCACTGTAGATCTTATACCCTTTTGATCTACATGGCGAGCACAGAATAGGCGCCGTGGCCAGACGAATTTTCTACTCTTCAAAAGCTTGCGCGTACGCTAGAGACAAAACAAACTTCTAATCCTTCCTCGTCAAGGTCGTGAGGGGTAATGCTATCTGCGAGAAGTTCTCTACGAAACACCAGTAGCAGCCGACAAGTCCTAGAAAACTTCGGACTTCAGTCACAGAAGACAACACATATCATTCTCGTATCACAACAATCTTTGTCTGGTCTATCGCGATTCCCTCTCCACTAACAATATGACCAAGGAATGTTAACGAAGATAGCCAAAACTCACACTTAAAAAACTTGGCGTACATCTGATTATTCCTCAGGGTTTCCAACACTATGCATAAGTGATCCGCATGATCCTCCTCAGACTGGGAATATACCAGGATATCATCAATAAAGACTATCACAAACTGATTGAAGTACTCCTTGAATGTCCGGTTCATTAAGTCCATAAGCACGGATGGTGCATTCGTCAGCCCAAAAGGCATGACAATGAACTTATAATGTCCATATCGAGTACTGAATGTCATCTTGGGAATGTCACTTTCCTGGATCCTCAACTGATAATACCCGGATTTCAGATCTAGCTTTGAGTACACAGTCAATCTAACAAGCTGGTTGAATAGATCATCGATCCTCGGAATCAGGTACTTATTCTTCTATGTTAGCTTTTTCAACTCCTGATAATCGATGCACAATCGCAGACTTCCGTTCTTCTTCTCTATGAATAGGACCGGTGCGCTCCAAGATGATGAACTTGGACGCACATAACCTTGCTCTAGCAGTTCCTGAAGCTGCGCTTTCAATTCTGCCATCTCCCTTGGTGTTAAACGGTAAGGAGAGCATGACGCAGGCTTGACACCTGACACTATCTCAATGGTGAAATCTATTGTTCTCTCATGTGGAATCTCAGGGAGATCCTTAGGAAGTACCGACAAACTTAGTCTCACGTTCAGTATTCTGTCCTAGTGTGACTACATTGAGTTGTAATCAACATAAGCATGTTGCTCTGAGAGTCCGTCCATGCCTAAGGTCAAGTTACGGATGATTTTTAAATAATATCTTGACTTCCTTTCCATACCGTAACATGCATTCATTAGGTATGTATATAAATAAACAATTTAACCTTCGATATAATGGAGGGCACTACGACGAACAACACAAAAACCTTAGATATTAAGAAGCGAGAAGCCCTTGTAACGAACAATGCTCTCTTAATTAAGAGTAGAACAAAGCATACTCTAAACAAGTCATGCACCTGCAACGAATCGGGTCAAAAGTATATAAAGTAATTTAAAAGTTACAAACTAAATCATGCCCGTCACCTCATTACTTTGCTTATGACCTCCTGCCTTTTCCTCTGTTTTGCCACTCCAACACTCGTGGGCTATATGTCCCGGCTTGCCACAAGTATAACATATAACTGGGTTTTGCCCAAAGGTTGGACATTGTGATCAATGGACCTAACAGTTCACTTTTGGTACTCGCATTATATTTTAAATTTGCCTGCTTCTTGTTTCTGTTTTGTAGAGATTAGTAGGTAATCACTAGTTCACCTCAGATACACGCGTTATATGTTTATTTACCTGTTTTTGACTTCTCTATTGGAGAGATTAGCAGGTGTTAGCGAGTTCACCTTAGGTACTCACGTTTTATGTTTGTTTACCTACTTTTGACTTCTCTTTTGCAGAGTGAAAGATATGGTACCTAAACACCTAGAGGGGGGGGGGGGGGTGAATAGGTGACCTAATCCTTTTCTAACTTTGTTGGCAGCCAAACAGTTATATCACAGATTTCTAAGTAGTCTATTACAGCAATCAGCAAAAATCAAACATACACAGCACATTCACAGCACAGCACACAATGATTTATAGTGGTTCCCCAATCTTTGGGTACATCCACTTTCCCCCTTCGCCTATCTAGCAGTGTACTAGATTCGGCCAAACTTCTCCACTGTCTCAGAACCCAAATAGGTTCCTACACCTCAGGCCCAAAGCCTTACACCTCAGCTTTCTCCAAAGCCTACACTCAGCCACAAAGGCCTACACTCAGCCACCCAGGCCTACACTCAGCCAATCAAGGCCTACACTCAGAGTTCTTTAACTCCTACACTCAGGCTATCAAGCCCTACCCTCAGCCTATATAAATTTAGGATTACAATCACTCAGATCCAATGGATCCTACAAGTTAAAATAGTATTACAACAAATAACTCAACAACTCAGAAAATAAGAGAGGAGTTGAGAGTTTCTTGCTGAGTTCTTGGAAGAACTCAGATAGATCCAAACTGACTTAGCTTCCTTCAAAGCTTCTTGAGTAGAACTGAATAAGTCTGAATCTTCTGCAGTTGTTCCTTGACCTCTGCTTCTTAAGATCCAGATGCTTCTGAATCCTTCTTCTCAGCCTAGTTCCAAAGACTGAATTCTTGATTGGAGCTCTCTCTCTCCAACTTCTTAGATTTGCCGTTGGACAGCAAGATCTTCTTGATTTGTATCACTTGGATAATTTGATCAGCAACCACTTGAACAAATCTCTTAGATTAATCCTTTCAACAACAACAGTTTCTGTAAACTGTGGGTGCCTATTTATAGACATTCTTCATGGTAACCGGCTGGTCCGGTTCATAACAGACTTCTGACTTCCCTGACAGTTGCTGTAGACCGGCTGGATCGGCAGCTGTCATATCAACCAGTCACTTCTTGAAATTCTCTAACTGTCAGATAGTGTCGAGACTTTCTGTTCTTAAGTGTCGACACTTATAGACCAAGTGTCGACACATGCTGTGTAAGTGTCGACACAAGTCTACAAGGTGTCGACACAACTCCTTGTATGTCTCGACACAGATTCTTCTGCATGTGTCGACACTGAAATTGAGTGTCGACACAAGTACTTGTTCTTCATTCTTTAACTGTATTCTTCTAAGTGTCGACACATCTCTTTTGTGTCGACACAACTTCTTGTGTTGAATCTGTCAAGTGTCGACACTGCTTCTTGGTGTCGACACAAGTCTTCAATATAGATTCTTCAGCTGAGTGTCGACACATTCCCTTAGTGTCGACACTTGTACTTAGAATATATTTGTAGATATTTCTGTTCTTTGCTAAGTGTCGACACAGCTCCTTGTGTCGACACTTTCTACAAGTGTTGAGTCTTTAGCTAAGTGTCGACACATTGTGCTGGGTGTCGACACTTACTTCAAGTGTTGATTCTTCTGGTAGTGTGTCGACACTTGTGCTGAGTGTCGACACATTCTTCAAATGCTGACTCTCCTGCATAGTGTCGACACATTGTGTTGAGTGTCGACACTTGTACTTGGACTCTGCAGACTTTTGCTGAGTGTCGACACAACTCCAAGTGTCGACACTTTCTGATGTAGACACAGCTCTTCTAGGTGTCGACACTTCTGCTAAGTGTCGACACTGCTTCTCTGCATTCTTCTTCACTGAGTGTCGACACAGCTCCTTGTGTCGACACTTTCTGTCTGGTGTCGACTCTTCATCCCAGGTGTCGACACAATGACTCCAAGTGTCGATACTGCTTGTCTGGGTGTCGACACAAGCTTTCTCAAGTGTCGACACTTTCCCTCTGGGTGTCGACACATGGACTTAGAAAGTTTTAGCTTCAGTCCAGTGAATACCTAACCTGCACAAGTAACTCAAACATACATCAAATACATTATGATGTATATCATTGAGATGGGTGAGGCTTCTTCAAATCAGGTACATTTGACCAATGTACCCAACAATCTCCCCCTATTTGGAGAAGTCATAACCCTTAGTCAATGATATACACCATTCATAATTAAAAATTACAAAATGATGAAAAGCAGATTATAATCAGCAGGGTTAACATGAACATGTAAAACTTCACACATATACACATTCAACATTCCAGAACAAATAAGAAACAAACACATTTCAGAACAATCATACTATATTTATCATATATTGTTCTAACATTATTCCTTATACATTTTCAATGTTGTACAAAAATGTTTTTCATTTAAAAGATTACAACAAGCTTCAAGTTTAATTCCTAATCTATTTCTGATCAGGTTCTTTGATAACAATTCCTTTTCCAGCTTTAACTTGAGCTTTGACAGCAGCAGTAGCAGTAGGCTCAGCATCAGCAGGCTTCTTGCCTTTTGAGTCCTTCTTCTTTTGTTCTTCAGCCTTGATTTTCTGTCTCTCAAAATAGTGGTATGGCTTGGGGAAGTACTTGCTAGGCTCCACAGCAGTAGGAGGTAGCTTTCCCATCTTAGCCTTCCTTCTATATTGTACTATAGCCTCCTGCCTAATCTCATACTTTCTCCATTCAGCCTCAGAGAACCATTTGTTCCTTTCATGAGCATTGTCCTTTGCAGCTTTCCAGACAGTAAGAATTATGTTTCTAGAGGTAGGGCTCCATTGTTCAAAATCTGGTTTTAGTTCAGCTTGTTCCCTAAACCTCTTCTTTGACAACCTTGCCTCTTCTTCTTTGTCTAAGGCCTCTTGCATAGCTGCTGTTATAGGTTGAACAACCTTTTCTAAATGGACATTGTCCTTGCCCCCAGATGGGCTATACATAGTGCTCACCTCTGCATGAATCATTTCAAAATCTGGAGGTGGATAAATGACTTGAGCTACTTCTTGTGGCTCACCTCCAAAATAGGCAGGGTTCAGTCCAGATTCAGCAACTTCATTGTCATCACACAGGGGAGGATATCCAAGTGTAGCCCTGATGGAATTTGAAATCCATTTTGCATGCTCAGAACTGGCCTTGACTAACACTCTCTCCCCCTTTATGACTTCTTGGGCCACATGGTCTCTTACATCATCCTTTTGGAATCTAATCTGACTATCCAAATACCTGATTCCATCCTTAAAGTAGTGTTTAAGCTTTGTAAGCTGTTCTGAGATGGCTTTCTGGGAATCCTGTATTGCAGTTTTGACAGCAGTAAGCTCAGCTTGAAAGATTTTATCAAAATCAGCCTTGGCAACATCAGTAGAGGTAGAAAGTTCAGCAGACTTATTCTTCAATTCAGTGACTATAGCATTGTGGGAGGCAGTTAAATTATCATTCATTCTCAACTGATTCTCCAGCACATAGCCTTGCTTCAGTGCTATATCATCTACTTGAGTCTTGATCTTCTCCTGGTGAGTAGCCAAATAGACTACTGCATTCCCACCCTTGTGGAAGCAGTCAGTCATCTCCTTTTTATTAAGGTTCATTTCAAACCTTATTGACTTGATTTCCTGTGCCAGATCAAATTGTAGGGTCTTGTGCCCTTCATCAACATAAGTCTCTATAGCCTTCCTTTGCTCATCCAGCTTGAGCTGTAGTGCAATCAGTAAAACATTATAGTCAGCAGTTGGAGCTTGCTGAACTATGGGCTGTGGGGCAATGGATTGGAAGGCTTTCTTGTAGCTCTGACTTCTTCTCTTGAATACAAAGAGTTTCTTCTTTTTAGCCCTAGCACTCTCCTTATCTTCAGAGGCAGAGGTGCTGGCAATATCAACTCTATTCTTAGGGCTCTCAGGCCTCTCAGTTTGCACAACAGGTGCTTGCTCAGTTTCCAGCCTAATAGGCTCTTCCAGAACTTCCATGTGCTCCCCCTCAGCAGCAGCATTCTTATCTTCAGCAGCAGCAGTCTTGTCCATGTCAAAATCATCTTGATCTAGATTTAGAAACAGATCTTCCATTGTATATTCATGAGGGGACTGTGCAGGAGAAGTACTTGGTTCTTCAACTACTTGAGTATTATCTGGAACATTTTGCACAACAGCAGAGGTGTCTTCAGGAACAACATCTGGAGCTTGGCTAGGTAGCTGAGTTTGCTGAGGAACATCAGACAAATCAGCATCTTCAATAAGATATTCTGAAGTTTTTAAGTCAGTGAGTACTGTTGGATCTTGTAGCCAACCTTAGAGGGGGGGGGGGGGGTGAATAAGGTTCGACGCGTTTCTTGAAATTTAAGCGTTAATTTGTCCATAGAACCAGAGCATAGGAAACTACTGCAGAGCGTTGGGTAACCAATGTTCTGCGGTACGTTATTCACTCTTTTCCTGTACAAATTTAGCTTGTGCGCACACACGTGAAACTAGACTTATCATTCACAAGTAAACATAAGAGGCAATGATATGAAGACAATATCTCATATGAATCATTTAGTCACACACAATGTTACACTTGTAATTAGGATTGATTTAAAACATGTTTACACACAATACATACAACATGGATCTCCATGACGCCGGAGGTCAGAGGCGGTGAATAAAACTCTTGGGTTTTCTATACCGACCCAAAACCCGGACCGGTTGGCTCTTCACTTTCTCCCCGAAAGGTCTTAGAGCCGCTCTTCACCTCCACACCCGGAAGGGTCTTAGAGCCGCTCTTCACTTTCTCCCCGAAAGGTCTTAGAGCCGCTCTTCACCTCCACAACCGGAAGGGTCTTAGAGCACCGCTAGATCCCCGATCTAGACGCCCCAAATCCCGGGACGATTTTCCACGGAATCCAACCCGGATCCCGACGACCTTCCCCGGTCGATTTCCCTTACCACTTACAACAATAGAAGAAGAAAAAGATACAAAAAAAGATTACAAAAATATATTCGTTAAAGTTTAGGTTCTCCCTCTTGAGAAGTTCTCCGGATAGATCTACGGCCGGTGCTTGTGATCTTCGATGGAAAGCACCCGGTCGCTAGACGTAGACGATGCGAAGCCTTGATCTCCGGAGTTCTTCGATCTCGAACGGGAGGAAGAAACCTTGCTTTTTCTTTGACGAAGACAAGTAGAACGGACGTAGGAAGACGGCCGAACTTAGTATTCCTGGAGCACTTCGTCAATGATCTCTGGAGACTTAGGTCTTGAGGAAACGGCGCTGCTTTTTATACGTCTTGGAGAAAATAGACTACCGCCTGCGATAACTCTATCGCCGGGCGGTAGGTTCGCGCGTAACGCCTGCCAGCTGTCTCCACACGTCTCCCGAAACGGCAACTATAACTGCTCATTAAGGAAACTGCCGTTTTAAAAGAGCTATCGCCGGGCGGTAAAGGTTACCGCGCCCAGTCAGAGCGATAGCGCCATTTCGCCAGATAATTCTACCGCCTGCGATAAGACTATCGCCTGAGCGGTAGGTACCATCGTCGACGATCGTCCCCTCGATGCACGTCGACCGGATACCGCCGGCGGTAGCGTCCTGTCGCCGGGCGGTAGCTTTTGATTGTCGACGATCCTTCCTTAGCTGATAAATGGGCTGTCGACCATCGAACCGATATGCGTCGATCGAGATGGTTACCGCGCTGCGATAAGGTTGTCGCCGGGCGGTAGTAACCTTTTGAAGCTCTTCTCCTTTCCTTTCACCTATCAGCCTGCACACTCTATCACACAACCAATCTCATCAAATACAAGCAGGGAGTTGATATTCTCAAACCTAAGGAGTGTGAAACCATGTTCCAACAAACTCCCCCTTTTGATAATATCAATCCCGTTCATGATAAACCAAAATCAAGTAGATAGAGTGCCAGAATAGATGTATGTAGCAACGTAGAACAGTATAAAGTAGAGTATCAGAGTAAAATGATATTGAACAAATAAGCAATACACACCTATATCGATCCCGTTCAATCCTGTTCTATCCTACTACATACTCCCCCTATCGGTGGGACGCTCCCCCTATCTATGAGCACACACACACCTCAATACGCTCCCCCTATCATGAACACTACCTCCAATACCTTCTCCCCCTTTGATAATATCAAAAGAATGGGCGAGGCCAACCGACCAAGGAGGATGAGAATTGTAGGCGAGAGATAACGTAATATAGACCTACAAAGCACTTGAAATCAGAGAGTTGTAAAACAGGGTCAAAATCAGGAGCAAACGCAAATCAGAGTGAAGAAAATGGACTATATGCACGAGACATAGCACACATCAAGTATGACATGAATGTTTGCAGGGTTTAGATAAATAGAGAGAAAAATAGGCAAACACAAATATCGTCATGAGAGAAAAAAAAATGTGCCAGTACGTATTGTGCGAAAAGCATCGAATGTAGTTGAGGTCCAATTCTTATGCGCGGAAGATTTAAATAAGATAATGACATGTGCACGTGTAGCACCAAGAGACAAAACATTCAATAGAGATATCAGGCAGACATGTTTTATATCAAGCAAACTAACGATGCTAACACCAAAGAGATATAGTGAAAAATCACGTCACATGACATAGTGCGGCATAAAGAAATTAAATCAAGGGCACAAATCATAAAGTGTAGTCCATGCACAAGATCGAAACGACTTTTTAATCCAAGGTGCTCACCCTCACAACGCTTATGAAGACTTATCAGGAGGGATGAGTAGTGCTTGGGGGGTCTGTAAGCGGGATTTGATGGCCATCATTTTATTTTGGAGTTAGGCCATCAACTTGATACATAATCAAAGCAGAACAAGACCCCAAGTCAATCGAAATCTACCCACATAGGTAGATCCACTTTAACTTGTTTACATTCGACATATGCCTTTCTAGTTTTGGCCCAAAAAATTAATTAGCATAGACACGCGCAATTTGATTTCATGACATTGATTGTTCAAGATATATCAGAGATGTTAAAGTTAGTGTCACGATTTATAGCATGTCAGCTTATTATCTCAGGTTGAGTGTATGATCAAGTAGTGTGTGAGAGGTGTAATCATTATCGTAAATAAATCCTCACACATACTTAGAGGCATAGACAACGTACACCAACATTAATTTTCGCACTCAATAGCTAGACAAAAATTTAACTTCGCTCATCATGACAGGATACCAATGTGCCGTACAAATTGACAAAAAGATTAGCAAACATTGTATATACTTGAAAATATACCACGACTCGGTCATATGAGCCCCCATGAGATAAAAAAAACGCACTTTGGCCCTAAAACGACCACCATTTGTCTACTATATGGACACCTTAAGATATTCCCTAGCCTTGTCAAAGCAGGTTGGATAAGCATGATTTTCGCGTGTACTTATATGCGAGTCAGAGTACTATCGCCTGTCGGTAGTACTACCGCGCCGCGGTAACTCCGGAATAAATATGCTGTAGGTTATTTCAGATCCGCCCACACTCATTCTCACCTTGCATCCCCTTTTGGAAAGAAGCTTCTCCAGCCCTACAGATCTCCTTTGATTTCAGGTAATGCTCTATCCTTTCTCATTTTTGCTTGATTTCTTATTTTTAGGATCCATATGAGATGTCTTTGTGGAGTAGATGTGTTCTCTCATGGCATTTTTATATCCACTTCTTCACGGATCTCCTCTCACATATCCCCCCTTTTGAAACATATTGCCATTGTTTTAGTCTATTTCGGATCTACGCTTTAAGAGGTGAAAAATATTGCCATTGTTTGTAAAGGATCCGAAATGCGGAGGAGTAAAAAGAGATACTTTCACATGTTTCATTTTTAGATGTTTATTGTCGGATCTCATCTCCTCTTTCAAGATCTACGAAGTTCATATATAGATCTATGAAGAACATGGAGATTGGAGTGGTTTTTACAAAAGAAATCGATTTTTAGCTCAAGACGGCGGAAAGAGGTGAAGTGCAGTCCGTCGAGCTACCGCCGGTGATAGCTAATTATCGCCTGCGATAGCTCCCAGATTTCACTCAATTTTTGTGAATTTTCAGTTTTGGATCCCGGTTCCTGATTTGAGTTTTTGAATGTTGTTTCATGCAGGAAATGGCCTCCTCGAGCGCACACTCTGGACGTCGAAGTATTTCAAAACGAAACCGTGGAGAGACTACGTACCCCGCTATAGACAACGCCACTGTGAGCATTCCTATGCTCATAGAAATTGATGATCGGTATACTCATATCTATGAGTATCTCGAAGAATCGGGCGTGTTGGCGGTGATATCAGATGGGTGTTCCTTTTCCTCCGCTCTCGTTCGAGAGTTCTACAACAACTTGAGGGATCCATCTCTGATGCGTCTGGGAGGAGGAGTTCAGTCTTGCATCGGGGATGAGATAGTTACTATCACCCATGCCGACCTGGAGACGAAGTACGTGTGGCCATCCAACCTTCCATACTTGGATGTTGTAGAATCCTTCAGGACAGCACGGGATTGGAGAGTGATGAACGAGGTTCTCCATGGAGCGGAGGGGCGTCCTGACTTTTTCACTTCGGTGGACACACTCACACCAGTTGCTCGGATAATTCAGGATATCCTCCGCCATTCGCTGATGTTCAAGGCAGGAGATACTCGAAAGATCACGGCTCAGCTATCCATGGTGACCTATCACATTATAGCGCAGAAGCCATTCAGCGTTTCAGATCTCATCCTGTCGATCATGAGGTATACTTTTCGCCTCAAGTCCCCCGATCGTCAGCGGGTAAATACACTCCCTTTGGGAGGAGTCATCCAGACCATCCTGAAGATCAAGTACCCGACCATCGACTGGACCTCCTATCCCATTGACCTCTTTCCGCAGGTCTATCATGTAGGAGAGATACCGGCTGCTTCACGGGTGCGACCACAGGTGCCACCTCCGGAGCCATCGGTATCCCGGTCGGGATCTCTTCGCGAGGCAAGTCGTGGAATTCATAGCCTCATGGAGGAGCAGGGAAAGGAGATCAAAGGCATGAAGAAGATGCTTAAGAAGATCATGAGGAAGCTCAGCATTTCTTCAACATCCTCTGATGAACAGGCGTGATCCCATTTTTTCTTTGTACCCTTTCGAGTTTTTAGATTTATGAACAATTAAAAAATTGATGTAATAATACAGGTACCGGCCCGAACATTTTTCTTGAATGTTTTTGGTTTCATTTTATGTGGGCAATTTAATCTCTATTTTGTTATCACTTGATTATGCATGAAAAGTGGATTTTGATCAGTATTAATTTGCTCCTAAGCTCTTTGAGTCCCGCACAGCTAAATCAGACGTACGATGTGAAGTAGGAGATAGTCATGACGTGATCAAGTGTGTCATTCTACTTCACTAACGGGACATACTTAGGAGTTGAGAGGTTTGGGTATCCAGAAGGAGCCGAAAATGACTTTCCTTTTGGGAACCCAACGATGTTGTGATACAGTTGAACCCGGTGAAGGAGGGTTCGCCCGGTCCGTCGGACTGGGCGTGCTACGTCGCGTGACTGGTCTCCATTCATACCTTGGTTTGATGTTTTTCTTATGTTGCAGATTCTCTTTTGGATGTCTAGGAGTCCTTACGTGAGAGATTGTGGTTGGGCACAATTGTCTTTGTGAATTAATCATGTTGAGATTACTTTCTGACATGAAATACTTCTTGTTACCATACTGACTCATAGCATAAAGACTTTTTGAAGGATATCTGCGTTCAATTAGTTTTGTAAATGGAGTAGTTGGTTTTCGCCAGTGGATATGATTTTCATATTTGAGGTTTTCACTCGCGTTGGCTTGAAGTTTACTGCTCCCTTTGATTTTCCTAACTGACGTGAGTGAGCTTGTGTTCAACGTGCGTTTGGAATTTTCTTGATATTGCACGTTTATGTGTTGAGAATTTTTCTTTAAAATTTCCTTAAGCACGTTGATTTTCGTTTCCAAATCTTCATTTCTCTGTTTGAGATTTGTTCTCGCTTTGGTGTAGGCAGTTGTGCTATTCTTGAGTATTGCGACTATTGAGTTAATGTGGGCTTCATACTTATTTCTATATTCTTCGAAGACCTCACTCATCTCAGTGATTTCAACTCTATAGTCCACACACTTAGCACACTCCCCCTTTGACGCTAAGTTTTCTAGAAACAGTTTCTCATTTTGTTCTCTTAGAGAAATGCACTCTTTCTCTTCCTCCTCACGTTTCTCTTTTAACTTCTCACAATTTATACAAAGTGTAGAGTTGTCCTCTAAAGAGTATACAGGAGAACTAGACACGACAGTGGAAGATTCTACACTAACATTTGCTTTTAAAAGGTTATTTTCCAAGCGTAGTTTTGAATTAATATTTTTCAGTTTCTTAAGTCTACGTCTATTCATATTCAGCATATTCAGTGTATAAACAGACTTGTATACACGGAGAGAGTTTGAGTTTCTTACAGCGCTCTTGGACGAGGCAAGATTTGAACACAAGGTTCCTTTATCATCTTCCCCTTGGCTCTTCTCGTCCAGTGACAGATGTTCATCTCCCCTCTTGCTTGACGTGTCTGTCTTGACTTCCTCCAAGAGTGCATCTCCATTTGACTCGTCACTTGGATCTATAAGAAACTGCTCGAAGTCATTATCTGCAAGATGAGAACTATAAGTAGACTCAAGATATTCCCATATCTCATATGCAGTGGAACACATGTGAATGCGTTTAAAAATTTCTTGACTAAGCCCACAAAACAAACTGTTCATAGCCTTGGCATTTAAATAACACTCGTGCTTATTTAGGCTATAAGGGGGCTTGGTACAAGTAATGTTCCAAACTTCTACATCCGTTAGCATAAGGAATTTTCTCATTAGAGTTCTCCATTCGTTATAGTTCACTCCTATAAAGAGAGGTGGTGCAAACACATTTTCGGTGTACAATGTTTCATCCCCACTCATCAGTCCATGATGGAGGTTGGCCATTATTCCCGGTAGTGAAACCGTTTTGGAATAACCTGCTCTGATACCACTTGTTGGATCTTGTAGCCAACCTTAGAGGGGGGGGGGGTGAATAAGGTTCGACGCGTTTCTTGAAATTTAAGTGTTAATTTGTCCACAGAACCAGAGCATAGGAAACTACTGCAGAGCGTTGGGTAACCAATGTTCTGCGGTACGTTATTCACTCTTTTCCTGTACAAATTTAGCTTGTGCGCACACACGTGAAACTAGACTTATCATTCACAAGTAAACATAAGAGGCAATGATATGAAGACAATATCTCATATGAATCATTTAGTCACACACAATGTTACACTTGTAATTAGGATTGATTTAAAACATGTTTACACACAATACATACAACATGGATCTCCATGACGCCGGAGGTCAGAGGCGGTGAATAAAACTCTTGGGTTTTCTATACCGACCCAAAACCCGGACCGGTTGGCTCTTCACTTTCTCCCCGAAAGGTCTTAGAGCCGCTCTTCACCTCCACACCCGGAAGGGTCTTAGAGCCGCTCTTCACTTTCTCCCCGAAAGGTCTTAGAGCCGCTCTTCACCTCCACAACCGGAAGGGTCTTAGAGCACCGCTAGATCCCCGATCTAGACGCCCCAAATCCCGGGACGATTTTCCACGGAATCCAACCCGGATCCCGACGACCTTCCCCGGTCGATTTCCCTTACCACTTACAACAATAGAAGAAGAAAAAGATACAAAAAGAGATTACAAAAATATATTCGTTAAAGTTTAGGTTCTCCCTCTTGAGAAGTTCTCCGGATAGATCTACGGCCGGTGCTTGTGATCTTCGATGGAAAGCACCCGGTCGCTAGACGTAGACGATGCGAAGCCTTGATCTCCGGAGTTCTTCGATCTCGAACGGGAGGAAGAAACCTTGCTTTTTCTTTGACGAAGACAAGTAGAACGGACGTAGGAAGAAGGCCGAACTTAGTATTCCTGGAGCACTTCGTCAATGATCTCTGGAGACTTAGGTCTTGAGGAAACGGCGCTGCTTTTTATACGTCTTGGAGAAAATAGACTACCGCCTGCGATAACTCTATCGCCGGGCGGTAGGTTCGCGCGTAACGCCTGCCAGCTGTCTCCACACGTCTCCCGAAACGGCAACTATAACTGCTCATTAAGGAAACTGCCGTTTTAAAAGAGCTATCGCCGGGCGGTAAAGGTTACCGCGCCCAGTCAGAGCGATAACGCCATTTCGCCAGATAATTCTACCGCCTGCGATAAGACTATCGCCTGAGCGGTAGGTACCATCGTCGACGATCGTCCCCTCGATGCACGTCGACCGGATACCGCCGGCGGTAGCGTCCTGTCGCCGGGCGGTAGCTTTTGATTGTCGACGATCCTTCCTTAGCTGATAAATGGGCTGTCGACCATCGAACCGATATGCGTCGATCGAGATGGTTACCGCGCTGCGATAAGGTTGTCGCCGGGCGGTAGTAACCTTTTGAAGCTCTTCTCCTTTCCTTTCACCTATCAGCCTGCACACTCTATCACACAACCAATCTCATCAAATACAAGCAGGGAGTTGATATTCTCAAACCTAAGGAGTGTGAAACCATGTTCCAACAAGTACCTCTTGAATAATGGTGGTGGCTTGCTCACTGTCCAGAGTAGATGGTTCTTCTACGGCTGGAAGCTCCCCCTGGCTGTGATCCCTATGGATGGGGCTAGCTTGAGACAGCTCCCCCTGGATCTCAGCAGACTCTTGAGGAGCAGGAGTCTTCTCTGCAGCCACTTCCTCATGGTCATCAGGTGTGAACACCACCTGTTCTTCACTCTCAGAACTACTTGAAGACTCTTGTGCCTCTTGCACAATCTTTCTCTTCTTCTTTGGAGGAATTTCTTTTGCAGATACTAGCTTTTCTGGGGTTGCTACTTCCTTGGACAATACCCTGTCCCATCTGGAGAATATCCTTGAATCCATCTTCCTCATGTGATTGATCTTACTTCCAGCAGCATTGCTCATCACTTCTGGTATTGTACCAGCAAGGTAGAGACTTAGTATTCTGCCCAGGTTGGGCTTCTTCAAGCTCTCCTTGATTTTCTCATACACTACTTGAGACCAATCTGTTTTCAGGGTGAAGATGATTCTAGTCATAATTTCAAACATGGAGGCAGACACCCTGTCATGCCCTCCAGTCTTGCTAAGAATAACCTTGCCCACTATCTCGGACATGAATTTCCCTTGATTATTCATGCCTTTCCTGTTAAAGACTGATCCGATCTTCATTTTTGGATCCAGTCCACACCAAGTAAGAGCTTCCCTGGTCTTTGAAACAGTTACTTCCTCTTCATCATGAGCTTTAGGTAGCTGGAGTACCTTTCTCAGATTCTTTGGTGAAACTTTGACCTTAGTCCCATGAACTCTGGATTTGATCCTGAATCCAGAGTCATCTACAGCAGCTCCATGCAGGAATTCAAGCACTTCCTTCTTCCATATTTTGGTTGGTTCTGAAACCAAGTATTCTAGTCCTGAATCGCTGACTAGGGTAACCACTAACTTGATATTTTGATCGCCGTCGTCGAATGCGCCGCGCACAAGTTCGTAGCCTTCGTTGATGTTTTCCTCGAGCTTGGGAGCCATTAGGGTTTGAGAATTTGTCTTTAGAAGAGAGAAATGTCGACACAAGAGTTTTGGTCTCGAAACTTTGAAAGCGTGTCGACAATCAGAGACAGAACCCTATTTATACCTTTCTGATTTTGAAGGTGAACAGGCGGGACAACTAGCTTAACATGTGTCGACACTGGCAATAAGTGTCGACACTGACTTATAATGTCTCGACACACATGTGTCGACATAAGTTTAGTCAACAGATATTATGTGTCGACACTTGGTTATGTGTCGACACAACATAACTCGACACATCGTCGAGACTTTACTTAGAAAATTCTGAGTAAAACTTAAGTGTCGACACCATATTGGATGTGTCGACACCTACTTGTCATGTGTCGACACTAACATTCTGAAGTGTCGACACCAACATCCTATATGTGTCGACACCTTTTTCCTGAAGTGTCGACACTACTATTCTGTGTCGATATAGACTTGTCTATGTGTCGACACCTTTTTACTTAGTCAATTTTCTAGTTCTGTAAACTTAGTCTAAGTTGATCATTTCTAGTTCAATTTTGAATCTATTGAACTTAGCTTCTTCTAGTGGCTTAGTAAACATATCAGCTATTTGTTCATCTGTTTTAACATATTCAAGTACAATATCATTTCTTTCTACATGCTCCCTAATAAAGTGATATTTAATCTCAATATGTTTTGTTCTACTATGAGATACAGGGTTGTTAGCTATTGAAATAACACTTGTAGAATCACAGTAAAGTGGAGTTCTACTTACCTGAAATCCATAGTCCTCTAGCTGATGTTGAATCCACAGAAGTTGAGCACAGCAACTTCCTGCAGCCACATACTCTGACTCAGCTGTGGAGATAGCCACACTAGTCTGCTTTTTGCTGCTCCATGAAATTATTCTTCCACCTAGGAATTGACAGGTTTCAGTTGTGCTCTTTCTATCCTCTTTGCATCCTGCAAAGTCTGCATCTGTATAACCTGTTAGATCAAAATCTCCATTCCTAGGGTACCAGAGGCCTAGATAGGGAGTGCCCTTTAGATATCTCAAAATTCTCTTGACTGCTGTCAAGTGAGACTCTTTGGGGCAGGCTTGATACCTGGCACAAACACATGTAGCATACATGATGTCTGGTCTACTAGCAGTTAAGTACAATAGGGAGCCAACTATCCCTCTATACAAGGTTTCATCCACAGGTTTCCCTGCATCATCCTTGCTTAGAGACATACTTGACCCCATAGGAGTCTTCATGGTGCTGGATGAATACATACCATACTTCCTTATGAGTTCTAGGGTGAACTTGGACTGACAAATAGACAAACCACTTTCAGTCTGTTTAACTTGGAGACCCAAGAAAAACTTCAGCTCTCCCATACTACTCATTTCAAACTGACCTTGCATAAGTTTTGCAAACTTTTTGCAAAGGCTGCTTTCAGTAGACCCAAATATAATGTCATCTACATATATTTGGACAAGTATGACTTTGCCTCTAGATTCCCTAAGGAATAGAGTCTTATCTATTTTCCCCCTTGTGAACTTGTTCTCAATGAGGAAACTAGATAGGGTTTCATACCAAGCTCTAGGAGCTTGTTTTAACCCATACAATGCTTTCCTAAGTCTATAGACATAATGAGGTTGAGTTGGATCAACAAAACCTGAAGGCTGCTCCACATAGACTTCTTCTTTCAAATTACCATTTAGGAATGCTGACTTGACATCCATTTGGTATACCTTGAATCCTTGATAGGTTGCATAGGCCAAGAACATCCTTATGGCCTCCAGTCTGGCTACTGGGGCAAAGGTTTGATCAAAATCAATACCTTCTTCTTGCATATATCCTTTTGCAACCAGTCTTGCTTTATTCTTTATGATGACCCCTTGTTCATCTAACTTATTTCTGTAGATCCACTTAGTTCCTATAACATTGTGGTCTTTAGGCTTTGGAACCAGCTCCCAAACCTTGCACCTTTTGAACTGATTAAGCTCTTCTTGCATAGCTTCAGTCCATTGTGGATCTTGTATAGCTTCTTCAAATTTCTTAGGTTCTATTTGAGACAGAAAACTAGAATATACTGCAGCATTCTGATTTCTGCTCCTTGTCTGAACTCCTTGTCTTGGATCTCCAATAATCAGCTCTACTGGATGATCTCTTAGATGCCTGTTGGCTGGTGGCATCCTAACTTCAGGTTGAGCTTCTTCAGCATCTGCATCATGCTGTACTTCTTGTATTTCTTCAGCTATTGGTACATGTAGTTCTCCCCCTGGACAACTGTCATTGCCTTCTACTTGCTGTCTTGCAGCAGGCATCTCTTCTATAGTAAGCTTGTCCAATCTCTTTGTCAGACCTGTGGGGCTGCATACATTGCTAGACAACTCATTGTTAATAAGTTTTGTCTCATCAAAAACTACATGCACAGTCTCCTCTACAACTTGTGTAATCAAGTTGTATACTCTATAAGCCTTACTATTGTTGCTGTACCCAACAAAAATTCCCACTTGGGACTTGGCAGCAAACTTAGTTATGTAAGACTTCCCATTGTTAAGTATGAAGCATTTGCAACCAAAGATCCTAAAATAGGATAGGTTTGGTTTCCTGCCTTTTACTACTTCATAGGGGGTCTTGTTTAGTCTTTTAGTGATGGTAGCCCTATTTATCACATGGCATGCAGTGTTAACTGCTTCAGCCCAGAAATACTCAGGCAGTGATGTATCACTAAGTAGGGTTCTACCAGCCTCTATCAAGGTTCTATTCTTCCTCTCAGCAATGCCATTTTGCTGAGGTGTTCTAGGTGAAGAGAATTCTTGAAATATCCCAAAGTCTTCACATAGTTTTGTCATGCTTTCAGATTGAAACTCAGTACCATGGTCACTTCTAATTTTGACCACAGTACTATTTAGTTCATTCTGAATTTGCTTGACAAAGCTGTAGAAGACACTAGGTGTTTCAGATTTCTGCCTTAAGAAGAACACCCAGGAAAACCTTGAGTAGTCATCAACAACTACAAAGGTATAGACCTTCCTACCTAAGCTGTGAACTGGTATTGGACCAAAGAGATCCATATGCAAGAGGTATAAGCACCTCACAGCATCTTTGTTCTCAATGCTTTTAAAGGTGGATTTGGTCTGCTTGCCCTTTTGACAAGCTGAGCAAATGCCATCTTTAACACACTTAACTTGAGGACCATTCCTAACTAACTCTTTGCTAAAGAGTTTGCTAATAGTCTTGTAGTTAAGATGAGCTAGCCTCTTGTGCCACTTGACACAATGAGAGACTGTCTCATCAGCTACAAGACAAACATGAGAACCATTGTTCTCAATCATGATGTCTAGACAGTAGACATTCCTCTTTCTATATCCTGTCAAAATGATCTCTTGATCACTTGACCTCTTGATATGACAACCATTTTTAACAAATGAGATGTCAT
Source organism: Platanthera guangdongensis (assembly GCA_039583875.1). NCBI lineage: Eukaryota > Viridiplantae > Streptophyta > Magnoliopsida > Asparagales > Orchidaceae > Platanthera > Platanthera guangdongensis. Next base: position 7,513,735 of record CM077154.1, on the reverse strand, counting down.
ACCCTACATCACTTAACTGACTTATACTTATAAGGTTGTGTTTCAACCCTTTAACATAAGCCACTTGAGTAATGGTAACAAGGTTTGAAGAAATGTTACCAAACCCTTTGATGATTCCTTTTTCAGAACCACCAAAGGTCACTTTAGGACCATTTTTGATTGGAATATAGTCCTTCAGTAGTCCCCTTGTTCCAGTCATATGTCTGGAACATCCACTATCCAAGTACCATGTTGGGGTATGGTCACTTGGATTCACCTGCAAAACAAATTAATGAACCTTAGAACCCAAAGTAAACTTGGGTCCTTGGTGATTGTTAGTTTGCAACATGACACAGCTACCTACTGGCTTTCCACCAGGTAACTTGCTACTCAACTTGGCACTGGCATTGTGCCAACAATCCAAGGCAAAGTGGCCAACCTTGCCACAACACCAACATTCAAACTTATTGTACCTTTGCTTAGGTACAGGCTTTGCTGTCTTAACTGCAGCTGACTTATTGAATGTTGGGGCCTTGCCCTTGGACTTGGACTGATCCTGAACAGTCCTAGCAGGTTTAACAAAACCCAGTCCAGCCTTACCTTTGTGATGAGTAAAATCATCAATCAAAGGCAGAACTGATTTAGGCTTTGAAAACTTTGCAACCAATTCTCTCTCTTTCTGAAGATTTGTCTCTAGTTTCTTAATTTGATCATTCTTAAATGTGATAGTACCCATCTGAATCACTGTAATGTATTTCAGCCTGGCTACCTCATTCAGTTTTTGATCAATTTGCTTCTCAAATTCTGTTGCAGCAGCCTTGAGATCAGCAATCTCCTTTGCCTGACTTTTGGCAAGGGACTTGCTTTTCTTATAAGCCTGTAACAGCACCTTATATTCATCTATGAGCTGATGAATATCATCCTCAGACTCAGAACCACTTCCATCATTTGATGTAGATGATTCTGATTCTGAACTAGAACAAGAAACTAAACTTAGAGTTGGACTTTGTACCTGACTAGGTCCTGGCTGCTCCAGGATTTTGGTACTCTCAGTCAATGCCATCAGTCCTTGGCACTGGCAGTCTTCTTGTTCATAAATTGACTCCAAGATCTGCATAAATTCTTCTTCTTCTTCTTCAGCAAATAGCCCTATGTAGGCTTCAGCATCAGTATCAGTGTCTGAAGAAGAAATATCTGAAAGAGTCTTCTCATTCTTGGCAACAAAAGACTTCTCTTTCTTCCCTTTGAGGTGAGTCTTTTTCCTATCACTGGATTCTTTTCTTTTCTCAGGACAATCAGCAATGACATGACCCTGTCTATTGCAGCAGTAACACACAATCTTTGATCCTGTTGCCTTGCTTGTCTTTGTCTTTTTCCTGTCCTTCTTTGAAGGCTTTTTCTCCTGATACAAGACTTCTTTTCCCTTGTAAGTAGATGGTCTGGACCTCCACTGTTTCTTCTTCAGGAATTTCTGAAAGTGTCTAGTGAAGGCAGCAAAGTCTTCATCACTTTCACTGCTTGTAGACTTTGTACTGACAGACTCTTCTGACTCAGATTCAACTACCTCTGGAGGTGGAGTTGATGACTTAGTCCTGCATTTTCTGGGAACTTCTGTCTTGAAAGCAATAGTCCTTTCCTTGTGCTCAGTCCTAGTAGATTTCTCTTCCTCTTTCCTCACTGTCAGCTGCATCTCATATGACAATAACTTGCCAAACAGTGTAGGAGGTTGAATTTCTCCCAACTTTGCCATTTCTCTTATGGCACAGATCTTGGTGTCCCAATCTTTGGTTAGGGACCTTGGGAATTTGTCATTTAGTTCATAGTTAGTGAACTCTCTTCCATATGACATGAGTTCATTAACTATTCTATAGAACTTCTTGTAGCATTCAGTGATGCTATCTCCCTTTCCTTGCCTAAAGCTCTCATACTCTTGATTAAGCAAGGACTTCCTATCTTGCCTAAATTCATCAGATCCTTCCATATACACTATAAGAGTGTCCCACATCTCTTTTGCTGTCTTACAGTGAATTAAGTTCTGGAAGGTGGCATCATCAATGGCACTCACTATTATGTTCTGTGCCCTCTTGTCCATGGTGGCTAGGACAATTTCATCCTTGGTCATCTCAGAGAAATCCTTTGGAGTCCTCTGATTTGCATCCAGTACTGAAATCTTCATTAGCACATAAGGCCCTTCCTTTACTGTGATGTATATTCTAGGGTCAGAGGCTTCCATAAATAGCCTTACCCTCTCTTTCCAGATTCCAAAGATCTCCTTCCTGCATATGAGTAACTTCATGGAACCCAATTCTTTATGATTTTCAAAAGAACCCATGGTTCTTGATTTTCTTGAAGCTGTTTTCTGACTTAGACTGTTTCTGCCAAATAGGATCTCCTTAGACTGTTAGTCCTTGTTTTGAGGAACCTCCCTCTGATACCACTTGAAAGATATGGTACCTAAATACCTAGAGGGGGGGGGGGTGAATAGGTGACCTAATCCTTTTCTAACTTTGTTGGCAGCCAAACAGTTATATCACAGATTTCTAAGTAGTCTATTACAGCAATCAGCAAAAATCAAACATACACAGCACATTCACAGCACAGCACACAATGATTTATAGTGGTTCCCCAATCTTTGGGTACATCCACTTTCCTCCTTCGCCTATCTAGCAGTGTACTAGATTCGGCCAAACTTCTCCACTGTCTCAGAACCCAAATAGGTTCCTACACCTCAGGCCCAAAGCCATACACCTCAGCTTTCTCCAAAGCCTACACTCAGCCACAAATGCCTACACTCAGTCACCCAGGCCTACACTCAGCCAATCAAGGCCTACACTCAGAGTTCTTTAACTCCTACACTCAGGCTATCAAGCCCTACCCTCAGCCTTTATAAATTTAGGCTTACAATCACTCAGATCCAATGGATCCTACAAGTTAAAATAGTATTACAACAAATAACTCAACAACTCAGAAAATAAGAGAGGAGTTGAGAGTTTCTTGCTGAGTTCTTGGAAGAACTCAGATAGATCCAAACTGACTTAGCTTCCTTCAAAGCTTCTTGAGTAGAACTGAATAAGTCTGAATCTTCTGCAGTTGTTCCTTGACCTCTGCTTCTTAAGATCCAGATGCTTCTGAATCCTTCTTCTCATCCTAGTTCCAAAGACTGAATTCTTGATTGGAGCTCTCTCTCTCCAACTTCTTAGATTTGCCATTGGACAGCAAGATCTTCTTGATTTGTATCACTTGGATAATTTGATCAGCAACCACTTGAACAAATCTCTTAGATTAATCCTTTCAACAACAACAGTTTCTGTAAACTATGGGTGCCTATTTATAGACATTCTTCATGGTAACCGGCTGGTCCGGTTCATAACAGACTTCTGACTTCCCTGACAGTTGCTGTAGACCGGCTGGATCGGCAGCTGTCATATCAACCAGTCACTTCTTGAAATTCTCTAACTGTCAGATAGTGTCGAGACTTTCTGTTCTTAAGTGTCGACACTTATAGACCAAGTGTCGACACATGCTGTGTAAGTGTCGACACAAGTCTACAAGGTGTCGACACAACTCCTTGTATGTCTCGACACAGATTCTTCTGCATGTGTCGACACTGAAATTGAGTGTCGACACAAGTACTTGTTCTTCATTCTTTAACTGTATTCTTCTAAGTGTCGACACATCTCTTTTGTGTCGACACAACTTCTTGTGTTGAATCTGTCAAGTGTCGACACTGCTTATTGGTGTCGACACAAGTCTTCAATATAGATTCTTCAGCTGAGTGTCGACACATTCCCTTAGTGTCGACACTTGTACTTAGAATATATTTGTAGATATTTCTGTTCTTTGCTAAGTGTCGACACAGCTCCTTGTGTCGACACTTTCTACAAGTGTTGAGTCTTTAGCTAAGTGTCGACACATTGTGCTGGGTGTCGACACTTACTTCAAGTGTTGATTCTTCTGGTAGTGTGTCGACACTTGTGCTGAGTGTCGACACATTCTTCAAATGCTGACTCTCCTGCATAGTGTCGACACATTGTGTTGAGTGTCGACACTTGTACTTGGACTCTGCAGACTTTTGCTGAGTGTCGACACAACTCCAAGTGTCGACACTTTCTGATGTAGACACAGCTCTTCTAGGTGTCGACACTTCTGCTAAGTGTCGACACTGCTTCTCTGCATTCTTCTTCACTGAGTGTCGACACAGCTCCTTGTGTCGACACTTTCTGTCTGGTGTCGACTCTTCATCCCAGGTGTCGACACAATGACTCCAAGTGTCGATACTGCTTGTCTGGGTGTCGACACAAGCTTTCTCAAGTGTCGACACTTTCCCTCTGGGTGTCGACACATGGACTTAGAAAGTTTTAGCTTCAGTCCAGTGAATACCTAACCTGCACAAGTAACTCAAACATACATCAAATACATTATGATGTATATCATTGAGATGGGTGAGGCTTCTTCAAATCAGGTACATTTGACCAATGTACCCAACACAGAGATTAGCAGGTGTCCGCGAGTTCACTCTGATACTCGCGTTATATGTTAATTTGCCTGCTTTGACTTCTCTTTTACAGAGATTAGCAGGTATTTGTGAATTTTCTTTAGGTACTCGTGTTATATTTTAAATTTATCTATGTTTGACTTGTCTTTTGTGGAGATTAGCAGGTGTTTGCGAGTTCTGTTTAGGTACTTGCATTATATTTTAAATTTACCTGTTTTTTACTTCTCTTTTATAGAGATTAGTAGGTGTTCGTGATTTTACCTTATGAACTCGTGTTATATGTTTACTTACCTGCTTTTGACTTTTCTTTGCAGAGATTAGCAGGTGTTCGTGAGTTATCTTCAGTTTCTCTAGTTATATTTTAAATTTAACTGCTTTTGATTTCTCTTTTGTAGAGATTTGCAGGAGTTCGTGAGTTAGCCTTAGGTACTCGTGTAATATGTTTATTTACCTGCTTTTGACTTCTTGTTTGGAGAGATTAGCAGGTGTTAGCGATTTCACATCAGGTACTCGTGTTATATGTTTATTTACCTATTTTGACTTCTCTTTTGTAGAGATTAGCAGGTGTTCGCTAGTTCTCTTTAGGTACTCGTGTTATATTTTAGATTTACCTGCTTTTTATTTCCCTTTTACAAAGATTAGTAGGTGTTCGCGAGTTCACCTCATGTACTTGCGTTATATATTTATTTATCTGCGTTTGACTTCGCTTTTGAAAACATTAGCAGGTGTTAGCGAGTTCACCTCAGGTACTCACGTAATATATTTACTTACCTGCTTTTAACTTTTCTTTTGAAGAGATTAGCAGGTGTTCGTGAGTTCTATTCAGGTACTCGCATTATATGTTTTTTTTACCTGTTTTGACTTCTCGTTTGCAGAGATTGATATGTGTTCGCTAGTTTTCTTCAGGTACTCGCGTTACATTTTAAATTTACCTGTTTTTTACATTTTATTACAGATATTAGCAAGTGTTCGCGAGTTCATCTTAGGTACTCGAGTTATATGTTTATTTACCTGCTTTTAAATTCTCTATCTTTTGCAGAGATTAGCTGGCATTCGCGAGTTCTCTTCAAGTACTCCCGTTATATTTTAAATTTAACTTGTTTTGACTTCTCTTTTGCAGATATCTGCTTGTGTTTGCGAGTTTATCTCACGTACTCACATTATATATTTATTTGCCTGCTTTTGACTTCTCGTTTTTAGAGATTAATAGGTGTTCGCGAGTTTTTTTCAGGTACTCGCATTATATTTTAAACTTATTTGCTTTTGACTTCTCTTTTGAGTAGATTAGTAGGTGTTCGTGAGTTTTTCTTAGGTACTCACGTTATATGTTTATTTATCTACCTTTAACTTTTCTTTTGTAGAGATTAGCAGGTGTTCGCTAGTTCTCTTCAATTTCTTTAGTTATATTTTAAATTTAACTGCTTTTGATTTCTCTTTTGCAGAGATTTGCAGGTGTTCGCGAGTTAGCCTCAGGTACTCGCATTATTTGTTTATTTATCTGCTTTTGAATTCTCTTTTGGAGAGATTAGCGGGTGTTAGAGATTTCACCTTAGGTGCTCGCGTTATATATTTATTTACCTGCTTTTGACTTCCCTTTCGCAGAGATTAGCTATTGTTCGCAAGTTATAATCAAGTACTCACATTATATGTTAATTTAGGTGGTTTTGACTTCTCTTTTGTAGAGATTAGCAGGTATTCATGAGTTTTGTTCAGGTACTCGCATTGTATTTTAAATTTACCTATTTTGACTTCTTTTTTGTGGAGATTAGCAGGTCTTCGCGAGTTCTCTTTAGGTACTCGCGTTATATTTAAAATTTACCTATTTTTTGTTTTTCTTTTGCGGAGATTAGCAGGTGTTCACAAGTTATATTTGAGTACTCGCGTTATATGTTAATTTAGCTGCTTTTGACTTCTCTTTTGTAGAGATTAGCAAGTGTTCGTGAGTTCTCTTCAGTTACTCACTTTATATTTTAAGTTAACCTATTTTTGACAACTCTTTTGTGAAGATTAGCAGGTGTCCGTGAGTTTTCTTTCGGTACTCGCGTTATATTTTAAATTTGTCTGTTTTTTATTTTTCTTTTTGTAGAGATAAGTAGGTATTTGCGAGTTCACCTCAGGTACTCGCGTTATATGTTTATTTACATGCTTTTGACTTATCATTTGGAGAGATTAGCAGGTGTTAGCAAGTTCACCTCAGATACTCGCGTTATATGTTTGTTTACCTACTTTTAACTTCTATTTTACAGAGATTAGCAGGTGTTCGCGAGTTTTCTTCTGATACTCATGTCATATGTTTTTTTACCTATTTTGACTCTCTTTTGCAAAGATTAGTAGTTGTACGCGAGGTCTCTTCAGGTACATGCGTTATATTTAAAATTTACCTACTTTTGACTTCTCTTTTATAGAGATTAGCAAGTGTTCGCGAGTTCACCTTAGTTACTCGTGTTATATATTTATTTATCTGCTTTTGACTTCTTTTTTGGAGAGATTAGCAGGTGTTCGTGAGTTCTATTCTGGTACTCGCGTTATATTTGAAATTTACCTGCTTTTGAGTTCTCTTTTGCGAAGATTAATAGGTGTTCACGAATTTCATTTAGGTACTCACATTATATTTTAAATTTACCTGCCTTTTGTTTCTCTTTTGCTGAGATTAGTAGGTGTTCGCAAGTTATATTCGAGTACACGCGTTATATGTTAATTTAGCTGCTTTTAACTTCTCTTTTGTAGAAATTAACCAGTGTTCGTGAGTTCTCTTCAGCTACTCGCGTTATATTTTAAATTTACCAGTTTTTTACTTCTCTTTTAAGGAGATTAACAGGTGTTGATGAGTTTACCTTAGGTACTCGGGTTATATGTTTATTTATCTGCTTTTGACTTTTCTTTTGCAGAGATTAGTAGGTGTTCGCGAGTTCTCTTCAGTTTCTCTAGTTATATTTTAAATTTAACTGCTTTTGATTTCTCTTTTATAGAGATTTCTAGGGGTTCGTGAGTTCGCCTTAGGTACTCGCATTATATGTTTATTTACCTGCTTTTGACTTCTCTTTTGGAGAGATTAGCAGGTGTTTGCGAGTTCACATCAGGTGCTTGCGTTATTTGTTTATCTACCTGCTTTTGACTTCTCTTTTGCAGAGATTAGTCAGTGTTCGCAAGTTATATTCGAGTACTCGTATTATATGTTAATTTATAAGCGTTTGACTTCTTTTTTGTAGAGATTAGCATGTGTTCGTGAGTATTCTTTAGGTACTCATGTTATATTTTAAATTTACCTACTTTTGAATTCTTCTTTTGCGGAGATTAGCATGTGTTCACTAGTTCTCTTTAGGTACTCGCGTTATATTTTAAATTTACTTGTTTTTTGTTTCTCTTTGCGTGGATTAGCAGGTGTTCACAAGTTATATTCGAGTACTAGTGTCATATGTTAATTTAGCTACTTTTGGCTTCTATTTTGTAAAGATTAGCAGGTGTTCATAAGTTCACTTCAGGTAATCACGTTATATTTTAAATTTACTTGTTTTTACTTCTCTTTTGCGAAAATTAGCAGGTGTTCATGAGTTATCTTTAGGTACTCGAGTTTTATTTTAAATTTTCCTATTTTTTGTTTCTATTTTGAAAAGATTAGTAGATATTTGCGAATTCACCTCAGGTACTCGCGTTATATGTCTATTTACCTGATTTTGACTTCTCTTTTGGAGAGATTAGCAGGTGTTAGAGAGTTCACATTAGGTACTCGCATTTTATGTTTACTTACCTGATTTTTACTTCTCTTTTGAAGAGATTAGCAGGTGTCATGAGTTCTATTCAGGTACTCGTGTTATATGTTTTTTTAGCTATTTTGACTTCTCTTTTGCAAAGATTAGTAGGTCTTCGCGAGTTATCTTCAGATACTCGCGTTATATTTTATATTTACCTACTTTTGACTTCTATTTTATAGTGATTAGCAAGTGTTCACGAGTTCACCTTAGGTACTCATGTTATATGTTTATTTACTTGCTTTTGACTTCATTTTTGCGGAGATTAGCAGGAGTTCGCGAGTTCTCTTCAAGTACTCCAATTATATTTTAAATTTTACAACTTTTGACTTCACTTTTGCAAATATTTACTGGTGTTTGCAAGTTTATCTCAGTTACTTTTGTTATATGTTTATTTACCTGTTTTTGATTTCTCTTTTGGAGAGATTAGGAGATGTTAGTGAGTTCACCTCAAGTACCGTGTAATATATTTATTTACCTGTTTTTGACTTCTCTTTTTCAGAGATTACCAGGTGTTCGAAAGTTCTATTCAAGTACTCATATTATATGTTAATCTACCTGCTTTTGACTTCTCTTTAGTAGAGATTAGTAAGTGTTCTCAAGTTTTCTTCAGGTACTCGTATTATATTTTAAATTTGTCTGCTTTTGACTTCTTTTTTGTGGATATTAGCAGGTGTTCGCGAGTTCTCTTTAGAAACTCGCATTATATTTTAAATGTATCTACTTTTTATTTCTCTTTTGCAAATATTAATAGGTGTTCATCAGTTCACCTCAGACACTCGCGTTATATGTCTATTTAACATTTTTTGACTTCTCTTTTGGAGAGACTAGCAGGTGTTAGCTAGTTCACATCAGGTACTTGCGTTATATGTTTACTTACCTGCTTTTAACATCTCTTTTGCATAGATTAGTAGGTGTTTGCGAGTTCACCTCAGGTACTCACATTATATGTTATTTACCTGCATTTGACTTCTCTTTTAGAAAGATTTGCAGGTGTTAGTGAGTTCACCTCAAGTACTCGTGTTATATGTTTACTTACCTGCTTTTGACTTCTCTTTTACAGAGATTAGCAGGTGTTTGCGAGTTCTATTCAGTTTCTCGTATTATATGTTTTTTTACCTGCTTTGACTTCTCTTTTGCAAAGATTAGTAGGTGTTCACGAGTTCTCTTCTGGTACTCGCGTTACATTTTAAATTTACCTGTTTTTGACTTCTCTTTTACTGTGATTATCAAGTGTTCACGAGTTCACTTTACATACTCACATTATATGTTTATTTAGCTGGTTTTGACTTCTGTTTTGCAGATATTAGCAGGCATTCACAAGTTCTCTTTAGGTACTCCCGTTATATTTTAAATTTAACTTATTTTGAATTATCTTTTGCAGATATTTGCTGGTGTTCGCAAGTTTATCTCAGGTACTCACATTTTATGTTTATTTACCAGCTTTTGACTTCTCTTTTGGAGAGATTAGCAGGTATTTATGAGTTCACCTTAGGTACTCGCGTTATATGTTTGTTTACCTATTTTTGACTTTTCTTTTGCAGAGAGGTGTCTACGAGTTCTCTTCTGATACTCTCATTATATGATAATTTATCTACTTTTGACTTCTCTTTTGCAGAGATTAGCAGGTGTTCGTGAGTTCTCTTTAGGTACTTGCGTTATATTTTAAATTTACCTACTTTTGACATATCTTTTGTGGAGATTAGCAGGTGTTCACGAGTTCTGTTTAGGTACTTGTGTTATATTTTAAATTTACCTATTTTTTATTTCTCTTTTAAAGAGATTAGCAGCTGTTCGTGATTTTATCCTAGGTACTCGCATTATATGTTTATTTACCTGCTTTTAACTTTTCTTTTGCAGAGATTAACAGGTGTTCACGAGTTCTCTGCAGTTTTTCTACTTATATTTTAAATTTAACTGTTTTTGATTTCTCTTTTGTAGAGATTTGCAGGTGTTCGGGAGTTCGGCTCAGGTACTCGTGTTATATATTTATTTACCTGCTTTTGACTTCTATTTTGGAAAGATTAGCAAGTGTTAGCGAGTTCAGCTCAGGTACTCACATTATATGTTTACTTACCTGCTTTTGACATCTCTTTTGAAGAGATTAGTAGGTGTTCTTGAGTTCTATTCAGGTACACGCGTTATATGTTTTTTTACCTGTTTTGACTTCTCGTTTGTAGAAATTAGTATGCGTTCGCGAGTTCACTTCTGCTACTCGCGTTATATTTTAAATTTACCTACTTTTGACTTCTCTTTTATAGAGATTAGCAAGTGTACGCGAGTTCATCTTAGGTACTCGCGTTATATGTTTATTTACCTACTTTTAACGTCTCTTTTGTAGAGATTAGCTAGCGTTCGCGAGTTCTCTTCATGTACTCCTGTTATATTTTATATTTAACTTATTTTGACTTTTCTTTTGTAGATATTTTCTAGAGTTCACAAGTTTATCACAGGTACTCTCGTTATATGTTATTTACCAGCTTTTGACTTCTCTTTTGGAGAGATTAGCAGGTGTTAGCGAGTTCACCTCAGGTACTCGTGTTATATGTTTATTTACGTGCTTTTGACTTCTCTTTCACAGAGATTAGCAGGTGTTCGCAAGTTATATTTGAGTACTCACATTATATGTTAATTTAGCAGCTTCTGACTTCCCTTTTGTAGAGATTAACAGATGTTTGTGAGTTCTCTTCAGCTACTCGCGTTATATTTTAAATTTACCTGCTTTTCAGTTCTCTTTTGCGTAGATTAACAGGTGTTCGTGAGTTCTCTTTAGATACTCATGCCATATTTTAAATTTACCTGCTTGTTGTTTCTCTTTTGTGGAGATTAGTAGGTGTTCGAAAGTTATATTTGAGTACTCGCGTTATACGTTAATTTAGATGCTTTTGACTTCTTTTGTACGGATTAGCAGGTGTTCGCAAGTTCTATTCAGGTACTTGCATTATATTTTAAATTTACCTGCTTTTGACTTCTCTTTTGCGGAGATTAGCAGGTGTTCACGAGTTTTTCTCAGGTACTCGCATTATATATTTATTTATCTGTTTTTAACTTTTCTTTTGTATAGATTAGCAGATATTTGCGAGTTATATTCAGATTCTCTAGTTATATTTTAAATCTAACTGTTTTTAATTTCTCTTTTGCAGAGATTTGTAGGTGTTTGTGAGTTTTCCTCAGGTACTTGTGTTATATGTTTATTTACCTGCTTTTAACTTCTCTATTCGAGAGATTAGTAGGGGTTAGCGAGTTCACCTCAAGTGCTCGCATTATATGTTTATTTGCGTGCTTTTGACTTTTCTTTTGCAGAGATTAGCGGGTGTTCGCAAGTTATATTCGAGTAGTCACGTTATATGTTAATTTAGATGCTTTTGACTTCTCTTTTGTAGAGATTAGCAAGTGTTCATGAGTTTTCTTCAAGTACTCGCATTATACTTTAAATTTATCTACTTTTGACTTCTCTTTTGCGGAGATTAGCTGGTGTTTGAGATTTCCCTTTAGGTACTCATGTTATATTTAAAATTTACTTGCGTTTTGTTTCTCTTTTGCGAAGATTAGTAGGTGTTCACAAGTTATATTCGAGTACTCGCATTATATGTTAATTTAGCTGCTCTTGACTTCTCTTTTGTAAAAATTAGAAGGTGTTCGCGAGTTCGCTTCAGCTACTCTTATTATTTTTTAAATTTACCTGTTTTTGACTTCTCTTTTGCGAAGATTATCAGGTGTTCATGAGTTTTCTTTAGTTAATCACGTTATATTTTAAATTTGCTTGGTTTTTTTTTCTCTTTTTGTATAAATTAGTAGGTATTCGTGAGTTCATCTTAGGTACTCTCATTATATGTTTATTTACCTGCTTTTGACTTCTCTTTTGTAGAGATTAGCAGGTGTTAGCGAGTTCACCTCAAGTACTCGCATTATTTGTTTGTTTAGCTACTTTTGACTTCTCTATTATAGAGATTAGTATGTGTTCGCGAGTTATCTTCTGATACTCACGTTATATGTTTGTTTTACCTATTTTGACTCTCTTTTGTAAAAATTAGTAGGTGTTAGTGAGTTCTCTTTAGGTGCTCACGTTATATTTTAAATTTGTCTGCTTTTGACTTCTCTTTTACAGTGATTAGCAAGCATTCGCAAGTTCACCTAGGTACTCATTTTATATGTCTATTTACCTGCTTTTGACTTCTTTTTGCAGAGATTAGCAGGTGTTCGTGAGTTCTCTTCAGGTACTCATATTATTTTTTAAATTTACCTGTTTTTGAGTTCTCTTTTGCGGAGATTAACAGGTGTCCGCGAGTTCTCTTTAGGTACTCGCATTATATTTAAAATTTACCTGTTTTTTTTCTCTTTTACGGAGATTAGTAGGTGTTCGCAATTTATATTCGAGTACTCGCATTATATGTTAATTTAGCTGCTTTTGACTTCTCTTTTGTAGAGATTAGCAGGTGTTCACAAGTTCTCTTTAGGTACTCGCGTTATATTTTAAATTTACTTATTTTTGACTTCTCTTTTAAGGAGATTAATAGGTGTTCGCGAGTTTACCTTAGGTACTCGCGTTATATGTTTATTTATCTATTTTTGACTTTTCTTTTGCAGAGATTGGCAGTTGTTCGCAAGTTCTCTTCAGTTTCTCCAATTATATTTTAAATTTAACTGCTTTTAATTTCTCTTTTGCAGAGATTTGCAGGGGTTTGCGAGTTCACCTCAGGTACTCTCGTTATATGTTTATTTACTTGCTTTTGACTTCTCTTTTGGAGAGATTAGTAGGTGTTAGCGAGTTCACCTCAGGTGTTTGTGTTATATGTTTATTTATATGCTTCTGACTTCTTTTTCGTTAATATTAGATGGTGTTCGCAAGTTATATACGAGTACTCGCATTAAATGTTAATTTATCAGCTTTTTACTTCTCTTTTGTAGAGATTAGCAGGTGTTCGTGAGTTTTCTTTATGTACTCGTGTTATATTTTAAATTTATCTGCTTTTGACTTCTCTTTTGCCGAGATTAGCAGGTGTTCGTGAGTTCTCTTTATGTACTCGTGTTATATTTTAAATTTAGCTGCTTTTTTGTTTCTCTTTTGCGGAGATTAGTAGATGTTCGTAAATCGTAAGTTATATTCAAGTATTCGCGTTATATGTTAGTTTAGCTTCTTTTGACTCCTCTTTTGTAATGATTAGCATGTGTTTGCTAGTTCTCTTCGGGTACTCACTTTATATTTTAAATTTACCTATGTTGACTTCCCTTTTATGAAGATTAGCAAGTGTTAATGAGTTCTTTTTACGTACTCACGTTATAATTTAAATTTTCCTGCTTTTTGTTTCTTTTTTGTAGAGATTAGTAGGTATTCATGAGTTCACCTCAGGTACTCGCATTATATGTTTATTTACTTACTTTTGACTTCCCTTTTGGAGAGATTAGTCGGTGCGAGCGAGTTCATATCAGGTATTTGCATTTTATGTTTACTTACCTGCTTTTGACTTCTTTTTTGAAGAGATTAGCTGGTGTTTGCGAGTTCTATTCTGGTAATTGTGTTATATTATTTTTTAGCTATTTTGACTTACCTTTGGCAAAGATTTGAAGGTGTTCGCAACTTCTCTTCAAATACACGCTTTATATTTTAAATTTACCGATTTTGTCTTTTATTTTATAGAGATTAGCAAGTGTTCGCGAGTTCACCTTAGGTGCTCGTGTTATATGTTTATTTATCTGGTTTTGACTTATTTTTTGTAGTGATTAGCATCCGTTCGCGTGTTCCCTTCCGGAACTCTCATTATATTTTAAATTTAACTACATTTGACTTTTCTTTTGCAGATATTTGCTGGTGTTCACGAGTTTATTTCAAGTACTCATGTTATATGTTTATTTACCTATTTTGAATTCTCTTCGGAGAGATTAGCAGTTGTTAGTTAGTTCACCTCAGGAACTCGTGTTATATATTTATTTACCTGCTTTTGACTTCTCTTTTGCAGAGATTAGTTGGTGTTCGCAAGTTCTATTCAAGTACTCGTCTTATATGTTAATCTACCTGTTTTTGACTTCTCTTTTGCAGAGATTAGCAGGTGTTCTCGAGTTCTCTTCAGGTACTAGCATTATATTTTAAATTTACCTGCTTTTGACTTTTCTTTTGTGGAGATTAGCAGGTGTTCGCGAGTTCTCTTTAGGTACTTGCGTTATATTTTAAATTTACATCTTTTTTGTTTCTCTTTTGCGGAGATTAGCAGGTGTTCGCAACTTATATTCGAGTACTTACGCTATATGTTAATTTAGTTGCTCTTGACTTCTGTTTTGTAGAGATTTGTAGGTGTTCGCGAGTTATCATCTGGTACTCGTGTTATATTTTAAATTTACATATTTTTTACTTCTCATTTTCAAAATTTAGCAGGTGTTCGTGAGTTCTCTTTAGGTACTCGTGTTATATTTTAAATTTGCCTACTTTTTGTTTCTCTTTTGTAGAGATTAGTAGGTATTCGTGAGTTCACCTCAGTTACTTGCGTTATATGTTTATTTACCTGTTTTGACTTTTCTTTTGGAGAGATTAGTAGGTCCTGACAAGTTCACATCATGTACTCGCGTTTTATGTTTACTTACCTGCTTTTGACTTCTATTTTGAAGAGATTAGCAGGTGTTCACGAGTTCTATTTAGGTACTCGAGTTATAATTTTTTTACGTATTTTGACTTCTCTTTTGCAAAGATTAGTAGGTATTTGCGAGTTATCTTTAGGTACTTGTGTTATATTTTTAAATTTTCTTGCTTTTGACTTCTATTTTATATAGATTGGCAAATGTTCGCAAGTTCACCGTAGGTACTCATGTTATATGTTTATTTACCTGCTTTTTATTATATTTTTGCAGATATTAATAGTTGTTCTCGAGTTCTCTTCTCTGAGGTGCTTATACCTCTTGCCTATGGACTTGTTTGGTCCTATGCCAGTTCATAGTCTAGGTAGGAAAGTCTACACCCTTGTGGTGGTTGATGACTATTCTAGGTTTGCTTGGGTTTTCTTTCTTAAGAAAAAAGTCTGAAACCCTTGATGTCTTCAAGACTTTTGTCAAGCAGATTCAGAATGAAATAAATAGTAGTGTGATCAAAATCACAAGTGACCATGAGACTGAATTTTAGTCAGAAAGCATGACAAGTTTCTGTGAAGAGCAAGGGATTTATTAAGAATTTTCTTCTCCAAAAACACCCCAGCAAAATGAGATTGTTGAGAGGAAAAATAGAACTCTCATAGTCGTTGGAAGGACCTTGTTGAGTGACACATCTCTCCATAAATATTTCTGGGTTGAGGCAGTAAGTACTACTTGTCATGTCCTTAACAGAGCCTCTATCCCTAAGAGCCACAAGAAGACTACCTATGAGATCTTGAAGGGAGGAAAGCCAAACTTGGGCTATCTCAGGATCTTTGGTAGCAAGTGCTATGTACTTCATAATGGTAAGTCCTATGTGACTATGTTTGTTGTCAAGTCATATGATGGGATTTTTGTTTGGTACAACAATCATTGTAAGACCTATATGATCTACAACTTGAAGAGTCAAGTTGAAGAAGAGTCTGTACAAGTAGTCTTTGATGAGTATACCATGATTAATAGTGAGTTGCCAAGCTTCTCTTATAACACTATAGGTACAGAGCTACTAATGGATAATCTAACCATCAAAGTTTCTTATCCATTAGTCTAAGATGGAGTGGATATTCTAGAAGAATGGAAAGGCCCAACTGAATTGGATGAAGATCAGCAAGATGCCACCACCGAATCTGATGTTGAAAGAAGATTACCTTCAACTTTCAGACATCTAAGAGATCATCCAAGACACCAAATTATTGTTGATGCAAACCAAGGAGTGGTGATAAGAAGCAAGAGCCTTAATATAACAATGTATGCAAGTTTCCTGTCATAAGTTGAGCCCAAGAGATTTGAAGAGGCCAACATAGATCAATTTTGTATTATAAAAATTCAAGAGGAATTGAACCAGTTTAAGAGGTATAAGGCCTGGAAGCTGGTTCCCAGACCACAAGGACATAATGTCATTGGAGTCAAGTGAATTTATAGGAATAAAATTGATGAAAATGACATTATAATCAAGAACAGGGCTAGGCTAGTAGCTAAGGGGTACAAAAAGAAGGAGGTATTGGCATTGTTCAAACCTTTGTGCCTGTAGCAAGATTGGAAGCCATCATACTCTTCCTCGCATATACTACATTCAAAGAATTTAAAGTCTACCAGATAGATGTCAAGTCAGTCTTCCTGAATGGTGACTTAATGGAAGAAGTCTATGTTGAACATCCTCCAGGTTTTGTTGTTCCTAACTCACATGATTTTGTTTATAGACTTTGGAAAGCTATATATGGGTAAAAGGAATCCCCTAGAGCATGGTATGAGACATTTTCTAGCTTCCTCATTGAGAACAAATTCTCAAGGGTGAAGATAGATAAGACCCTATTCCTAAGGGAATCTAAGGGCAAGATCGTCCTAGTCCAGATATATATAGATGACATAATCTTTAGATCTACTGATGACAACCTTTGTAGGAAGTTTGCCAAACTTATGCATGAGAAGTTTGAGATGAGCAGTATGGGTGGACTTAAGTTCTTCTTGGGCCTCCAAGTAAGACAGACTGAACATGGATAATCCATATCTCAGTCTAAGTTTATTAGGGAGTTGATCAAAAAGTTTGGTATGGGGAAAGCCTCCACCATGAAAACTCCCATGGGGTTAAGTATGCATATAGACAAAGAAAAGGCAGGGAAACTTGTAAATGAAACTTTATATAGCGGGACAATTGACTCACTTCTATATCTTACTACAAGTAGGTCATACATCATGTATGTTATATGTGTTTGTCTTAGGTATCAGGCTAGCTCTAAAGAATTTCACTACTCTGCTGCAAAGAGGATTTTGAGGTATATTAGGGGCACACCAGATCTTGGCCAATGGTAACCTAGAAATATGGATTTTGAACTAACAGGCTATTCAGATGCAGATTTTACAGGCTGCAAAGAGGACAGGAAGAGCACTTCAGGCACCTGTCAGTTCTTGGGAGGAAGACTAGTGTCTTAGAGCAGCAAGAAGCAGACCAGTGTTGCAATCTCGACAACTGAGTTAGATTTCATTGTTGGAGCATGCATTCCACATCTCTTGGTTTGAGAATAACAAATAATGTGATGTTCATCAAGTGATTTTACCTTAGGCACTCACATTATATATTTATTTACCTGCTTTTAACTTTTCTTTTGCAGAGATTAACAAGTGTTCGTGAGTTCTCTTCAGTTTCTCTAGTTATATTTTAAATTTAACTGTTTTTGATTTCTCTTTTATAGAGATTTGTAGGTGTTCGGGAGTTCGGCTCAGGTACTCGTGTTATATATTTATTTACCTGCTTTTGACTTCTATTTTGGAAAGATTAGCAAGTGTTAGCGAGATCA
Organism: Platanthera guangdongensis; assembly: GCA_039583875.1. Classification (NCBI taxonomy): domain Eukaryota; kingdom Viridiplantae; phylum Streptophyta; class Magnoliopsida; order Asparagales; family Orchidaceae; genus Platanthera; species Platanthera guangdongensis. Next base: position 7,496,102 of record CM077154.1, on the reverse strand, counting down.
GCTCAGGTACTCACGTTACATGTTTACTTACCTGCTTTTGACATCTCTTTTGAAGAGATTAGCAGGTGTTCTTGAGTTCTATTTAGGTACTCGCGTTATATATTTTTTTTACCTTTTTTGACTTCTCGTTTCTAGAGATTAGTATGCGTTCGCGAGTTCACTTCTGGTACTCGCGTTATATTTTAAATTTACCTACTTTTGACTTCTCTTGTATAGAGATTAGCAAGTGTACGCAAGTTCATCTTAGGTGCTCGCGTTATATGTTTATTTACCTACTTTTGACGTCTCTTTTGCATAGATTATCTAGCGTTCACGAGTTCTCTTCATGTATTCCCGTCATATTTATATTTAACTTATTTTGACTTCTCTTTTGCAGATATTTTCTAGAGTTCGCGAGTTTATCTCATTTACTCTCATTATATATTTATTTACCAGCTTTTGACTTCTCTTTTGGAGAGATTAGCAGGTGTTAGCGAGTTCACCTCAGGTACTCGCGTTATATATTTATTTACATGCTTTTGACTTCTCTTTCATAGAGATTAGCAGCTGTTCGCAAGTTATATTCGATTACTCGCATTATATGTTAATTTAGCTGCTTCTGACTTCCCTTTTGTACAGATTAGCAGGTGTTTTTGAGTTCTCTTCAGCTACTCGCGTTATATTTTAAATTTACCTGCTTTTCAGTTTTCTTTTGAGGATATTAACAGGTGTTCGTGAGTTCACTTTAGATACTCGCATTGTATTTTAAATTTACCTGCTTGTTGTTTCTCTTTTGCGGAGATTAGTAGGTGTTCACAAGTTATATTTGAGTACTCGCGTTATACGTTAATTTAGCTGCTTTTGACTTCTTTTATAGAGATTAGCAGGTGTTCGCAAGTTCTATTCAGGTACTTGCGTTATATTTTAAATTTACCTGTTTTTACTTCACTTTTGCCGAGATTAGTAGGTATTCATGATTTTTCCTTAGGTACTCACATTATATATTTATTTATCTGTTTTTAACTTTCTTTTGTAGAGATTAACAGATGTTTGTGAGTTATATTAAGTTTCTCTAATTATATTTTAAATCTAACTGCTTTTGATTTCTCTTTTGCAGAGATTTGCAGGTGTTCGCGAGTTTGCCTCAGGTACTCGCGCTATATGTTTATTTACCTGCTTTTGACTTCTCTTTTCGAGAGATTAGTAGCGGTTAGCGAGTTCAACTCAGGTGCTCACATTATATGTATATTTTCGTGTTTTTGACTTTTCTTTTGCAGAGATTAGCGGGTGTTCGCAAGATATATTCGAGTACTCACGTTATATGTTAATTTAGATATTTTTGACTTCTCTTTTGTAGAGATTAGCAATTGTTCATGAGTTTTCTTCAAGTACTCGCATTATACTTTAAATTTATCTGCTTCTGACTTCTCTTTTGCGGAGATTAGCTGGTGTTCGAGAGTTTCCTTTAGGTACTCACATTATATTTAAAATTTACTAGCGTTTTGTTTCTCTCTTGTGAAGATTAGTAGGTGTTCACAAGTTATATTCGAGTACTCGCGTTATATGTTAATTTAGCTGCTCTTGACTTCTCTTTTGTAAAAATTAGAAGGTGTTCGCGAGTTCGCTTCAGCTACTCGTGTTATATTTTAAATTTACCTGTTTTTGACTTCTCTTTTGCGAAGATTAGCAGGTGTTCATGAGTTTTCTTTAGGCACTCACGTTATATTTTAAATTTACTTGGTTTTTTTTCTTTTTTTTGTAGAGATTAGTAGGTATTCGCGAGTTCACCTTAGGTACTCGCGTTATATGTTTATTTACCTGCTTTTGACTTCTCTTTTGTAGAGATTAGCAGGGGTTAGCGAGTTCACCTCAGGTACTCGCGTTATATGTTTGTTTACCTACTTTTGAATTCTCTTTTATAGAGATTAGTAGGTGTTCGCGAGTTCTCTTCTGATACTCACGTTATATATTTGTTTTACATATTTTGACTCTCTTTTGTAAAAATTAGTAGGTGTTAGTGAGTTCTCTTTATGTGCTCTCGTTATATTTTTTATTTACCTGCTTTTAAATTCTCTTTTACAGTGATTAGCAAGTGTTCGCAAGTTCACCTTAGGTACTCGTGTTATATGTTTATTTATCTGCTTTTGACTTCTTTTTTTGCAGAGATCAGCAGGTGTTCGTGAGTTCTCTTCCGGTACTCGTATTATTTTTTAAATTTACCTACTTTTGAGTTCTCTTTTACAGAGATTAACAGGTGTCCATGAGTTCTCTTTAGGTACTCGCGTTATATTTTAAATTTACCTGTTTTTTTTCTCTTTTGCGGAGATTAGTAGGTGTTCGCAAGTTATATTCGAGTACTCACATTATATGTTAATTTAGCTACTTTTGACTTCTCTTTTGTAGAGATTAGTAGGTGTTCACAAGTTCTCTTCAGGTACTCGTGTTATATTTTAAATTTACTTGCTTTTGACTTCTCTTTTATGGAGATTAACAGGTGTTCGCGAGTTTACCTTAGGTACTCGCATTATATGTTTATTTTTTTTTTGACTTTTCTTTTGTAGAGATTAATAGTTGTTCGCGAGTTCTCTTCAGTTTCTCCAATTATATTTTAAATTTAACTGCTTTTAATTTCTCTTTTGCAGAGATTTGCAGGGGTTTGTGAGTCTGCCTCAGGTACTCACGTTATATGTTTATTTACCTGTTTTTGACTTCTCTTTTGGAGAGATTAGTAGGTGTTAGCGAGTTCACCTCAGGTGTTTGTGTTATACGTTTATTTACATGCTTTTTACTTCTCTTTCGTAAAGATTAGCTGGTGTTTGCAAGTTATATACGAGTACTCGCGTTATATGTTAATTTATCAGCTTTTTACTTCTCTTTTGTAAAGATTAGCAGGTGTTCATGAGTTTTCTTTATGTACTCGCGTTATATTTTAAATTTATCTGCTTTTGACTTCTCTTTTGTGGAGATTAGCAGGTGTTCGTGAGTTCTCTTCATATACTAGCGTTATATTTTAAATTTAGCTACTTTTTTGTTTCTCTTTTGTGGAGATTAGCAGATGTTCGTATGTTATATTCAAGTACTCGAGTTATATGTTAGTTTAGCTTCTTATGACTCCTCTTTTGTAAAGATTAGCAGGTGTTTGCGAGTTTTCTTCGGGTACTCACTTTATATTTTAAATTTACCTATGTTGACTTCCCTTTTGTGAAGATTACCAGGTGTTCGTGAGTTCTTTTTACGTACTCGCATTATAATTTAAATATTCCTGCTTTTTGTTTCTTTTTTGTAGAGATTAGTAGGTATTCACGAGTTCACCTCATGTACTTGCATTATATGTTTATTTACCTACTTTTATCTTCTCTTTTGGAGAGATTCACAGGTGTTAGCGAGTTCACATCAGGTATTTGCATTTTATGTTTACTTACCTGCTTTTGACTTCTTTTTTGAAGAGATTAGCAGGTGTTTGCGAGTTCTATTCTGGTACTTGCGTTATATGTTTTTTTTACGGATTTTGACTTACCTTTTGCAAAGATTTGTAGGTGTTCGCAACTTCTCTTCAAATACTCGCTTTATATTTTAAATTTACCCGTTTTGTCTTCTATTTTATAGAGATTAGCAAGTGTTCGCGAGTTCACCTTAGGTGCCCGTGTTATATGTTTATTTTTCTGTTTTTGACTTATTTTTTGCAGAGATTAGCAGCCGTTCACGTGTTCCCTTTAGGAACTCCCATTATATTTTAAATTTAACTACTTTTGACATCTCTTTTGAAGATATTTGCTGGTATTCGCGAGTTTATCTCAGGTACTCATGTTATATGTTTATTTACCTATTTTGACTTCTCTTCGGAGAGATTAGTAGTTGTTAGCTAGTTCACCTCAGGAACTCATGTTATATGTTTATTTACTTACTTTTGACTTCTCTTTTCCAGAGATTAGCAGGTGTTCGCAAGTTCTATTCAAGTACTCGTGTTATATGTTAATCCACCTGCTTTTGACTTTTCTTTTGCAGAGATTAGCAGGTGTTCGGAAGTTCTCTTCAGATACTAGCATTATATTTTAAATTTACCTGCTTTTGACTTTTCTTTTACGGAGATTAGCAGGTGTTCGCGAGTTCTCTTTAGTTACTTGCGTTTTATTTTAAATTTACCTGCTTTTTGTTTCTCTTTTGCGGAGATTAGCAGGTGTTCGCAAGTTATATTCGAGTACTTGCGTTATATGTAAATTTAGCTGCTCTTGATTTCTGTTTTGTAGAGATTAGTAGGTGTTCGCGAGTTCTCATGAGGTACTCGTGTTATATTTTATATTTACCTATTTTTGACATCTCTTTTGCGAAGATTAGCATGTGTTCGTGAGTTCTCTTTAGGTACTTGTGTTATATTTTAAATTTGCCTACTTTTTGTTTCTCTTTTGTAGAGATTAGTAGGTATTCGCGAGTTCACCTCAGTTACTCGCGTTTTATGTTTATTTACCTGCTTTTGACTTTTCTTTTGGAGAGATTAGTAGGTGTTGACGAGTTCACATCAGGTACTCGTATTTTATGTTTACTTACTTGCTTTTGACTTCTATTTTGAAGAGAATAGCAGGTGTTCACGAGTTCTATTTAGGTACTCGCATTATATGTTTTTACCTATTTTGACTTCTGTTTTGCAAAGATTAGTAGGTATTTGCGAGTTCTCTTTAGGTACTTGTGTTATATTTTTAAATTTTCCTTCTTTTAACTTCTATTTTATATAGATTGGTAAATGTTCGTAAGTTCACCATAGGTACTCATGTTATATGTTTATTTACCTGCTTTTTACTATATTTTTGCAGAGATTAACAGTTGTTCTCGAGTACTCTTCTCTGAGGTGCTTATACCTCTTGCCTATGGACTTGTTTGGTCCTATGCCAGTTCATAGTCTAGGTAGGAAAGTCTACACCCTTGTGGTGGTTGATGACTATTCTAGGTTTGCTTGGGTTTTCTTTCTTAAGAAAAAAAGTCTAAAACCCTTGATGTCTTCAAGACTTTTGTCAAGTAGATTCAGAATGAACTAGACAGAAGTGTGGTCAAAATCAAAAGTGACCATGGGACTGAATTTTAGTCAGAAAGCATGACAAGTTTCTGTGAAGAGCAAGGGATTTATTAAGAATTTTCTTCTCCAAAAATACCCCAGCAAAATGAGATTGTTGAGAGGAAAAATAGAACTCTCATAGAGGCTGGAAGGACCTTGTTGAGTGACATATCTCTCCATAAATACTTCTGGGTTGAGGCAGTAAGTACTGCTTGTCATGTCCTTAACAGAGTCTCTATCACCAAGATCCACAAGAAGACAACCTATGAGATCTTGAAGGGCAGAAAACCAAACTTAGGCTATCTCAGGATCTTTGGTAGCAAGTGCTATGTGCTTCATAATGGTAAGTCCTATGTGACTATGTTTGTTGCCAAGTCATATGATGGGATTTTTATTGGGTACAACAATCATAGTAAGACCTATAGGACCTACAACTTGAAGAGTCAAGTTGTAGAAGATTCTGTACAAGTAGTCTTTGATGAGTCTACCATGATTAATAGTGAGCTGCCAAGCTACTCTTATAACACTACAGGTACAGAGCTGATGATGGATAATCTAACCATCAAAGATGCTTCTCCATTAGTCTAAGATGGAGTGGATATTCTAGAATAAGGGAAAGGCCCAACTGAAGTGGATGAAGATCAGCAAGATGCTTCCACTGAAGCTGATGTTGAAAGAAGATTACCTTCAGCTTTCAGACATCTAAGAGATCATCCAAGACTCCAGATTATTGTTGATGCAAACCAAGGAGTGGTGATAAGAAGCAAGAGCCTTAATACAACAATGTATGCAAGTTTCCTATCACAAGTTGAGCCCAAGAGATTTGAATAGGCTAACATAGATCAATTTTGTATTATAACAATGCAAGAGTAATTGAACCAGTTTAAGAGGTGTAAGGTTTGGAAGCTGGTTCCCAGACCACAACGATATAATGTCATTGGAGTCAAGTGAATTTATAGGAATAAACTTGATGAAAATGACATTATAATCAAGAACACGGCTAGGCTAGTAGCTAAGGGGTATAAAAAAGAAGGAGGTATTGGCATTGTTCAAACCTTTGTGCCTGTAGCAAGATTGGAAGCCATCAGAATCTTCCTCGAATATGCTACATTCAAAGGATTTAAAGTTTACCATATGTATGTCAAGTCAGTCTTCCTGAATGGTGACTTAATGGAAGAAGTCTATGTTGAACATCCTCCAGGTTTTGTTGTTCCTAACTCACATGATTTTGTTTATAGACTTTGGAAAGCTATATATGGGTAAAAGGAAGCCTCTAGAGCATGGTATGAGACATTTTCTAGCTTTCTCATTGAGAACAAATTCTCAAGGGGGAAGATAGACAAGACCCTATTCCTAAGGGAATCTAAGGGCAAGATCATCCTAGTCCAGATATATGTAGATGATATAATCTTTGGATCTACCGATGAAAACCTTTGCAGGAAGTTTGCCAAACTTATGCATGGGAAGTTTGAGATGAGCAGTATGGGTGAACTTAAGTTCTTCTTGGGCCTCCAAGTAAGACAGACTGAAGATGGATTATCCATATCTCAGTCTAAGTTTATCAGGGAGTTGATCAAAAAATTTGGTATGGAGAATGCCTCCACCATGAAAACTCCCATGGGGTTAAGTATGCCTATAGACAAAGATAAGGCAGGGAAACTTGTAGATGAAACTTTATATAGGGGGATAATTGACTCACTTCTATATCTTACTACAAGTAGGCCAGACATCATGTATGTTATATGTGTTTGTCTTAGGTATCAGGCTAGCCCTAAAGAATCTCACTACTCTACTGCAAAGAGGATTTTGAGGTATCTTAGGGGAACACCAGATCTTGGCCAATGATAACATAGAAATAGGGATTTTGAACTAACAGGCTATTCAGATGCAGATTTTGCAAGCTGCAAAGAGGATAGGAAGAGTACTTCAGGCACCTGTTAGTTCTTGGGAGGAAGACTAGTGTCTTAGAGCAGCAAGAAGCTAACCAGTGTTGCAATCTCGACAACTGAGTTAGATTACATTGTTGGAGCATGCTTTCCGCATCTCTTGGTTTGAGAATAACAAATACTGTAATGTATTTGATCTACTCTTTGGTGTGTTTATAATGTGTAGGTTGTACATGTTGAATTAGGAGACAAGTCCTCAGTCATGGGCATGATCCAAGGGTGTGTACACTTTAGAAAAAAACAAAATGACGAGTTTTGTGTGCTAAACTTCAAACAGCCATAACTTTCAATCCGTGAGGAGTTACGGAATGTGTCACCCCATTCTGGAATGAGATCGAAGTCATATACACTCTGGAAACGATTTAGATGGCAAAAGTAAAAAGGAGATATCTCAAGGTGATAAACAATGTTGCCCGGTGATATATCCACGATATGATATCGCTGATTGGCGACAGCCAGTGTCGCCGGGCGATATCACTAATATATAAAAGTGATTCATTTTTTTGTGGAGATTAAGAATTACAGAATTTGGAGTGTTCCTTCCCATGTAACGGGTCCAGAGAGCTCCAACATCGAAAAAGACTCCATCCTCCTAAGACGGTTCAAGAGCAATTACGTGACGACACATACACGACATCTGAAGAAATCTTGGAAAGGATTCATCGTCATCTTCAGCGCTACATTTAGAGGGAGTTCTTAATTCGAAAGATTATATTTTATCATTATTTTCATTATAATCGTTAGGAGAAAATCGCTGCCTTGTGTGTGCTTCTAGATCCATGTGTGGCTTAGGATGAAATCCCCACCTTGTGTGCGGCGTCTAGGTCCTTGTGTGGCTTAGGAGAAAATCGCCGCCTTGTGAGTGACGTCCAAGTCCTTATGTGGCTTAGGGAGTAATCATTGCCTTGTGTGCAGCGTCTAGATCATGGTTAGTTCTATGGGAGGCTAGTAGCAAGATCTAGGGAGAGATTGTAACGACCTAGGGAGGACCCATAGCGCCGCCCGGCCCACCAGCAGCCCATGGAGGACCCATGACACCACGGTGGTATAGCCGTAATCTACAAGGCCTGCATGCCGTACACCCCAAAGTATCTCTAACTTGTTTATCAGTATGGTGTATTGTTGCTATGGGATCTCGAACCTGCAACCTTGATAAGTAGCCTTTAGTACCACTACTCATCACTAACTGAGCTGCAGATCAGTTGGTGATGAGTAGTGGTACTAAAGGACACTTATCAAGGTTGCGGGTTCGAGACCCCATGGCAACAATGCACCGTGCTGATAAACAGGCCGGAGATGCTTTTGGGTGTATGACCTGCAGGCCTTGTAGATTCTGGCTATACCACTGTGGTTCCATGGGTCCTCTATGGGATGCTGGTGGGTCGGGCGGTGCTAGGGGTCCTCCCTAGGAAGTTACAAAAAAACTACTCATCACCAACTGATGTGTAATGACTTAAGGAGGACCCCTAGCGCCGCCCGGCCCACCAGAAGCCCATGGAGGACCCATGGCACCATGGTGGTACAGCCGGAATCTACAAGGCTTGCAGGTCGTACACCCCAACCAAATCTCCGTGCCTGTTTCTCAACAGCGGAAGGTTGTTGGCACGGGGCTTCGAACACGCAACCCTTGATAAACAACCTTCAACAGTTCTCATCACCAACTGAGCTGCAGATCAGTTGGTGATGAGAACTGTTGAAGGTTGCTTATCAAGGGTTGCGGGTTCGAAGCCTCATGCCAACAATCTTCCGCTGCTGAAAAATAGGAGCGGAGATTTGGTTCGGGTGTATAACATGTAGACCTTGTAGATTCCGGCTATACCACCATGGTGTCATGGATCCTCCATGGGCTGCTGGTGGGCCGGGCAGCACTAGGCATCCTCCCTAGGTCATTATAAAAAAGTGCATTTTTTTATAATGACCTAGGGAATACCCCTAGCGCCGCCCGGCCCACCAGCAGCCCATGGAGGACCCATGACATCATGGTGGTATAGCCGGAATCAATAAGGCCTACAGGCCGTACACCCTAAAGCATCTCCGGCCTGTTTATCAGCACGATGCATTGTTGCCACGGGGTATCAAACCCTCAACCTTTATAAGTAGCCTATAGTACCACTACTCATTTTTGTAATGACCTAGGGAGGACCCCTAGCACCGCCTGGCCCACTAGCAGCCCATGGAGGACCCATGGCACCACGGTGGTACAGCCGGAATCTATAAGGCCTGCAGGCCATACACCCCAACCAAATCTCCGCGCCTTTTTCTCAGCAACGGAAGGTTGTTGGCACGGTGCTTCGAACCCACAACCCTTGATAAGCAACCTTCAACAGTTCTCATCGCCAACTGATCTGCAGTTCAGATGGTGATGAGAACTGTTGAAGGTTGCTTATCAAGGGTTGCGAGTTCGAAGCCCCATGCCAACAACCTTCCGCTGCTGAGAAACAAGCGCGAAGATTTGGTTGGGGTGTACGGCCTGCAGGCCTTGTAGATTCCGGCTGTACCACCATGGTGCCATGGTTCATCCATGGGCTGCTGGTGGGCCAGGCAGTGCTAGGGGTACTCCATAGGTCATTGCAAAAAAGTGCAGATCAGTTGGTGATGATTAGTGGTACTAAAGGCTACTTATCAAGGTTGCGGTTTCGAGACCCCGTGGCAATAATGCACCGTGTTGATAAATAGGCCAGAGATGCTTTGGGGTGTATGGCATGCAGGCCTTGTAGATTCCGGCTATACCACCGTGGTGCCATGGGTCCTCTATGGGCTGTTGGGGGGTCGGGCGGCACTAGGGGTCCTCCCTAGGTCATTATAGAGATACGCTTTAGCCTGCAGGTTCTTGTAGAAGGACCGGCGAAATTAAAAGTAAATTGTATTTTTCATAAGCCTTTGTCTCTACCTCTATAGAGATACTTTGTATTCACTTTTAGATCGCTTGAAATAAATTGTTATTATTTTAGTTTTAATATATTTCATAGTGTTCAAGTCTACTTGTGAAAACTTAGTGTCCATTTCATAATTTCATTATTTTTGTTCACCAAGTAAACTTTGTTTAGTTAAAGAAAATTAATTAACCCTTATTCACCCCCTCTAAGGGCCCCGCACGATCCAACATTTGGTATCAAAGCTAGGTTATTCCAAAATGGCTTCACAACCGGGAATAATGTCGCTTCATGATCTCGCAACCACTAGAGGGGATGAAATTTTATTAAATGAAAAAGTTTTAGCACCACCATTATTTATGGGTGAAAACTATAAAGGATGGAAAATTTTCTTAAATCTTTAGATAAAAATGTTTGGAATATTACTATTGAAAAGCCCCCAAATATATTAAATAGAAATGAAATGGTTTTAAATGCTAAATCCTTAAATAGTTTATTCTGTGCACTAGACCAAAATATTTTTAAACAAATATATATGTTTTCTACTAGTTATGAAGTTTGGAAATTTCTTGAAGAAACTTATGATTCTTTATCCACAGGAACAAAACAAGTACAAGACATGAAGAATTTGAATGCTTGCATAAGTATTCAAGAAAGCTCCTCCTTTGATGAATTCATGGAGTGCACATCAAATGTATTGGAAGAAGTGAACACATCGTGCGAAAGAGAAGATGAAAATTCATTTATGGAAGAGGAACGCCAAGAATATGTTAAAGGAACTTTATGTTCAAATCTTACCTCATCTTATAACACTGTAAGTAAATCAAAATCCTCTCTTTCATAACAAATTCTATTTCTACATCTCGTATGTTTGAAATTGCTAAACGTACAATTAAGAAATTGAAAAATGCTAATTCAAAACTACGTTTAGAAAATATAAGTTTAAAAGCGAACACTAAAGTAGAATCTCATATTGATATATCAAATTCTCTTTCATGCTCTGTAATTGAATTTTCTACACCTTGTTACGATTTCTATGATTTAAAAAAAAATTTAAGGAATTTGAAAACGAGCTTTTAATTTCAAAAGATCATAATGAAAATTTGATAAAAGGAAACATTGCGATAATGAATAAACTAGAATCATTTAAAATGATTGTGGAAAAAATTTTAAGTAATAAAAAATTATTTGTTTTTAGTTTATCTTCAAAATTATATAAAACTTCAACTAGTGAGTTAAGTAAAAGTATGTATAAAAGGAATAGTGAAAATGAAAAACAACTCAATGAATGTTTGAAAAATAATTTTAAAACTCATAAATCTTCAATTCATTATTTTTCAAACAACTATCACTATCTTTCACAAAATCAATTTTCTCCCAACTTGAAATTAAATGTTCACAAATTTCCTATTAATAATATTTTTAAAAATCACTATAATTATAAGCATCATTTTCATGACTATGAAAATTTGAAATATATTCAACCAAAATATGAATGGAGACCCAAATTTAAAAATGAAATAGTAACTCCACTTGAAATGGTATACTCATCACTTTCTTCTAAAAAGTCAACACACTATATTTGGGTACCTAAAAGAATCATCACACTCGGTTCATTTTGGATACCTAAATCTCTTATTAATTAGTAACCCATCAAATGTATGAAGTAGAAATCAATCTAATATGAAATACTTAAAAATCTACTTCACAATATGCTAAAATGCTAAAATAAAAATATTTTTTTGTTTTTGCTTTGTCAAATTTTGTTTTTGTTTTTTTTGAGCCAACACGTATTTTGGTCACTTTATATATTTTGATATATGACTTTAACGTATTGAGCCTACATTCTTAAATGAATCAAATTAAATGAAATTGAATAAAAAGTCATATTATTTTCAAGTGGTCTAACTATCTTATGTCTCTAGCATACATACTTATTAAGTTCATTGCCCGTAATTGTCTTATAATATCATTATAAATTTAACATTGAATCTCTTAAGTGATATTATCAAGATAAATTAAATTATTTTTAAAAATGGATTTAATTGAGCAAAAAAGAATAATATATATTATTCACCTTACATGCTTTCACTTAAAATTAATTAAAAAAGATGAATATGAACTTAATGTACACGACTATGATCTTTTATGACTAGATGATATCCTATTCATAAATTCATTTTATTCATAAATCAAAATTCATGATATATCAAATATGTCACTTTAAAATAAACTATAATTAAAAATCAATCTTATAGAAAAGTCATAGTTTATGATTTCATTCTTAGACTTAAACGCTTAGCATGTCCATGATCATTCACCCACATTATGTGTCTCACTTTAGCGAGGGTGTAGGTGTGTGTGCTTTAGAAACGCAAACATGTAAACCATGTCTTGTCCTTAACCGGGGAGGGTTCCAGTGGGTCCTTGTGTGCCGCTGGGGGGAAAGAGTGTTAGGTGTAGCGGCCTCTTTTGTATGCTTATGGAATTAACACCCCAACCTACGACACGCGTGCAGATCCTCATTCCCATCCGTCACTTAGTACGGGGCTAGGGTGTAGACATATAACTTGGGTAGTTTCATCTAGGAAATACTAATATCATATTCATTGCAAGAACATTATTTTACACTTTATGATTATTTATATCATGCATATTGATTTAAACATATGTATACTATTTTCTACTAGTTATTTTTAAAGATATTTCAAAAAAACCAATTAAAAAATTATAAAACCATTAAAAAAATAAAATATGTTTTGTTTGCTTATTGTTTATTTATGTATGTTAATTGTCTTGCATTGTTATAAAAAAACCAGAAACTATATATATATAAAATGATTGTTATTCATTGTCATTATCAAGGATGACCAGGGGCGGACCCAAGTGGAGACACACCCGGGCAAGTGCCCGGGTGTAAATTTTGAGAAAAAAAAATAAAAGGCTAGTTTATAAAGGCTACCATAAAACTGAATTTAGGCATTTATGCCGGCAGAAGAAGCGGAAGAAAAAGAGAATAGCTGCAGTCTACCCAGAACTATGAAGAAAAAAAATGAAAAGTTGTATAGTCATTGTCAGATTGTCTAATCTGCTCAGAGAGCCATAAATAACTCTCTTTATTTTTCTCCCCACTCAAAGATGTTTCTCCCTTTTAGTTGCTACTCGATTGAATAGTTACACTCGAGGCTTGGAGACGATGAAAACTGGTTGCCTTCCTCAATCAGAGATGAAGTTCAGACTCCCACCCTATACGCTGCTGGGCAGAAGCGCCGCTGGAGCCCACGACGTTTTTGAACTGTTTCGTCGACTGAAGATACTCTTTCCTTGAAGGTGGTTTTTTTTGAAGGTGGAAAGATACTCTTTCCTAATCACCTTTCTTAAATCACATGGAGATCTTCTTGGTCGTAATGTAGTCATGTAGTCCCTTCTTTTTAATACTCTACATTCTTAATTATCTAATGCTTATTTTTTTTTTGTTTCTTATTTTCATGTCTACTCATCCACATCTTGACACCTCTCGTTTTCATGCTTATTTTGATTTGTTTAATGCAAGAAATTTCTTGTGAGATTTCAAACAAAGTGAACAATGAATATATCTTGCATTACCAATTTACGTATCTATAAGTTTGTATCTGCAATTTTACTTTGAGATGTTCAAGTGGTAGTCTTGTACTGTTTGACTTAAGAGAATCGAAACTGAGCTAAAATCAAGAGAGAAGTTAGAGAGAGAATGCCTCCTTCAAAAAAACTGTGTCGCTACCTGCTGTTTCAGGGGATGGAGAGCTTCAAGTTAGGGCTTTTTAGTTGGTGCCCGGGTCCGATAAAAATCTTGGGTCCGCCACTGAGGATGACTAATTATATCCATTAAAGATTAAATACAATGTTTAATTTAATTTTCAGGTTTCATACAATATTGTTGTTTATGTCATGTCTTGATTATTATCTTGTTATGTGCAATGAAATCGATTGTAGAAAAGCATGTCTAGGATTGCTTAGTATGCCTGTAATTATGATTAATGTTTTATGTTTGATAATGATTCATTCACTCAATTATTTTGAAAACCTACAAGTGTTATTAATCATATACTTGCATGGTTGCATAGTATAATAACATAATAATTAAAATGCATAAATAGATTACCTACACTACATTGAATTATTTATTTCAATTCTTCGTTTTTCATGCACTTATTCATTAGAGAAAAGTGATTTAAAAAAAATAAAATGATATTGTTTGCAAAACAAGTGCATTCAGAGTCCTTGGTCACAAACATAAAAAGTATAGAATAAATGACAAGGAAAACTCCACCAAGCACTACTCACCCTCTTGATAAGTCTTAATGAGCATTGTGAGGTTGAGCACCTTGGAAAGGATTGTAAAGTGTCTTGTAACAAACAATAATATTCACCACTTCTCTTAGTACACTGGATCACAAAAATAAAAATAAAGTTAAAAAAATGTGATCCCCCAAGCAGTACTTCTCTCCCTGATAAGTCTTCATGAGCATTGTGTGTGCAAATCACCTTGGTAGTTGCACTTTTTATATATGTGCATTGAAATATCGTGGAAGAAATTTTATTTGTGTATTTTTAATATTATATTATTTCATTATATATGTCATTCGTTTTGATTAATACATTTGTATATTTATCAAATCACTTTTGTACACATTATTATCACATATAAAACTTCTACTCATGAGAATTGGATCCTAATGCGTATCTACACAATTTCTACAAACTTAAGTAAATGCAGTAGATAGCAAAGCACGACCACTTCAATGTTTTTGCTTACTTGGAATGCAAATTTTATTACATTGTAGCTTTGTATCTTTTCTTGATATTTTCAAATCATGTTTGCAATTATATCTAAATAAAATAACATCTCTTGGGACTTTAACTCAAACATCAACTTTTCAATTTTAAAACTCATTATCCTTTATATGCTCTTACTTTCTAAAAAGATATTTGTTTTTAAGAATGCTTATTATACTTTCTGATATGATTATTACTTGCACTTATTCATGATTTTTTTTGTTCAACAAGTGGTATCTTGAAATAAAGATACTTACTCTATCATTTTATTTATGTTGCTTACTACTTTATGCTCCACCATGCTTATTTCTAACAAGTGGTATTTAACAAGATTTTTATAGCATCATATTTTCCTTCTCTACATAGAATAAATTATTTTTTGTTGCATACACTCACCTCTATCGTCCTTTGATACAATCAAAAGGGGGAGAATAAATTGCATGAACTTAAAATTTTAGAGGGAGTATATTGAAAATTTCATAGGAAATATCTATGTAGGTGGAGTAATCATATAAGAAGTGCATATATTATCTTATTGTTCGATCATGATTAATCTTCCAGTAAGTTATCCCTATCAATCTTAAAAGTTATATAATCATCCCTATTCACTTTTGCTAATAATAAAAGGGGGAGAATAAACTGAGAAATCTAGTGGAACCGATATTTAGGGGGGCAAAATATATAGGGAACACTTATGTATGGGGAGCCATCATATAAGAAGAGTATGCTTTGTTTTAATGCTACTATGTTATAAACTTATTATTCATGCATATCTTTTACCACACTTACCTATAAACATAAAGGGTCTTAAACTCACAAATTTCTCATATAGGTATTTGTTATTATCAAAAGGGGGAGACTGTTGGAGCATGCATTCCGCATCTCTTGGTTTGAGAATAACAAATACCGTGATGTATTTGATCTACTCTTTGGTGTGTTTATAATGTGCAGGTTGTACATGTTGAATGAGGAGACAATTCCTCAATCATTTGCATGATCCAAGGGTGTGTACACTTTAGAAAAAAACAAAATGTCTAGTTTTGTGTGCTAAACTTCAAACAACCATAACTTTTGATACAGGAGAACTTATAGAACGTGCCACCCCATTCCAGAATGAGATCGAAGTCATGTATACTCAGAAAATGGTTCGGACGGCAAAAGTGAAAAGGAGATATCACCATGCGATATCCACTGTTGCCCGGCGATAGCTCCATGATCGAATCATCCCGCAGAAACCTCAGAATCATGGGATACGTGGCAGCCAGATAGGATATCGCTTATTGGCGATAACCAGTGTCGCCGGACGATATCACTAATATATAAAAGTGATTCATTTTTCCTGGAGATTAAGGATTACAGAATTTGGAGTGTTCCTTCCAATGTAACTGGTCCAGAGAGCTCCAACATCCAAAAAGACTCCATCCTCCTAAGACGGTTCAAGAGCGACGAAGCAATGACACATACACGACATCAGAAGCAATCTTGGCAAGGATTCATAGTCATCTTCAATGCAGCATTTAGAGGGAGTTCTTAATTCTAAAGATTATATTTTATCATTATTTTCATTGTAATCGTTGGGAGAAAATCGCCGCCTTGTGTATGGCGTCTAGGTCCGTGTGTGGCTTAGGAGGAAATCGCCGCCTTGTGTGTGGCGTCTAGGTTCTTATGTGGCTTAGGAGAAAATTGCCTCCTTGTGAGTGGCGTCCAAGTCTTTGTGTGGCTTAGGGAGAAATCATTGCCTATGTGTAGCGTCTCGATCATGGTTAGATCTTGGGAGGGTAGTAGCAAGATCTAGGGAGAGATACGCTTTAGCCTGCCGGTTCTTGTAGAATGACCGGTGAAATCAAAAGTAAATTGTATTTTTTATAATCCTTTGTCTCTAGCTCTATAAAGATACTTTGTATTCACTTTTAGCGCGTTTGAAATAAATTGTTTTTGTTTTTATTTTTATATATTTCAGAGTGTTCAAGTCTGTGTATCAAACATTAGTCTCTATTTCATAATTTCATTATTTTTGTTCACCAAGTAAACTATGTTTAGTTAAAGAAAATTAATTAACCCTTATTCACACCCCCCCCCCCTCTAAGGGCGCCACACGATCCAACATACATCTCAATAGGTAGCTACTGAGCACAGTTTATGTGGATCTAGCATTAGCTCCAAGACAATAACCTCCAGATAAGTAGAACTCCTTTGTACTGTGATTCTACTAGTGCAATCTCAATTGCTAGAAATCCTATCTCTCATAGCTGGATTAAGCACATTGAGATTAGGTATCATTTCATTAAGGAGCATATGGAATGTGAAGATATCAGTCTTAAGTTTGTCCCTACAGAAAAGCAAGTGGCTGACATCTTCACTAAGCCACTAGATGAAGCAAAGTTCAACACCTTCAAGTTTGAGTTGGGTATGTTGAACTTGAGATAGATTCAATTGCTCCATATGTTATTTTTGTGGTAGGTTGTACTACTTCTTACAGGTTGAATATACCTTCATTGGTATCAAGTTTGTCAAGTGGTTCAAGTGCTATCAATACTGGAATATACTACAATGTCTACCAGAAAGGATGATAGAAGATGCTCTAGTTAAGGGGGAGCAAGTCCAACACTTGTAGGGATAGATTCAGCTTCCTGTATAGAAGTAGCAAGCAACTGCAACAGTTGATTATCTGAACTCAAAAAGGGGGAGTAGATAATCAGGAGCCAGCACCTCCCTGACCATTCTATAGAAGTCAAAAGGGGGAGAAGGAAATTATCAATGCCAGGCAGCAACAAAATTGGGGGAGCAGGAAGTGATGATGATCACCCTGCATGCAAGGAAAGTGTGGTAACCTGCAACTTGATACTCTTGTTCTCTTGTTATAAGTTTTCCAATTTAATGTTTTATTACTGCATATGTTAGTGTATATCATTGATTTAGAATTTTATTTGAGGGTTTTAGAATTTTATTTGAGGGTTTTGACTTCTTCAAATAGGGGGAGATTGTTGGGTCCATTTCTCACAATGTCCCAGATTTGTAGAAGTCAAACAAGTCAATGGTATACACATAGTTGTATTTGATGTTTGTTCAAGTTCATGCATGCAGGTTGGTTCTTGTCATATTGATTGGACAGGTATTCCAAGTCGTTATGACAGACGGTCACAAGGTAGATATGTAGAGAGAATTAAATCTTTCTAAGTCTACAGGCGTTGAGTGAAGCTAGTTCACTCAATGCCAGATGTTAAGGAAAGATGCTGGAAAGGCTAAAAATGCCTAAGTCCACAGGCATTGGGTGAAGCCAGTTCACTTAATGCCAGATGCCAAAAAGCACTGAGTAAGGTGTGGACAGTCAAAGCCAGCAATTTGCAAGACAGAAATACGGGTAAGTCCATATACGTTGAGTGAAGGCAGTTCACTCAACGTCATATAACAAGATCCGTTGAATATAGCTGAGTCTGTCAAAGCCTCAGCATTGGTAAGCAGAAAAATCGACTAAGTCCACAATCATTGAGTGAGGACAGCTCACTCAATGCTTGATGAAAGAAGCATTGAGTTATGCTCAAGCAGTTGAAGATTCTGTCAAGAATTCTAGCTAAGTTTAGAATCGTCGAGTGAATACAACTCACTCAACGCCAGAGAAGAAAGCATCGTGTGATGTTAAAACTCAAGGAAAGATGGACAAAAAAATCTATCTAAGTCCAAATGCATTGAGTGAGGACAGCTCACTCAACGCACTCAACACTCTCAAAGCCTGACAGATGTAGAAAGTTGTGGCTAAGTACAGAAGCATTGAGTGAAGCCAATTCAATCAACGCCTCAGCATGAAGGCACACAGAAGAATTTGGCCAAGTCCAAAAGCGTTGAGTGATGAAGGTTCACTCAACGCCCTCAATGCCTGATAGTGAAGGAGAATTTGACTAAGTCCAGATTCGTTGAGTGAAGCCAGTTCACTCAACGCACTCAACGCCTGATGGTACAGAGAAATTGGCTAGGTCCAAATTCGTTGAGTGAAGGTCATTCACTCCACTCACTCAACGCATAGATTGAATTTGAGAATTTGGCTAAGTCCACAGATGCTGACGTCAGCAAAAGTCAATAAAATTCAACATAGTTCAAATTCATTGCAGGAAGTTTAGAGACTACAGAAGGTAACCAACAACTACAGGTGGTCCCCACTGGTCAAATAGTCGTTAATCGGCGGAAGATAAAAGGGACAAGATCGGGAGCTGAGAACTCAACTTTTACGTCTTTATTCATTTCAAAAAGAGGCAGTTGAACTTCTTCTTGCTCGCCATTGTTGTCGAGCTTGAAGCCAAAAAGTTCAACCAACTGTTCTAAAAGTTCCAGCAAGTTAGCTCTCGCAAATTTCTTATGCTACAGTAAGTTCATATATGGTTCTGATAAATAAGAATGAGCAGAGCCATGTAGTTTCTGCAGTCCAAGTTAGTTGATTGAAGAACAAATCAACAGCAAGTTCAGAGACTTTATTTCTGAGATACTTTCAGCACACGTAGTAGCTTATTGAAGATCAGTTATCTTGTTGCTGAGAAGAAGGTAGGGTTGAGGTAAACTCAGCTCAGGAAGAAGAAGACATAGAGAAATTTCTCTACTGTCAAATCAACATCAACCAACCACTTCACTCTCTATAGGATACATTCTTGGATCTGAGCTGTAGGATCCCTGTGTGGATCTGAGTGTAGGGCATGTGTGCCTGAGGTAGGGCCTTTGTGCCTGAGGTAGGAGAGTGTTACACTTTGAGTTGTAGGGATAACCTCCATAGACTAAGCAGTAGGACTTAGGTTCAAGTCAGAGGTAGGTGATCCTTTGATCACTGAGTTGTAGGAGCAATCTTACTCTGAGGTAGGGCTTTTTGCCTGAGCTGTAGGTCTTGGAGGAGACTGAGAGATCTTGAGGGATCTGTGTTGTAAGCTCTAAGGAGCCGAGATTTGGAGAAGTACCATATCTAACACCCTGTTAGAGAGGTGGGAGGGAAAGTTGACTCACCCATAATCTGGGGAACCACTATAAACCTTGTATGTGCTTTTGTGTGTGCCTTGAAAGAAAAAATTAACTAACTCACAACTCACATAAAAGAAGGAAATCTCAAAAGAGACCAAAAACCTATTCACTCCCCCTTTAGGTGTTTAGCTGCCCTTGTAAACTAAAGACTTTCATGCATGTCTTGGGGGTTAATGTGTGTGTAACTCTTATGGGGTTATGAGGTGGGGGTGAGTTGGTCTAATTGGCCATATTCATGGTCAAAGAGAGAGGTCAAAGCCAAAAAGGCTAATTGCACACCATGCAAATCAAAGGCAATACCTTGCCCTTAGTGTGGTGAGTTATCCAATTTGTGGTGTTAATTTTGGGGTAGGTCACTTGGGGTCATGTTGAGGGTTAGGGTTGAGTCAATTGTCCAAGGTTGAGGTTTTTTTGACCTAGTTTGGACAAGGTTGGCTATATGCACTTCTTGCCCCTTCTTCCATGGGCTCTACCTTGTTTCTATAGTGGTGTGGTGCACTTATTGGTGTGCCCAAAACTTCCAGGGTCCATAAGTAACATTGGGATGTTACATGGGCGCTTGTGCATGCGCGCGACGCAAGCTGTGTGCTTGTGTGTGTGCGGGACCGGTGGGTTGTACAAGAGTATCTGCGAGCGCACGCTTTCCGTGCACAGGCACGCGACCCTTGAGTGTGTGCATTACTCCCATTTTGGGATCGTCACATGTCCGACTGTCAAGCGATCTCACTTGGTTAAGACAACCGTTTTCGACGATCTGTTTGAGACCATGATTTTAATAATGTCGGCTTGACTCAGACAAATTTTTTGGGAACACCGTAACTATTATAAAAAACTGAAACGGTAAAATAACGAGTGATTAAGGCTGCGTTTGGGGGGACTTATTTTCACCGGTCAAGCGGTTACGACCGCATGAACCTGTCCATAATTAAGGTCCAGTTCATGCGGTCGTAACCGCTTGACCGGTGAAAATAAGTCGTTCCAAACGGAGCATAAGTAAGGTACTCGCAAAGACCCTCTGGAATACGACCATGGCACAAAAGTCTCATATATTACATGATAAATGTGTTTGCCTAAAAGCACGCATCGCTTTCTATATAAATATTTCCAATATGGTGCATGATGCATTAGCATTCGGATCAACACGCCACTCTAAAAATTTAGGCACTTTTTGGAGCAGCGGTGGATTGTGGGAAACAGGGGCGGATCTATCACTGGGCACGCTCGGGCACGTGCCCGAGCATTTTTCCGTGATGTTAAATTCCGGCTACTTCACGGGGAGAAGAAATGAAGAATAGAAATCCCGCTCCGTGCCCTAGCCTGCTCCGCCATTTTCCGCGATTTGCCCTAGCCTGCTCCGCCATTTTCTGCGACTCCCGCTGATTCCGCCTGCTCCGCCATTTTCCGCGACTCCCGCTGATTCCGCTACTCCCGCTGATTCCGCTACTCCCACAGTCCCGCTGATTCCGCTGATTCCGCTACTCCCGCTAGGTATCTTCTTCTTCTTCTTCTTCTTTTTCTTTTGTTTTATTGTTTTTCTGGAAAAGTCCAAAATTTCTGGACTGAAGAAGTCCAGATTTCTGGACTTCTTCAGTCCAGAAATTCTAGAAATATATTCCTTTGCAGATGGTTCGATGATTTATAAGCTTTTATATTTAAGACTTACCTAAGTGTGAGTTTATGCCCCAACTCTACTATCCTATTTCTCAGCTTTCTTACCTATCTTTCCTTCTGCCATCAGACTTCGGTTCCCCAGTTCCTCACAGCTGTAAGTCTGTAACCACTTATTGTTAATCATTATTACTTCAATTCTGCTCTATTACAAACTTATAGTACAACTGATTTATGGTTTTCTCTACTGCTATTATAACTACTGCTCTGTTATTGTTAATGTTGCTTCATGCCATATTAGTTGCTCAATTTTAGCTTGGTTTTTGACCAACTGTTGCTGAGTTGCTCACTTGCTCCATTAGAATATTACTAATTTATTGTTGACATATTATTAGTGTTAATGTTCATCTATGCCTCTATTAGCAGCTATATTTCTAGGATAACATTTTTACTGTTAACACACCTTTGCAAGTTTATTACACCCTTTTGCAAATTTTGATGACAGTTAATTTTATATTCAAACTTGAAAACTACCTGAACATTAGGTTCACATCTTTAATATATTCTTGTTGGCAATGTCTCAAATTTTGATTGAATAAAGTCAAATGTATAATTAACTTTTTTTTTGATTGAATTCCAAGTGTTAAACACTAAATTCAATCCCTTGTTTAGAAGAGTAGGTGACATAAGGGATTGAATTTAACCAAGACCTCTAAAATTCTACCTTTCAATTGTTCTTATTTTAAATTTTAATGGATGACATTCCTCTTCAAGTTTCCTGCTATGCACATATTTTTTGTTCAAATTATTTCTAATATTTGCGAAATCAGTCCAAATTCAGAAAACATTTTTAGAACCTTAGGAATTTCCCTCGCGGGCCTGGTACGGTCGCGCTTGGCCGTAGGGGCATTGCCCCGTGTACCGTCAGGATTTGCCACCGTTTTGAATTCAGTATAGACTAAATTGTTATGGTCAGACAATCAAATTAGATACTTTTTTATCAGGTGCTAACGGTAATGTCCCGTCGATTTTATGCAGCGTTTTAGTTAGTGCAATGGAGAAATTTTTTTCAAAAAAAGGAACATGTCAAAGTTCGTTAGATTCGCCGGAGATAGTTGCAATTGGTAAAAGAAGTCGCGTAGACGAGTTCAAAATTGAAGATTTACCTTCAGACCCGGGCTTAAGACTTCCTGTCAACTCCTACGATGCAAATATTCAAGAGTCTATACGAAGATATTATTTGCAAAAGGGTCCTTGTCAACCTCATCTAGAAAGTTTTCCCCAAATAGAAATCGGAAATAAAGCTCGACGCTTTAATAAAAATTGGTTTAACGAGTTTAAGGGATGGTTAGAATACAGCAAAGAAAAAGATGCAGCATTTTGCCTTTACTGTTATATTTTTCCTCAAAGGGGTTGTGAGCCTACTTTTACCACGAGAGGCTTCAGAAATTGGAAAGATAAATCAGTATTGGACAGACATGTCGGAAGCCACACTACTCCACACAATGTTTCAAGAAAACTATGCGAGTCTTTGATGAATCAAAAACAAGGTATTCAAATTGCTTTTGCAAGACAAGATGAACAACAAAGTTTGGATTATCGCGCTCGTTTATATGCTTCAATCGATTGTGTTAGATTTCTTTTACGACAAGGATTGTCCTTTCGTGGTCATGATGAGACTAAAGAGTCTACCAACAGAGGAAATTTTCTTGAGCTTTTGGAGTTTCTTGCATCACATAATAATGACATCAACTCAGTTGTGTTACAAAATGCTCCTCAAAACTGTCAACTTACATCGCCTAAGATTCAAAAAGAAATAGTATCAGCAATTGCAATAGAGACAACGAATAAAATTGTTCAAGAAATTGGAGAAAACTGTTATACAATTTTAGTGGATGAATCACGTGATGTATCTACAAAAGAGCAGATGTCTATTGTTTTACGATATATTAGTTCCATTAATGGCACGATCACAGAACGTCTTCTTGGGTTTGTTCATGTAGCAGATACTTCCGCGTTATCCCTTAAAGCAGCTATAGATCATTTATTTATGAGATATGGTCTTAGTATTTCTAAATTGCGTGGGCAGGGATATGATGGTGCTAGCAATATGAAAGGAGAGTTCAGGGGGTTAAAAGCTTTAATTTTAAATGAGAACAGTTGCGCTTTCTATGTTCACTGTTTTGCACATCAACTGCAATTGGTACTGGTAGCTGTTGCAGAAAAAAATCCTGATATTGCTGAGCTTTTCACACTTATTAACACAGTAATGAATGTTGTTGGTGGCTCTTGCAAACGTCGTGATTCTCTTAGAGCCTTGGAAGTTGATCGAGTTGCTAAAGAGCTTGGATGTGGGGACTTGGAAAGTGGACGAGGGTTGAATCAACCTTTAGAACTCAAATGCGCTGGTGACACGAGGTGGGGGTCACATTATGGCACAGTTTTAAATTTTATTCGCATGTTCTCTTCTATTGTTGATGTGCTGGAGATTATTATAGTTGATGGGGCAGATGGAAACCAAAGAGGAATGGCAAGCGCACTTGTTCAAGTTATCTTGACTTTCAAATTTGCATTTGTTATTCATTTGATGAAAAATATTTTGTCAAAAACAAATGAACTATCACAAGCATTGCAGAGGAAAGATCAAGATATTGTAAATGCTATGCATTTCGTAAAATTATCAAAACTATTATTATTGAAGATGAGAAATGATGAAGCCGAGTGGGAAATATTTATGACCGAAGTTTCAACTTTCTGTAGAAAACATGACATAGAAGTTGTTAATATGGAAGAGAAGTTTGTTCAGCAAGGTAGATCAAGACGCAATGCACGTAAGATTACAAATAAACATTATTTCAGAATTGAAATTTTTAATGCAGTGTTTGATTGGATGCTAAATGAGTTAAATGATCGCTTTGATGAAGTAAACACAGAATTACTCTTATGTGTTGCTTGTCTAGACCCAAAAGATCATTTTAGTTCTTATGATAAACAAAAATTACTTCATCTTGCTGCATTATATCCGTATGATTTTACGCCAATAGAGCTGCAGTTACTTGAAGGACAACTTGACATATATATTTTTGATATGCGCTCTACATCAACGGACACATTTTCTGATGTTAAAGGAATTAGTGATCTTCTGAAAAAAATGGTTGAATTAAAAAAAAGATAATCACTATCAGTTAGTTTTTAGAGTGTTGAAGTTGGCTTGCCTCTTACCAGTTGCTACAGCTACTGTTGAAAGAATGTTTTCTGCAATGAATATCATAAAGAATCGGCTGCGAAATAGAATGAGGGATGAATGGATGAATGATTGCTTGATTGCTTACATTGAAAAAGAAGTTGCCGATACTATTACAACAGAAACTATTATTTCACGTTTTCAGAGCATGTGTCAACGGAAAGTATCTTGTTGAATTGTAAGTTATTCAGATATAAACCTTTCTTTTGTAATATTGTGTTCAATTTTTGATTGTAATATTGTGTTCAATAATTTTTTTACAAAAATATCTTTGCAAAAAAAAATTTTCGGGGCCGCTGCCCCCGAACCCCCGATCAAGGTGCGCCACCCCCCGACATTTGGACGGTGCTTAGATTGTGCCCGTGCGACTTCAAAATCCTAGTTCCGCCACTGGTGGGAAAAGCTTTATTCCTGCCGCCACCACATTTTTCAAGGTGTTGGGATGAGGAGATTTTCCAAAATAGCTTTTAGAAGAAATTTGTTTCAGGGGCTTTTTGATCAGCTGGTCCAACTTGACTTCACGGTCTAACTTTTTCCTTCTCGTCGTGACAAATATTTTCTTCTTTCATTCATGATTCCTCATCATTTGCTATTTTTGCTTTTCTCCTCTGACCGTTTGTAACATGTTTATTTAAGATTTTTATAACATATATCAAGGTTTAAAGGTTTGGAATAAAATTTTATCTTGCTTATTTTTATAACATATATTAAGTTCTAATTGCTTTATACTCCTATCCGCATAAATTTCCTGGGAAGATAAACATTCCATGATAAGTTAAAGTCCTGGAAGGGATCAAAGTGAACCTGAATCCGGATCTTATGGAGTTTGTGCGGGATTTTCAGGGTGGAGTTCAATCCAATGGAGCGAAAATCATCCACTTCATCAATCCAACGACTGGTCTTCTCGCGCGCTAAAAGATAAAAAAAGAAAAAGTTAAAATATTAAAAATGTAAAATACTGACCCGTTGGATTTCAATCAGACGAGCGAGATTGGACGAAATTCACCCTGAATTTCCCACATGAACTACAAAGGGTCCGGATTCAGCGAACCTTGGCCTATATTATATATAAATACGAAAATGAAAAGACAACATTACATATATAGTAGAGTAGCTGTTAGAGAGAATAATAAATTGCACATCTCAGGGTAGGGGCATTCCCCTCTACCACATAAAATTTGGGCGTTGATATCAGCATCGCAGTTTTGACTATTCGCACCGTACTTTCTTCAAAATTTTCATGCATTTTTAGAAAAAGTGTTCAACACGAAAGTTGTAGATCTCGACGATATCTACAATTTTATTGTAAACACTTTTCCTAAAAATGTATGTACGAAGTGTATTTTCAAAATGCGCAAAATTTGAACGTATTTTTCAAGTACGACTTGTACATGCATTTTTAGGAAAAGTGTTCAACACGAAAGTTGTAAATCTCGTCGAGATATACAACTTTCGTGTTGAACACTTTTCCTAAAAATGCATGTACAAAGTATATTTCCAAAAGACACAGAAAATTAGAAGGAACTGCGGTGTGAATAGTCAAAACTGTGGTGCGGAAACCAATGCCCTAAAATTTTCATTCCAAGCTAATTTTGCCAAGCAGCCGGCTGCTGTATTAACACTTCTTTGGATCAAGAAAACCGGAAGCGGGGGTGTGCTGCACTGCACCGTACAGTGCAACACATCGAACGACTGCGAGTGCATCAGCACTCATGCCGAGATGCATGCGAAGTGCTCATACATTGACAGCTAACGGATGGCACAATGCACGGTATAGTACAACACCAGCAAATTGTTGATTCAGTTTCCCTCGAGCAAATTCCTCCTAGGATTTGATTAATCCTGTTGCAAGCCTCATGTCAGTTCCCTTTAAGGACAACTTCAGCATAAAGTTGTAAAAAAATTATGTTGCAACTTGAAGCCACAAAAGAGCACATCTTAGCTCTTTTCAGATCAAAGCTTCCGTAATATTCGCAAACGGAGCAGAATAATGATAGCTCTTGTCAATTTCCATTGTATCGTTAATCTTGAGCTAAGAGAATAGTTTATTTCGACGTGTACTTGATTGAGAAGTCATGATTTATGTAACGACATAATCATAGCATTCTCTCAATAAATAAATAAGCAGACGTATGCTTACGAAATGTTTAAAAATTTGCCTCCATTGAAATTTTTGAAGTAAAAGTGGGCGGCATACACGGTCTGTCCGGGCGGCATGGGCGGTCTGTCTGCGCGACCTGTGCGGACAGAAGGCGGCGACTTGCCAGGTTGGCTTGCTCTTGGCTGACGGTCTGTTCCCTGGAGTAGCCGGGCGGATAGGATGTTTATACGCAGAGTTGCCGGGTTGGCCGGTGTTGCGGACTTGGTCTGAATCTGCACCAAGTCCAGGGTGGCTCAGTCCGGTTGTAACGCCCCAAATTTCTGAAGATGCTTATCTTGGGGTTACCGCTCAGCGGTAACTGTTACCGCGCGGCGATAGCTCCGAGGTTTTCGTCGAGCTGTCGAGAGAACGTCGAGCTCTCAATGTTACCGCAAGGCGGAAAGTTGTTACCGCGCGGCGGTTGTAACGACCTGGCCCGCTAGGAGCACATCGCCGCCCGACCCACTAGCAGCCCATGGAGGACCCATGGCACCACGGTGGTACAGCCGAAATCTACAAGGCCTGCAGGTCGTACACCCCAAACCATCTCCGGTCCGTTTATCAGCACGGTGCATTGTTGCCACGGGGTCTCAAACCCGCAACCTTGATAAGAAGCCTTTAATACCACTGCTCATCACCAACTGAGCTGCAGCTCTGTTGGTGATGAGGAGTGGTATTAAAGGCTTCTTATCAAGGTTGCGGGTTCGAGACCCCGTGACAACAATGCACCGTGCTGATAAACGGGTCGGAGATGCTTTGGGGTGTACGGCCTGCAGGCCTTGTAGATTCCGGTTGTACCACCGCGGCGCCTTGGGTCCTCCTTGGGCTGCTGGTGGGTCGGGCGGCGCTAGGTGTCCTCCCTATGTCGTTACAAAAAAAGTCCATAGGTCGTTACAACGCTAGTCAGGGATTTAATCTGGCGGACCTCTCGGGAAGCTATCGCCCGACGATAGTGTTACAGCAGGCGATAGCTGGGTCAATTTAATTGATATGGCTCTCGGGATCTTTCCACGCGGCGGTAGAGGTTAGCACGCGCCGATAGCAGTCGTAACTGATGCTCTTTATTGCTCGGCGTTAGCGTCCTATCGATCGCGCAACGGTAAAGATTCTGAAACGACGTGGCCACGTGTCGGCCTCTGATTGGAGGGTTTGGGCAATTACGCTCGAATCGAGGCATTGAATTAGGGTACCGCGCGGCGGTAGCTCGTTACCGCGCGACGGTAGCTTGATATATAGGTCTGGTTTGACCATTTTCACTTCATTTCTTTTGGAGTGGATTTCTGGCCTGATTTTCCTAGAGGCGCTGCTTCGGTACCAGAAGGAAGTTCTCGCCACCGTTGGAGTTCCGAAGCTCAGATTCGCGAGCCGAATCCGGATCTGTGGAGGCATGATCGTTGCGGTCGTTTTCATCCGTCTACATCTTTGGCATGGCACCAAAGAGAACGCAAAGGGTAATGATTCTCAACTTGGACATGTGAATGCCCCTTCTTTTTGCATAGGAAACCCACTTCCGCGAGTGAGCGGTGAGTGTGAGGTTTTCCTTCGGGTAGATACGTTATATCTCCGTAGTTATGCATATAGAGTTCGGAATCGAAGTACGAACATAGGCATGCTATGTGAAGCCCATCTAGACAGTTTAGTCTAGATTGGTGATGTTTCATTATACTTGTATTGGCCGAAGAAGACTCCATGATGTTTGTTTTTCAGATTTTTACACGGTAGATTGCAATAGGGAACATTGGGGACTAACCCCAAGGAGCATCCGAAAAACTGGGCAGAATCACTTTTCTGCCAGATAACGCACGTCGGTAGTGATACTGCAGGCGGTAGCGATACCGCAGGCGGTAGCTCCTTGGGAGCAGTGATTGTGGCCTGTGTCATGGAGACACCTGGGGCCAGTGATTGTGGCATGTGTCGTGGAGATACCTAGGGCCTGAGTTTTGGTGCTGAGTGCTTTGAGAGCCCAGTTTGGTGGTCTGGGAGCCACTTGTGTAACATAACAGGGCTATATAAAGATTGAAGAAATGGGAATGGGGAGGCCGACCCGCATCGTGGTAGACTTTGCCTGACGATGTGAGCAATAGGAAAGGGCCGAACCTACCCAATAGTTATGTGGTGCGTCTGTGGGTAGTGTTACCTGTCGCAGACATAGTTACAGGTCTTTGGCCATGCGCATGCCATAAAGACTACCAAAATGCTCATACTTGTTGTCATCTGGAGAATGGTGGTGCGTCCCTGGTTATTGTCCGGACATCGAGAATGTGCCCTGAGTGCACGGGGTGTGTGGTCGTTCGTGCCTACGCCTGTGGTGAAGTGTGCTTAAATTGCACTTTCATTACTATGTTTGGTTGTGCTAATAATCTACAGGGAAGGCACTTCACCGCCCCGAGTAAGGGGGCGGGATCATTATAATTTGGTCAGTTTTAGCTGACCGTTACTTTATTTTGCCACCATTCAGTGGATTGTTCTTTCAGGAACAGGTGAGCCAAGTGGCAAGTAGTGGACTAAAGCCCTTGATGCTGTGCTGGACCTCAAAGGCCAGAGCAAGTGTTTACTTTTACTATTTTCTAGTATGGCCGGTCTGCGTGTTGAAGTATGTAAAACACATATTGTTTAAAAAAACATTGTAAGGTCATAAGGGCAAGACTCTTTTGTATTTATTATTTCATTCCTGATTTGGGCTATAGTGGACATTCATGATCTGTGATGAGTTCTTCTAAAATTTTTAAAAGCTTCCGCTAGAATGCCCTGTGTTAGGTCTCGAAATTTTGTAATAGTATTTTGGTATTAATATGTAACTCCGCTGACTGTCCGTGTACTATGGCACGGGGCCACTGTCGGACCTTCTGTTATATCTCATGTGACGAATGTGGGTGTTACAATTTGGTATCAGACTACAGTTTCAGTCTATCTTAGGAGAATTTGTGGACAAATTCTTTTTTTATGGGTGGTGTACATAGTCACGTGCGCCATCGTTATAACATGAAAAGAACCCATGAATGTTCACTTAGGAATGGAAAATACACATGTTTGAGGAATCTGCGTGTTCCTATGATTGCTTTTTGCAATTTTATTTGGTCACTTATTGGTGTCTCCTGCAATAATAGGTGACCAGGAGTGGCGCTGGACAGTCGGAATGTCCGCACTCCGTGAAAAGCAGTACACCCAATGATGCTCATGCAACCCCTCCTTCGGCAGAGACGATAAGACTTGTTGCTGAGTCGGTGTTTGCGATGATAAATACCCAGCCAGGGAGGCAAGCATAACCTCCTGCCACTGTTGTGGAGCAGGTGCCGCTTAGTGCGGCAGAGCCTGGAGGGTGGAAAGAATGGTTGCAGAACCTGTGGCACCGAGAAGAGCGATAGGAAGGCAGCTCAAACATATGATGAGCTTCAATTCTCTAGTATTTACTGGGACTGGAACCACAACCCAGGCCGAGGATTGGCTCTCTCGTGTTAAGAGAGTCATGACAGCCACTGAAACAGAGGAATGACAGAAGTCAACCATAGCCACTTTCATGTTGGATGGAGAGGCGCCTTTGTGGTGGGAAGAGCTGGAATTGCATCTCTTGGTTGGAAGACAACTCACCGATGTTTCGATGGACGAGTTCTCGAGGTTATTCCTGGCTAGATACCTCCCCTCAGTGCAGAGAATCGACATGGCGAATCAGTTCCAGAGACTGACGCATGGAGATAGTAGCGTTGATGAGTATCTACACGAGTTCACGAGGTTGGGTCATTATGCTAGTGTTACTTTTGCTAACGAGAAGCATAAAACCAACTGATTTTATGAGGGTCTGCGTGATGACCTAAGACTACTGCTCTCTGGGCCAATGATGCAGGGATTCCTAACTCTGGTCAATACCGCTCGATCGCTAGAGAAGGATATGAAGAGAGTTCAAGAGAAGAAGGACTCAAGCTCGAAGAAGTCGGAATTCAAGGTGTCGAGCTCGTCAAAGTCTGGGTTTCATAAGTGGAACAAGAAAGCTCAGACTTTGGGTCCAGCCACACCATAGGGTGCGTCTTGAGTTACTACAGTGCGAGGCCCGATTACTTGTTATAATTGTGGTAAACAGAGACACTATGCCCGAGACTGTTGGAGTGGGCGCCCAAAGTCCAAGAAGAAGTTTGGAGCAACATATGCGGAGAAGGGAAAGGCAGTGGAGTCAACCGCATCCCTCTACGCTCCAGCCCAGCCTAAAGTTTACAACCTTGGCCGGCAGGAGGCCATAAAGCAGGCTGATGTGGTGACATGTATGGTTTCATGAATAACACATTTAGCTTTACACACTTATTGCCTTATGCGCATTAGCATGTAACTTGTTATGCTAGGCTTTGTTTTGATCTTTAATATTCTGGCGAGAGCACTGTTCGATACAGGAGCTTCACACTCATTTTTGTCCGAGGAATTTTTATCGATCATCGGAGTGCCTTATTCGATGGCAATGGAGAAATTGGATGTGTTGCTGCCTAATGGGTGTTCTATGCGCGCGGATAGAGTTTGCTGCGTGAAGGTGCGAATTGGGAGTCAAGAGTTTGACTTGCAAGCATCGCTATTACCGATAGTGGAGTTTGATGTAATCTTTGGCATGGACTGGCTCTCGGAGCAGCATGCTTACATTGATTGCAATCACAAGGTGGTCAGATTGGCTGTGGATACAGAGCGACAGACGACATTCTCTGGCATGAAGGGACCGAGACAGACTTTGATGTCTGCTATCCAGGTGGTTAAGGCTTTTCATAGTGGTGCAGAGCTATTCTTCACTTTTGTGGAGGCCTCGAATCCCAAGCCAGGTCTGGATAGTATTCCGGTTGTTTCAGAGTTTCCTGATGTTGTTCCTGAAAATCTCCCCGGAGCCCTACCTCAGCGTGAGATCGACTTCACCATCGAGCTGGGGCCAAGCGCCAAGCCTGTGTCACGCTCCTCGTACCGCTAAGTGCCTAAATAGATGGTGGAATTGATGGTACGGCTGCAAGAGATGTTAGATCAAGGGTACATGCGTCCAAGTTCGTCGTCTCGGAGCGCGCCAGTCCTTTTTGTTAAGAAGAAGGACGGAAGCTTAGGAATGTATATTGATTATCGAGAGTTGAATAAGCTGACAGAGAAGAATAAATATCCGATCCCGAGGATTGATGATCTATTCGACCAGCTGGTCGGGTCGACTGTGTACTCGAATCTAAATTTGAAGTCCGAGTACTCTCAGCTGAGAATAAGGGAAGGAGACATTCCCAAGACGGCTTTCAGCACATGTTATGGGTGTAACGCCTCCCCTATAATGACCGTATAATATGAGTTCGGACGGAGCCCCATAACATAAAGAATCTGCAACTTCAGCATTATAATATGATATATAAACCACCCAAACTCAAAAGTTAGACATCAACAGCGGAAACATACACCAAAAACTAGAAGTTATCCATGTTGGATCCCTAGTTTGATTTGGGCTAGGTTCACTAACTAGGATAATTGATCCACCATGTATAGCCAGGGTCATGTCTGTGTCCTAAAGTTTATGCTAAGTCCTTAGATTCAACCTTGCATGGACCGGCCTACTGAAGACTGCAGAAGACTCAGACTTAGAAGAAAATCAAGTTCAGGAAGTGAGTTCGACGTTCGTCGAACTTAGCTCGACAAAAGTCATGCTCCGCTCGACGACCTCAAAGTAAATTCTCTGAGTTCAACTCGACGATATTCGAGCTCAGGTCGACGAATTCTGGAAGTTCAACTTCAACTCATTTAGTCCAGAATACTTTCTCTGAACTCAGGTCGATGAAGTTATATTATCAGCTCGACGAACTTGGAGCACAACATTGGGAAGTTTTTCACAGAAAGTAGTTAGTTGATCTCAAGTCGACGAACTTGGTTCTCAGGTCGACAAACAAACTTTCTTAGGTCGACGAACATGATTTCTCAGCTCGACGAACTTGGATCTCAGGTCGACGAAATCTGTTCTCTGGTCGACGTTTCCTGTGTAGTTCCAGATTTGGAATTCCCCTTATTTTGTCCTTATTCTATAACAGTAATTCCCGAGTAATTAAAGCTTATATTCTCTGAATATGGCCGTTAGTGGAAGCATTGATTATGGTCTTCATCATGAATATTACTTTCTATTTTTAATGGGACAGTTGAGGAAATTCTTTAAAGCAGATATTCTCTCCAGCTGCATTACATTCTCCAGGCAATCAACATTCAATGCAAAAAGGAATTCAAAATTCAAAGGAGAATTAGACAGAGATATATAAAGAGATTTTCTTTTCAGTCGACCAGTGATACTAAGTAGAGACAGAACACAAGAAATCATTCAAGAGAAAAAGAATTTTGCTCTGTCTTCATCAAGTATTCTCCATCCAGCAAGCTTCCAAGAGACAATCAACTTCAATCTATCTACAGCTTTCTGGAGAAATCTTTAGAAGACCTACTCACCCTACAAAACTCTCAATCTTCCGGAACAGAACTTCATCTCAGGGGGAGCTTTGACACAATCAAGGATCCACAAGTCTTCTCAGTTATTTTGTGAAAAGAGAAGACAACTTATAGTTTTATTTGTTTCACCCCACTGTACACAGGGTTCTAGCTCCCTTCAAAAGTTAAACACTTGGTTGCAAGTCTCCTGATCAAAAGACTTGATTTGGTTTTTAGGCACCTGATCAAAAGCCTGAAGGGTTTCCTGATCTACCTGAAGCAGATCTTGTGGTGACAGGCAACTGAGCAAAAACCTGATTGGTGACAGGGCACCTGATCAAAAATCTGAGTGGATTCCTACCAGGGTGGTAGAAGAGTGGATGTACTCAAGTTTTAGGGGAACCACTATAAAATTCTTGTGTCGTCTGTGATGATATCTTATTCTTTACTGTGTGCTGCTTGTTGTCTAGCTTAGTTTTGTTTTTGCATCTATCTGTTTACACAAATAAGTATCACTATTTTAACTCTGAAATAAAAATCTAATAAGATTTTAAAATACTCTATTCACCCCCCCCCCTCTAGAGTTAAACAGTCTAACCAGGGGTGGTATCTTTCATACCATCTTTCAATTGGTATCAGAGCCTTGTTTTCTTTGGTTTCACAGATTCACATCTAAACCAAGATCCTTGTTAGATTGTTTTTCTCTTCTCTAGTTTTTCTATTATTACAGCAATGACACAGAATAAATATTATGCTAGCACCAGACCTCCAGTTTGCAACCTGAACAAATTTTTAATCTGGAAGGCAAGTATCAAGCTTTACAAGAACTCTATTGCTGATGATATTTTCAATTCTATTTTGAGAGGTCCTCCTCAACCAACATCATCTACATCTACAATAACTTCTAGCACTCATGCAGTTACACCACCTAAGTGGACTGATGCTCAGAAGAAAGCAAAAATTACTGGTGCAAAAACTATGAATATTCTGGCCCAAACCATGTCAGATGACATTTTTCAAAAGGTGGCTGAATGCACTTCTGCCAAAGAAATCTGGGACTCTCTAAACCAGATGGTGGCAGGCTCAGTAGATGAAAGAAAGGATAGAAGATCCCTTCTAATATCTCAATATGAGAACTTCAAGAAGGAGTAATCTGAATCAGTAGCTGAGATGTATAACAGGCTTAATGTTATCATCAATGAACTAAAAACCCTGGATAAGGATATCTCCTTAACTGAGATCAATGACAAGATCCTGATGTGCTTCCCCAACACTTGGGATTCCAGTATCTGGCCAATCAAGGAAGCCAGAAGTTTGAATGAGATATCCACTGAGTCTCTTCTGTGAAAGCTCATATCCTATGAGCAGTTAATCAAGACCAGAGAGGCTGCTGAATTGAAGGCCTCAACCTCTTCAAGGAAGGAGCATAATATTACTTTCAAAGCAACAGAAGAATCAGAAACCCTTCCTGCCAATGAAGAGTTGATGAGCTTGCTGGTCAAAAGGTTTTACAAACTGGCCAAGAAAGACTTCAGTAGAAGACCATCTAACAATGATGATAAACCTAAGTATGACAGAACTCCTACCAAGGAGATTATCTGCTTTGGCTGCAGAAAGCCTGGGTACATCTTCCTGAATGCCCAGAAGCTCAGAAAAGAGACAGAAGAAAAGAGAAAGAGAACAAGAAGATTTCAAGCAGGCACTCAAGCAAACACTCCAACAAATATAAAAGAAAGGAAAAAGGATTCATTGCTAAAACTTGGAGTCATACTGATGAAGAGACCTCATCTTCCAGCTCTAGTGAAGATGAAGAAAAAGCCAAGTCAAGAGAAGTTTGCCTCATGGCAATCAATGCCTCATGCAGCAGGCCTGATGCTGAAGATCAAGCAGAAAGTCATTCTAAGGAATCAGAAGAGGAATCAGAGACATAAGAGGATCAAGTAATCTCTTCTTTTGATTTTAATTCCATTGATTTTAAAAATGAATTCAAGGCCTTATGTAATGACCTAATCAAATCTGAAAAAGAAATCAAAATGCTAAGAGATAGGCAAGCTGAATTTGATAATTTATTTGCTGAAAACACTAAGCTCAAGGATGATTTAGTGTTAGCAAATGAACAAATCATTTCACTGAAAACAGAATTATGTGAGGCTAAGCAACTTGTGGAATCTCTTAATGGTAGAAGCCTTAAGCTGATGGACATCACAAGTACAGTCAATGCCAGACTAAATGGCAAACTGGGCTTAGGTGCTTCATCAAGCTTATCTCCCATACTTAAGAAAAATATATTATCAACCCCCATAAAATTTGTTTTAGCTAAGGGAAAAGAAGTAATAAATAAAAAGTAATCCACAAAAGATTCACTTAATTCTAAAAATCAAAATAATAAAAACAAGAAAAATCTAAATAAAAACAAAGTTCAACAGATTTTGTCGAACTTAGGTCGACGAAATGTGGCTAGTTCGTCAAACTCCGATCGACGATCTTTCAACGCCAACATTAGCTATAATAATTCGTCTTACTGCGATCGACGAACCGTGTATGGTTCTTCAAGCAGAGATCGACGAACTTGGGGTACAGAAAATGAATATATTCATTCTCTGAGCAGAGATCGACGATCTCATCCCATTTCGTCAAACTCCGATCGACGAACTTACAACATTTCGTCGAACCCAGTCAGACTTAACAAAAATCATAACTTTAATAGGAACTTCAATCAACCTAGAAAACCTGTTAATCCATTTGCTAATTAGTAAATTCCACCCAGGAGATACCATCCCTTAGGATATAAATCTCAACCTGAATTTTCTGTTATATCCAATTTTTCATATCAGAAAAATAAAGGGCCCAAGGTAATCTGGGTCAAGAACAACTAATTTTTCCCATTGCAGGTGAAGTGCTGTCCAACTTTAAATCAACAATGGTATCTGGATAGTGGATGCTCCAAGCATATGACTGGTAGTAAGGACAACTTAAATAATTACAAGTCCAAGTTGGGACCAAAGGTGATCTTTGGTGACTCAAATTGTGGTCAGTCTGAAGGATTTGGAGAAGTTAAGATTGGAGGAGTAACCTTCAAAAAGGTTACATATGTAAGTGGACTGAAACATAACCTCATCTCCATAAGTCAACTATGTGATGAAGATTATCAGGTACATTTTAACTCCAGATCTTGTATTATTTCTACTAAAGAAAACCAAACTGTTTTAATTGGAAATAGACAAGACAACATATATGTTGTTGATTTTCATTCTGCAACATCAAATATATGTTTACTTAATCTTGTTAGCAATCAAAATGATTTATGCCATAAAAGATTAGGAAATGTTAATATGAAAAACATTGTTAGATTGTCTAAAGACAACCTTGTTAGAGGATTGTCTTCTGGTCCCTACAAGAAGGAAGGCCTCTGCCGGGATTGTCAATTAGGTAAGAAAACTAAATCTAGCTTTAAATCAGTTAACAAGAGTGATTCACCTAGGATTTTGTACTTGCTACACATGGACCTTTTGGCCCTATTACTGTAAAAATCCTAGGAGGAAAATCTTATACTCTAGTTATTGTAGATGACTTCTCAAGATTTACTTGGGTGTTCTTTCTGAGATCTAAGTCAGGTACATTCAAGGTTCTTACAGATTTTCTCAAGACCATATAGATTGAGTACTCTACTCAAGTTGCATTGATCAGAAGTGATCATGGTACTGAGTTTGAGTCTCTTCTTATGCATGAGTTCTGTGAGAAGGAAGGTATCAGGCATTGCTTCTCAGCTCCTAGAACTCCTTAACGAAAGGGGTTAGCTAAAAGGAAAAACAGAACCGTAATTGAACCTGCATGCACATTACTTACAGATGCTTACATGCCCCTATCCTTTTGGGCAGAGCCTGTGAGCACAACAAACTATGTACTGAATAGAAGCCTAATACATAAACTTAAGAATAAGACTCCCTATGAATTGCTTAAAGGGAAGAAACATAAAATCACATATTTTAAAATATTTGGTTTCATATGCTATATTCATATCAATGACAAGAAATATACTAAATAGTTTGTAGCTAAGGCTGAAGACGGAATTTTTCTAGGATATTCTCAAGTCAGCAAAGCTTATATGGTGTTTAATAAATCAAGAATCTATACATGTGACTTTTGATGAAGCTAACATATCTTATAAGGAGAAAGATATTTCTACCAATAACACTTTGTAGGTACCTCACTTGTGTGAGAGAGTGGATGATCTAAGCCTCACCCAAGAGGTTCCAATACATCCCTCTCCACAAGTTGAAGAAGAAAGTGAAGAATAAAGTATAGAGCTGACTGAACCCTATCCAACAGCTAATGAAATTCCACAAGAGAAATTTATTCCCCAAGCTGTTGTCCAACTAGCTCCTCCCACTGATTTTGTCACACTTAGAGATCATCCTAGATCTCAAGTGATTGGCGACATTTCAGCTGGTGTGCAAACAAGGCATCAACTCAACCCAGACTTGATGTTTGCTTGTTTTCTCTCTCAACATGAGCCCCAATCCATTAAAGATGTCGAGCAAGATCCCCACTGGATCATTGCAATGCAAGAGGAGCTTAATCAATTTGAGAGATGTAGAGTTTGGGAATTGGTTCCTATACCCAAAGACTATCAATTCATTGGAACCAAATGGGTATTCAGAAATAAGTTGGATGTAGAAGGCAACATTATAAGGAACAAGGCAAGGCTAGTAGCTCAAGGCTATAGGCAAGAGGAAGGCATTGACTATGATCAGACATTTACTCCTGTTGCAACACTTGAGGCTATAAGAATATTCCTTGCATATGCTGCATTCAAAAAGTTCAAGGTCTATCAAATGGATGTTAAAAGTTCTTTTCTAAATGGAGAACTCAAAGAAAAAGTTTATGTTGAGCAACCTCCAGGTTTTATCTCTCCAACCTATCCCTCTTATGCCTTTAGATTTCATAAAACTCTCTATGGTTTAAAGCAAGTTCCAAGAGCTTGGTATGAGACCTTAGCTAGCTTCTTGTTAGAGCATAAATTTTCTAGAGGCATTGTAAATTAGACTCTTTTTATTAAGCATCATAAAGATAAAATCTTATTAGTACAAATTTATGTAGATGATATTATCTTTGTCTCAACTGATCCCAAACTATGCAAAAGATTCTCTAACATTATGTATTCAAAGTTTGAGATGAGTAGCATGAGTGAACTTTCATATTTCCTTGGTCTCCAAGTGAAACAATCATCTGATGATATCTTCATCTCCCAATCTGTTGATCAGAAGTTGTATAGGGTTATTGTTGGGTCCTTATTATATCTCACAACAAGTAGGCCAGACATCATGTTTGCTACATGCATTTGTGCTAGGTTCCAAGTGAACCCTAAATAATCTCACTATATTTTGCTAAAAAGAATTTTGAGATATATAAAGGGTTGTCCAAATCTAGGACTTCTATATCCATCAGAGTCAGAATTTGACTTAACTGGATTTTCAGATGCTGACTATGTTAGATGTAGAGCGGACAGAAAAAACACAACAGGAACATGTCAGTTCTTTGGTGATAGGATTATGTCCTGGTTCTTTAAAAAGAAAACCTATATGTCCACATCCACTACAGAAGCAGAATATATAGCTGCTGGCAGTTGTTGCTCACAAGTTTTGTGGATACAAAACCAACTACTAGATTATGGATACAACTTAAATAATTCAACTGTATATTGTGATAGTACCAGTGCTATATCCATAGCACAAAATCCAGTGCATCATAGTAGGACCAAGCATATAAAAATAAGACATCATTTCATTAGAGATTGTGTAGACAAAAAGAAAAGTAATCTTGTCTTTATTTCCACTAATTTACAAGGGGCAGATATCTTCACCAAGCCATTGGATGAGAAGAAACATCTGTTTTTATTAAATCAGTTAGGAATGATCAATGAAGATGAGCTAATTTAAATTTTGTCTGTGGTCGATTATTTGTTGACAGTTCGTCGAACGGAGATCTACGATCTGTGAACTCCTCGTGAAGAGTTCATCGAACGGAGTTCGATGATCACTTCTTAGTGAAACAATTTTCGTCGAACGGAGCTCGACGATCCCCGCTTCAGTGAATTTTTCGTCGAACTGAGATCGACGATTTATTCATCTTCTTCAGACTGAGATCGACGAACTCATTTTCTATTAAAGTACTTCGTTGAACTCAGATCGAAGATCTTTTCTTTTTTCGTCAAACGGAGTCTGTCGGTTCATATTCTGAAAACCATATATCTAGGTTTTCTTCGACCTCCATCCCGCGCTTTCAGTTCCTTTGCACTTGATCTTTGTTTCTCTCTTGCACGTGCACTCATGGCGATTCCGACAAGTGCTCTTTCCATAATGATATTTGATATGGGCTTCGATATTGATTTCGACTCATTCCAGCATTCCGACGCAATCTTTGTAGAAACTCTGATGTTATTTGAAGATCAGCATCTGAAGCAGTTCATAACACTTAGAATCAATATTTCATTGACAGAGATCAAAGAATGGGTCTTTACATCCTCAACATCTGAAGACAATACGACATGAACAATTTCTGGTAATCAAGTCTCCCTCTCCCCTACTGTACTAACCGAATTTTTCGGTCTACAAAATGGTGATGATGAGATAGAAATGGACACTGAGGAATATAACAATATGTTAATCAAAATGGGTCATTTTGGAGATAACCCTAACAAGCTGCTGAAGAAGAACTTGTCTACTGAATACAAGTTCTTAGCAGATGTAGTCGGGAAGGTGCAGCTGGGCAAACACACAGCACATGACTACATCACCAGGCAACAATTCTTTCTGATGGGTGTCTTGGTTGATAAGAAAGGAATAAACTGGGGTAAGTTGTTGTTCGATCTGATTAAAAAGAAGAATAACAAGAAAGAGGTCTGTTTTGGAATGGTTTTGGAGATTTTTTCTGCAGGAAAAGACATCTAAACATCTGGTTTCCACAATAGTGTTCATCAATACCTCCAAAAGGCTAACCTCTGCCCTGTTTGGCAGATGGGAGAGGAGAATCACAAAGCCATCCCATGCTTCCTCCTCCTCCAGGCCTAGTTCTGAGGGCACCAGGGCTGTTACAGCCACTCCCCACCCAAGTGTTGAAGCAATTTATCCTCCACCTCCTTCAACATCTCTTCCAACAATAACTCCTCCATCTCCCCAACCATCATCACTTCCTCCTCTGTAACCACCAGCTATTTCAATTCCTTCATCAACACATCTGCCAACACCTCCTCAATCTCCACAACATATCTCACCTCCTCAATCTCCACAACATATCACACCTCCTCAATCTCCACTACCATCCCACCTACATGACATAAACACTTAATCATTCTTGTCATCCCACACCTTTAATCTGCTCACATCATTACTATCTACACCCACCTCACCTATCCATGACATTTCCAGTCCAACACCATCTCCCAGATCATCTCCACAGGATGACATCCTACCAGATGTCACTCCTTCTGCTCCTCCATCTGTATCCACTCAAACTCCACCTGAGTTTATGGATTCTGTTTCTGCCTCCCTGTCCACCATCCTAGAGCACATCAATCCAGTGCTTAGGACTCTTATAGCAGAGGTTATTACACCTCTTGCTAATTCCATTTCCTCTCTTGATACTCTCTTTGCTGCTTCATCTATCCCTACTTCTTCTACTAGGGGCCTGATTCCAGCCGACACTGAAATCAGGCATGGGGAGATGCTCAGTGAAGAAGTAACTCTAGTTTCAGCAGCAGCAGCAGAAGACATAGATACATATATCTATATGGTTACAAATACAGAAGTTACAGACATCGATATGATCTGCACAGATGCAGCTATAGAGACTACAGA
Source organism: Platanthera guangdongensis (assembly GCA_039583875.1). Classification (NCBI taxonomy): domain Eukaryota; kingdom Viridiplantae; phylum Streptophyta; class Magnoliopsida; order Asparagales; family Orchidaceae; genus Platanthera; species Platanthera guangdongensis. Next base: position 7,455,194 of record CM077154.1, on the reverse strand, counting down.
AGAAATAACTGTTGGTGATTGCATTGTCCATCCCACAGTTGATTTGTTTAGTATGTTAAATTCTTTTGATTCAATTTATATAAGTTCTCTTCCATTTATCTGCTTAAAGCCCTCGTTGGCTATTGTACCTTACACAGCCCCAATAAGTCCCACAGTTGCCAAGCAACTTAAGGATAGTTTTGCAGATACTGAAAGTCAAACAATATCCCCTTCCAAAGATATCTCTTTTCCAGAGGCTGTCTCAGCTCCAACTTATAAGATGGATGACAGTCCTCTTCCAGATTTGGATGAAATCATCATGGCAGATATCGATGCAGAAAAGCTATTAGTTGCTGAACCTATCCCTGAAACAATTGCTCTAGCTCCAGAACCTTCAGTACAGCCTCAGGCTGAAAAGCAAATTGACAAAGATCTTCTGAAAGCTTTGGATGATTTATATGATAATACTCAGGGATCCTCCTCTGATAAAGATGATGATGATAATGATGATTCTAGTGATAGTCCCTCTGCCAAGAAGGAAGTTTTAAAGAAAAGAAAGGCTCCTCCAGTTGTTGCTCCCAAGCCAAATCCAACTCATGATACTCCTTATTATGTTATGCAGAAAATCACTCCTTACCCTGGGATGCCAGCCTGGATGTGGCTATCTAAAAAAGAGCAGAAAGCAAAGAAGAAAAGCAGGAGATATTCTCCTCCTCCTCAGAGGCACAAGAAAGGTCCTCCTCCTCCTCCACATGCCGCTGGTGCTTCAGGAAATACTTCTCAGAGGCCTACCTCATATTCTCAAACCTACCAAAGACATCAAGGTAGATCCTCATCATATCAAGGAAGCAGTTGGCAGAGGTACTCTTCAAGTAGACAGTAACCTCAACAACAGCAACATCAACAACAAGCTCCTGAAACACAAAAAGCTGACAGTCCAAAAAGGCCAGAGTCTCCTCCCATTCCCTTTGTGGATCCAGAGACAGAGACAACTACTAGAATGGCCAGGTTCTAGGAACTTGTTGGACGTTCATTGATAAACAAGGCTAAAGCTGAAGGAAAAGATCCTTCCCAATATTCCATAATGTCCAAATACAGAAAAGAAGAATTAAAAAGGTATGAGAAAGCTAACAAATTCTTTAATGTTGATGCTTATATGAACCTACATATAGAGGCTGTTGTGCCTAGAGCTACATCTCTGAATATTATTGGAGTTGCTGATATGACAATGTCCAAGAAGCAAGCAGCAAATCCAAATAGAGAAATCAAGTTTACACAGCCAGCTGACCCGGAGAAAGATGACAAGATAAAGGAGAAGTTGAAGAAAAAAATGAGAATTTTCTGTTTAGTCTTTGTTTTTCTAAAACTCTTTATATGAACTGTTACAAAGCTGCTTTGTAAATATCTGCTGCATGTTTTAATTTTTCTGCCAGATATATTTCTTACAGCTTTGTGAATGTTTTCATTTCATTTGTATTAGTGACCTCACCCAAATAGGGGGAGATTGTTGGATTCCTAGTTTGATTTGGGCTAGGTTCACTAACTAGGATAATTGACCCACCATGTATATCCAGGGTCATGTCTGTGTCCTAGAGTTTAGGCTAAGTCCTTAGATTCAACTTTGCATGGACCAGCCTACTGAAGACTGAAAAAGACTCAGACTTAGAAGAACTCAGCTCGACTACCTCAGAGTAAATTCTCTAAGTTTAGCTCGACGATATTCGAGCTCAGGTCGACGAATTCTGGAAGTTCAACTTCAACTCATTTAGTCCAGAATACTTTCTCTGAACTCAAGTCAATTAAGTTATATTATCAGCTCGATGAACTTAGAGCACAACATTGGGAAATTTTTCACAGAAAGCAGTTAGCTGATCTCAGGTCGACGAACTTGGTTCTCATGTCGACGAACAAACTTTCTCAGGTCGATGAACATGATTTCTCAGCTCGATGAACTTGGATCTCAGGTCGACAAAATCTGTTCTCTGGTCGACATTTCCTGTGCAGTTCCAGAGTTGGAATTCCCCTTATTTTGTCCTTATTCTATAACAGTAATTCTTGAGTAATTAATGCTTATATTCTCTAAATATAGCCGTTAGTGGCAGCATTGATTATGGTCTTCATCAGGAATATACTTGCTATTTTTAATGGGACAGTTGGGGAAATTCTTTAATGTAGATATTCTCTCCAGCCGCATTACATTCTCCAAGCAGTCAGCATTCAATGCAAAAAGGAATTCAAAATTCAAATGAGAATTAAACAGAGATATATAAACGAGATTTTCTTTTCAGTCGACCAGTGATAACAAGTAGAGACAGAACACAAGAAATCATTCAAGAGAAAAAGAATTATGCTTTGTATTCATCAAGTGTTCTACATCCAGCAAGCTTCCAAGAGACAATCAACTTCAATCTGTCTACAGATTTCTGGAGAAATATTTAGAAGACCTACTCATCATGCAAAGCACTCAATCTTCATTAACAGAACTTCATCTCAGGGGGAGCTTTAACACAATCAAGGATCCATAAGTCTTCTTAGTTGTTTTGTGAAAAGAGAAGAGAACTTATAGTTTTATTTGTTTCACCCCACTGTACACAGTGTTATAGCTCCCTTCAAAGGTTAAACACTTGGTTGCAAGTCTCCTGATCAAAAGACTTGATGTGGTTTTTAGGCACCTGATCAAAAGCCTGAAGGTTTTCCAGATCTACCTGAAGCAGATCTTGTGGTGGCAGACACCTGAGCAAAAACCTGATTGGTGACAGGGTACCTGATCAAAAATCTGAGTGGATTCCTACTATGGTGGTAGAAGAGTGGATGTACACAAGTTTTAGGGGAACCACTATAAAATTCTTGTGTCATCTGTGATGATATCTTATTATTTACTGTGTGTTGCTTACTGTCTAGCTTAGTTTTATTTTTTCACCTATCTATTTACAAATATAAGTATCACTATTTTAACTCTGAAATAAAAATCTAATAAGATTTTAAAATACTCTATTCACCCCATAGAGATAAACAGTCTAACCAGGGGTGGTATCTTTCATACCATCCTTCATCCACCACAAGCCAAGAGTACCAAGATGGCCTTAAGGTCTTACACAACATAAGTCCAAAACTGCAACAATATTAAACAGTAGTAACATGCATATGCATTCCTAAGCTACCTCGACATGCAAGACGGATTACATCTCAAGGAGCATATCATTCAATCAATATATATGAAACTAAAAGGAAGTCCACTTCATGAGGTTTAGGCCTTTTTGGCCGGCGAGCTTGCTCCTGCTTGCGATCCTTGCCCCGTAAAAAATGGTTGTAACGTGGGTCAGCAAAGGCTGACCTCAACTGTGTAACCAATACATCTCCTCCTGGTCATCCCTAACAGACCCCGGGGTACTTCATCACCCTGTAGGTCAGCACTTCATATGCAATAAATAATAACATGTAAAGATATAAAAAAAGGTTTGGATGTCTCAAGCAACATACATGTTTCTAAGTTGAGCAAGTAATAAAGAGGGGCCTACAATGCAGCATGAGTGCAATCCTTGGTTTCACCCAATGCACCATAAAGTGCACGCTTCTAACACATCATCATCACATCAAGTACTTAATATTTCCCCATTGACGTTCAAGCCGCAAACAAAAGGGTACTCTAATATCCCCCAACGACATACAAGCCGCCGCACAGAACTCTTGCCTCGGCCCCACCCATTAATGGGTCTCAAACCCCGGGCTTGCCTACAAACTCTGACTTCTCTTGTCAGGGTTCCTCCATTCAAACAAATCGATGCTAAGAATCCTTGTTAGACCCCACCCGTTCGCGATGACCTAGGCCCGACTCCAAAATAGGGACCAAGTCCACTGAAGGAGACCCAGCAGGACCCAGCTGGGATCGTTCGGGCTTGTCCTAAGCTTGGCATTCTCGTCAGTTCCACAGAAGGGGACTTGTCTCGCCGGGACACTCTCCACACATGACCTTGCAACGTCACGGGAAAGCCATCCGACTACAGAGACAAACCACGCCTTCGCACATCACAATCTCATGCCTTTCCCACCCTATTCCAACACTTGTAACGTACCATCCCCGTGCCACCGCGTGTACTTTAATTTCCACTTGGTCCGATTCCGACCACACTTACTTACATGAGAAAGGGGAAAACAATCATCACAGACGGCACCTTGCCGCTAACGGATTTCTACAAAATTCTTAAGGCTCGCAATGCAACATCACCGAGTCAGACTAACGGTCGTAACTACAGCTTCACCCAAAATGCCTAATCCACTAACATAGCGGATCTATAATGCAATATCATGTTAGGGACGGACACAATCGACCGGGTGGCTCATCTTGAATCATGAAAACCCAAATCCCTCTCACTTGAGAGATCCGGTGCTTAGAATGCTTGAGAGAAAATCATGAAAAGTGTAGATGCCATGCATGCATCCTGAGACCGAGAGGAGAAGTGTCGTTACCCTTCGACTCCTCTTTCTAGTCATGAAACCCTTGTATTGCACTGATGAAAACGAGCGCTTTTGCGTCCCCTTCACGGATCTGGCCTCGGAACGACGATCGGAGGTCTGAGGTTTTAGCAATGGCGGAAGAAATTCTCTTCTTATTCCCCTAAATCTCTCGCCCAAACCCTAAGTCAACTCCAGAAATGAGGAGAAATCCCGCTCGGCCCTTCTTAAGCCCCTTGGGCAGAAAATCCTGGGCCCTTAGATCAGTTTAAAGTGAAATCGGACGACTAAGTTTACAGGTTTTGGAACCCCACGAAATGGCCTTCGACTTGGGTCGAACGGCTTCATAGCCCAACCAATAAAATTCATCGTACGGATAGAGATAGACAAACGACCTGCACATTCGTCAAACAGCCTTCGACGTTCATCAAATGGCCCATGTTATACAGTTATTATAGGGGATGCGTTATAATGGGCATTACGAATTCCCGATCATGCCATTTGGGTTGACGAATGTGTCATCCGTGTTTATGGATTTGATGAACCAGACGTTCAGATAATACTTGGACCATTTCGTGATAGTCTTCATTGATGATATTCTGGTATACTCACAGTGCGAGGAGGATCATGTCAAGCATCTTCATATGGTTTTGGAGACACTGAGGAGGAACCAACTGTATGTCAAATTCTCCAAATGTGAGTTTTGGCTGTGCTCGGTAGTGTTCCATGGTCATGTGTTAAGTGGTGAGAGAATCACAGTAGATCCAGTGAAGGTAGCTGCGATACGAGAGTGGCCTTTGATGTCTTCTGTGTCGGAAGTCCGGAGTTTCCTGGGAGTTGCTGGCTATTATAGGAGTTTCGTGGAGAACTTCTCGTGGATAGCACTGCCCTCACTACCTTGACAAGGACTGATCAGAAGTTTGTTTGGTCATCAGAGTGCGCACAAGCTTTTGAAGAACTAAAGTCTCGTTTGACCACGACATCTGTCTTATGTTCGCCTCGTGGTTCGTAGGGATTTGAGATCCATAGTGATGCCTTTGGGAGTGGATTAGGTTATTTCTGCTTCAGCACGGGAAGGTGATAGATTATGGATCACGCCAGTTGAAGGTCCATGAGAGAAATTACCCGGTCCATGATTTGGAGCTGGCGGTCGTGGTATTCTCTCTCAAGCTTTGGAGGCATTATCTATACGGGCTTAAGGTCGATATATATTCAGATCACAAGAGCCTGAAGTATTTGATAGAGCAGAAGGATCTGAACAAGCATCAGCGTAGGTGGATGGAGTTTCTTGGGGACTACACCTACAAGATTCATTATATTCCTGGGAAGGGGAACGTTGTGGTAGATGCTTTGAGCCGCAAGGCCCCTGCATGGGCCAACTAGATACAGATGCATGACGAGCGGCTCATTTGAGATCTGGAGGACTTGGAGATCTCTTGTGTTAACAAGGGATCTAGTATAAATGCGTGTTTGAGTTGTACGGAGATTCAATATGACCTGGCTGATCGAATTCGGCAGGCTTTGGAGGTAGATGACAGCATGAAGCGATTCATGGCTGAGGCTTTGGATGGTTCAAATGCCCAATTTACTGTTGCTGACGGATTATTATGGAAGGACGGTCGGGTGCGTACCAAAAGTGGGTAAACTTCGAGAAGACTTGATGTATGAAGCGCACTTTACCAAATACTCGATTCACCCCGGGAGCCCCAAGATGTTCAAGGACTTGAAGAAATTGTTCTGGTGGCCTGGTCTGAAGAAAGACATAGCGTTGTATGTTCCGAAGTGTCAAGCTTGTGCTTTGGTAAAGGCCAAGTGCCAGAGGCCTGGCGGATTCCTGAAGTCCTTGCCTATGCCAGAGTGGAAATGTGATTACATCACCATGGATTTCGTGCATGGTTTGCCGAGATCGCACAGGGGGAACAATGCCATTTTTGTGATCGTAGATCGTCTAATGAAGGTGTCACACTTCATACCCAATAGGAAGGATGATTCAGTGGAGAAACTGGTGAAGCTTTATGTGGACAACATAGTTCGTTTGCACGGCGTACCCCATAGCATCATTGGTGACCGAGATGGTCGGTTCACATCTAACGATTGGAGGCTCATTCATCAGTTGTTGGGTTCCAGTTGAACTTTAGCACAGCTTTTCACCCACAGACAGATGGTCAGACAGAAAGGGTGAACATGACGATGGAAGATATGCTTCGTATGTGTGTTTTGTATTTTGGGAAAAGGTGGGAGTACCATCTTTTTATGATTGAGTTTGTGTATAATAACAGCTACCAATCCAAAATTCATATGGAGCCTTTTGAGGCCATGCATGGAAGGAGCTGTCGTACATTGTTGGCTTGGGTAAAAACGGGAGAAACGAAGCTATACAAGCGAAGGGACGTTGAAGATGCTACTTCAACGATACGGTTGATACGAGAACGACTACTGATTGCATAATATAGGCAATCCAAGTACTATAATGCCAAGCATCAAAATGTGGAGTTTGTAGTGGGCGATTGTGTATACCTCAAGATAAAATCATTTAAGGGTGTATCAAGGATTCAACGCTTAAAGAAGCTTAGTTCGAGGTATGTTGGGCCTTTTGAAATCTTGGAGCGTGTTGGTACAACTGCCTATCGTTTGGCTCTTTCGGTGGAGTTGAGCAGTTTACATGATGTGTTTCATATCTCAGTACTGCAGAAGGTAATTCAAGAGCCTTCCCAAGTGGTTGTTGTGAATCAAGTGTTGATCGATAGTTGGTTGATGACGAAGGTCAAGACCATTTGGATCGAGGACGTAGAGGTCAAGCAACTGCGGAATAAGTTTATTAGAATGGTCAAGGTCCATTGGGATAACTGTGGCCGTGAGGAGCTGTCTTGGGTGCACGAGAAAACTATGAGGGAGGAGTTCCCTGAGCTATTTCCCTAAGGTAATCAGATGTACTATTTACTTTTATATTTTTCCCGTAACGTCAAATTTTGGGACGAAATTTCTTTAAGTGGGGGAGATTTGTAACGCCCCAAATTTTCGAAGATGCTTATTTGGGGGTTACCTCTCGGCGACAACTGTTACCGCATGGCGATAGCTCTAGGCTTTTCATCGAGATGTCGAGAGAATGTCGAGCTCTCAATGTTACCGTGCGGCGGAAAGTTGTTACCGCACGGTTGTAGTTGGAGATTTAATCTGGCGGACCTCTCGGGAAGCTATCACCCGTCGATATTATTACCGCAAGCGAAAGCTGGGTCAATTTAATTGATATGGCTCTCGGGATCTTACCGCACGGCGGTAGAGGTTAGCGCTTGGTGATATCAGTCGTAACCGACACACTCTATCACTCGGCGTTAGCATCCTATCGTGCGACAGTAGCGATTACGAAATGACATGGCCATGTGTTGGCCTCTGATTGGAGGGTTTGTGCTGTTGGGATAGAATCGAGGCGTTGAATTAGGGTACCACGCAGCGGTAGCTTGTTACCGCGCTGAGGTAGCTCGGTATATAGGTCTGGTTTGGTCACTTTTAACTTCATTTCTTTTGGAGTGGATTTCTGTCCTGGTTTTCCTAGAGGAGGTGCTGCGGTACCAGAAGGAAGTTCTCGCCATCATTGGAGTTCCGAAGCTCCGATTCGCGAGCCGAGTCTGAATCTGTGGAGGCAAGATCGTTGCGGTCGTTTTCATCTGTCTAGATCTTTGGCATGACACCGAAGAGAACACAATGGCTAATGATTCTCAACTTAGAAATGTGAAGTCCCCTCCCTTTTGCATAGGAAACCCTCTCCCGCGAGTGAGCGGTAAGAGTGAGGTTTTCCTTCGGGTAGATACGGTATATCCCTGTAGTTTTGTATATAGAGTTTAGAATCGAAGTACGAATATAGGCATGCTATATGAAGCCCATCTGGACAGGTTGGCCTGGATTGGCGATGATTCATTATGTGTGTATTGGCCGGAGAAGGCTCCATGATATTTGTTTTTCAGATTTCTACACGGTAGATTACAGCAGGGAACCTTGGGGCTAACCCCAAGGAGCACCTGAAAAACTGGGCAAAATCGCATTTCTGCCAGATACCACGCGATGATAGTGATATCGCTGGCGGTAGCTCCTTGTGAGCAGTGATTGCGGCCTGCATCGTGGAGACACCTGGGGCCAGTAATTATGGCCTATATCCTGGAGACACCTGGGGCCTGATTTTTGGTGCTGAGTGCTTTAAGAGCCCAGCTTGGTGGCCTGGAAGCCACTTGCGTAACATAATAGGTTTTTGTAGAGATTGGAGAAATGGGAATGATGAGTCTGACCCGCGTCGTGGAAGACTTTGCCCGGCGATGTGAGCAACGGGAAATGGCCGAACCTACCTAGTAGCTATTTGGTGCGTCTGTGAGTTGTGTTACCTGTCACAGACATAGTTACAGGCCTTAGGCCATGCGTAGGCCGTAAAGACTACGAAAATGCTCATAGTTGCCTCCGTCTGGAGAACAGTGGTGTGTCCCTTGTTATTGTCCGGACACCGAGAATGTGCCCTGAGTGCATGGGGTGTGTGGTCGTTCGTGTCTATGCCTGTGGTGAAGTGTGCTTAAATTTCACTTTGATTACTATGTTTGGTTGTGCTAATAATCTGTAGGGAAGGATCTCTGCCGCCCGAGTAAGGGGGCGGGGTAGTTATAATTTGGTCAGCTTTAACTGACTGTTGCTTTGTTTTGTCATCGTTCGGTGGATTGTTCTTGCAGTAATAGTTGTGTCGAGTGACAAGTAACAGACTAAAGCTCTTGATGTTATGCTGGACGTCGAAGGTCAAAGCAAGTGTTTACTTTTACTATTTTCATGTATGGCCGTCCTGCGTGCCGAAGTATGTAAAACACCTATTGTTTAAAGAAAGATTGTGAGGTCATAAGGCCAAGACTCTTTGTGTATTTGTTATTTCATTCCTAATTTGGGCTATAGTAGACATTCATGATCTATGATGGGTTCTTCTAAAGTATTTAAAAGCTTCCGCTAGAATGCCCTATGTTAGGTCTCAAAATTTTGTAATAGTATTTTGATATTAATATGTAATTTCGTTGACTGTCCATGGACTATGGCATGGGGCCACGACTGGATCTTCTATTAGATCCCATGTGACGGATGGGGGTGTTACACTGATTAATCGCACATTGCTCGCGGACTGGTTCTTTGTCTGCCGATCTCGGCAGTTGTCCGTTATGTTCTTGTTGCGAGCTCTAGGAGTGCAGTCTAGATTGGTGTCCGCAGGAGCGCGGACTGGTTGCGAGCTCGGGGAGTGTGATGTAGATCGGTGTCCGTAAGCACAAACCAAATCTCCTTTGGGAGCGCTCTGAATTGCATGCACTTGCTTCTGCTTTTGAGCTCTCAAACTCTTGAAACACTTATCGAACGGATGGCATGGACGGCCACAGAAACTGCACACATCCTTGCTTCTTTTTTTCAAAGCAGATCCAGACTCCCGAGAGTTCTTACCGTCATCGGACTTCCTCTTTTCCTTCCTCATTTGCTTGCCTCGGTTCTTGGTATTATCTATCGCTTCTAATTTTAGGGCAGCTTCTACTGGATCAGCATAGTTTTCAGATCCATAAGCCCTAGCCAAATGATGGATGTCACTCCTAAGACCACCCATAAATCACTTAACTCTGCTAGCTTCAGAAGCAACCAAATCCGGGGCAAACCGACTGAACTTGCTGAACTCAATCTCATACTCACTAATCGTGAGTTGTCTTTACTTCAGATATAGAAAATTATTCATCAGGCGGTCACGCTCGACCGACGACCGAAATTTCTTCAACAATAACTCCTTGAAGGAATCCCACGAGCATCCATCTGTGAGGTTCTCCTTCTCTCTCAACCACAAGCTCTTTGCATGGCCCTTAAACTGGTAAGTGACGACAATAACTCTCTGGTTTGTAGAAATCCCCGAGTACAAAAACATCTCCTCGATTTCAATAATCCAATCGTCCAACGCCATGAAATCAGCTCTACCATCATAAGTAGGAGGTCCTAGTCACTGAAAATACGTGATAAAGTTCATCTCTGGTGGAAGTAGGACTAGAGGCACCAAAAAAGCAGGGGGGACAAGAACAGCTTGACCCATAGCAGGGTACTGCACTCTGGGTTGCTGCCCTGAAACGATAGTCAACAACGTCTGGATCTGCGATTACATCTCCACCATCTGCCTAGATGGAGCCTAATTGCTCTACCGCAGTCCCTCAATCATAGCTTCACTCTACGCACCAAACAACTCGCCCTCAGAATGGGGAGTCGATCTCGTCGCAACACGCTTAGGAGACATCCTAAGAATACACCAAACAACCAATCAAAATCTAACTTAACTGCTTAGAACTACACAACTTAGTTCAGACCATACATGTATAAATACTTGCCCGTGCAGCTAACTTGCTCTGGGATTTTCATAAATGATGGCATGCTTAAAATTAGGATGATATACTGTCATCCTATTGACTCATGTGCATAAACCATGAATGCATTAATTCTTATTCTTTTTGTTTAAATCCATGTGTGTGCGTATGTCATCATGTAAATCTTAGCTTGACACGTGTGTTAATGCTATGATATGTCATGCATGTTGTGTTATGCAATCTAATAAAGGCCTTAATGCATGTTATGAGAGGCGTACATATGAAATATTATGCATCCCATACTACATACTATATCATGTAATGAAAAGAAATCTAATGTGCATTCATGTGATGATTGTTATGCATCTCATACTACATAACAGTCACATGTTGGTTCCTATGAGGATTCATATACAAACACATATTATGCATCTCATACTACATAATATGCCCCGTATACTTCTTATCATGCTTATGAGTGTAGTGTTCATGCTTCAGTCAAGATGTACTGTTGATACATCGGTGTGTGTATGAAATGGAACAAGATAATCTAAAACTAACCAGAGGTAGTCGTTTGACCAATTATCAAACAACCTATCTCTCTTATACCAACTGTCACAACCCGTATTTTCTCTGTATTTAAATAATATATCAGAGTAAGAGAAAACACGTGTCATGATGTTACGTCATGCAGGGGATAAATACGGGCGCTCAGGAAAGAACTTGAATCTAACACTTTATATGAAATCCACAAGTTAATTATGAAGAAAGCTGTAATTTAAGTTAAGTTTTAATGGTTGTATCCCTCGGCTCAGTGGATCAACTAGTCCACAAGTGGAAATATGAATATACGATGCGGAAAATACTTTGTTTATATGGTTTAACATCCTTCATGAGCATACACATCCAAACAGGACAACTCATGATATACATACCTCTAAATTTAATATAAGTCTAGAAATAGCTTTTACGTTAGTTAAAATATAGTTACTTTGGTTTAAAGTAATGCTATGCATGAGGTAGTCAAATGATACTTTTATACTTTTTAAAATAACTAACATGCAATCCTAGAATAAAACCTTCCCAGAGAGCGAGTAAAACCAACCAGACATCAAAAAGAGACTAAGAAGCTAGCATGTATCAAAACACTATAAAAATTCTGGTGGGCGTCAACAACCTGACACGAACCCACCAATAGGAAAAACAAGTATGTATGAACTAATCAACAGAACAACAACACTACCTCACATTGGTGAGGAAAAGATGTCTACAACAACAACAGAAAACTAGCAACCACCAAACCTAGCTGCTCAATCGGATACTGCTCCAACCCTGAGGCATTCCAACGAAAAGAATACCTCAGCAAGAATATACAAGTGGCAAATAAATTCTACAATAAATAATAATAAAAAGAAAGCAAAAAGGGGTTACCAACCCCAACCATAGGAATGGCTGACAAACCTCAGCTAATAAGTCAAACTATAACAATTAAGGTAGAATTTTCAATAGTAGAGTAAGAGAAGTTGCACCAAGAGCAGAATGAAGACGAGCTTCGATAAAATCTACAAAAGTAAGCATCCAACATATGTCTATACTATTGGTGTAACCATAGTGATCTGGAAGTGTTCAAACATGTAGCCTCACTGCCAACTCAGTGTGAGCCTATCAGGTCACACATAAGATTGTGGGGAAACTGGGAGTTTGGATATGTTTGGTGTAGCTCATATGATGAGCAAAAGGGGCTAAAATATTGTAAGGCAAAAGCGTTTAGTGCGTTGAGACCTGTCAACGCTTTCGTCGAGTTAAGTGTTAACTCGTCAAATGATGGCGTTGAGTGTGTTGAGTTCACTCACTGATTCGTCGAGTATCAAGTGTTGATTCATCGACTGTCACACTTAAGCATTGAGTGCGTTTAGTCCACTCAGCGATTCGTCGAGTAAAGGAGTTTACTTGACGAGTCTGGGCCTTAGGCGTTGAGTGTATTGAGTGCACTCAACGCCTTTGTCTAGTAAAGGGTTTACTTGGCGAATCTGGTACTTAGGGGTTGAGTGTATTGTATTCACTCAACGCCATTAGACGAATTTGGACTTGGGAGTTGAGTGCGTTGAGTGCACTCAACCCCATTCGACGATCAAGTGTTGATTCGTCGAGTATGGCGCAGAAAGCGTTGAGAGCTTTGAGTCCACTCAACGCCTTCACAGAGTCAAGCGTTGACTCAGTTGATGATGGTGTTGAGTTCATTATGTATGCTATAGACACTCAATGATTTGTAATATATAAATTGATACTCGGCGATTCGTTGTATTTCATGTAGATACACGACGATTCGTCATGACAAACTGTTGTTTGGCTGAAGGTCTATTTTTCTAAGTCCTGGGTGGGTGAATAGCGACAGGCTGTTTTCTTTATTCCATTTGGGTATAAATAGGAAGCATTAGGGCTTGAACAATGTGCGATTATTCTTTTTGTCTAAGCACACGAGCCATCACTGTGCGAAAAGAAGGAAGCACTAAAAGCCGACGGAAGCGTTCCGCCGAGCCCGTCGCCGAGCCCGATCCCGATCCCGGCGAGTGTCATCGCTGCCTCTCCTACAACAGATCTAGCTATTTGTGGAGATGCTGAGTGTCCTCTCCCGACCTAAAACTTGTGTGACAAGTTGCTACGGGTTCTCACAATCGTGTGGATTACTGTAGAGGCGTGGATATACTTTCGGCGCTCAAGACTCTAGCAGCTAAGTGACCGACTCGATTCTTCTAGAGCATCTAGGTTGAGTTGAGACTCAATCTCACAAAGGTAATTTTTATTACAGTGTGCTTTACTTCTTGATTCATAAATATTGTCAGATCTGAACTTGTTTGGGTTTTACTTGTTCTTATTTTTACTGCGTGCACAAGTGTTGTGCCATCCTCATAAAACCCAACAGTGGTATCAGAGGGAGGTTTCCGACAATATTCATTGTTTTAGAAGTTGTTAAATCCATGACGTGTAGATTTGGAGATTTAGAAGTGTTCCAAATGCCCAAATCTAATCTTGGGCCTTTCCAAGAACGCGTGCGATTTCTTTAAAGTTTACTCCTTAATAGTAACCGTCACTTTGTTGGTTTGTGAAACTAAGCTTGTGTTAGATTTTGAATCCCACATGAAGTGACGAGCTTGTCTACTGTGTAAGTGGAGTTGGTGTTGCTCATGTCTAGTGCATGTAGGTCTGAAGATTTATACATGTTATAGATGTTCAGAATTAGCCCAGTTCATCAAGTGTTGATGATTCTTGTGCACATTTGGGATGCATTTGGATTATGTTTATTATATTTTATTATACTTGACGTGCACACTGGTTAAGTGTTAACCATGATTAAAGAGTTAATAAACTATCTTAAATCCCTTAAGCAATATTAAGTATTCAGATACCTTCCGATGGATGACACTCTTCCTCCCTCAATCGATGAAGTGTGGGCTTGCCAAAGCAAGGTGTATTAATATATCTTGGTGAGGGTGCGAGCGGATAATTATGATATCCCACTGTTGACATTGGGTCTAGCTTAACTGGGTGACCTAAAAGGTTGAGTTCCCAGAGGCATGGGGTTGACATACACCATATGATGGATGTGAATAAAGAGTTATTCACCAACCATACAAGAATTGCATAGTGTTGTAATTGGCAAGTGTTGCCTACCTAAATAGCTGCATTGTGAGAGAAAAGCCAAAGCTGACTCAAAGTGTTAGTGAAATATGGATCTTGTCCACTAAGAGGGTTACTCGCCAAACTCTTTGAATTAATATCGAGGGTTAATAGTTTGATAAAAATAGTGGGAGCTTTAGATTAAAGTCCTAATTGAAAGATGAATTATATTTTTAAATGTTGTACTGATTTGCTTTGTTTGTATTATTGTAGAATTTCCATGGCAAGTGGTTCACACTTCACCCTGTCCCTTAGAGCGATCCTTGAGAAGGAGAAGCTGAGTGGTACTAATTATTTAGACTAGTACATGAACCAGAGAATTATTCTCAGGCAAGAGCGCAAGCTCTATGTTTTGGAAGAGGAATCCCCTGATGAGCCTGCCGGGAATGCACCCCGTGCTGATAAAGATGCTTATAAGAAGTATCTCGACGACTCCTTAGATGTCGAATGTCTCATGTTAGCAACCATGAAATCTGAGCTTCAGAAGCAACATGAGAACATGGGTTGCAAGGACATTGACGAGCATCTTAAGAAAATGTTTCAAGGGAAAGCTCATCAAGAGAGATTTGACGTCACTAAGGCATTATTCCAGTGTAAGATTGGAGCTCGGGACCTAGTAGAGACTCACGTACTCACAATGATTGGGTATTCGACAACCTTGAAAGACTAGGTTTCGCTCTGGGACAAACGTTGGCTACAGACCTGATCCTGCAATCGTTGTCGGACAGTTATGAGCAGTTTGTCTTAAACTATAACATGAAAGAAATAAACAAGACATTGCCCGAGCTCTTCGGCATATTACGAACTGCCGAGATAAACATGAAGAAGGCCAAGCCTGCTAGCCCCATATTAATGATGCATAAAGGCAAGGGCAAGGCCAAGGGCTTCAAGAAGATGAAGGTGGGTCCTAAGTCTGGACTGGAGCCCAAGTCTTCTACACTGAAAAAGAAAGGCTCAGGAAAAGAAGGAAAGTGCCACCACTGTTCCAAGGCTGGTCATTGGAGGAGGAATTGTCCTTCATACATTGAGGGTCTGCAAAAGATAAGAGGAGATATGACCTCCACTTCAGCTATATATGTTATAGAGATAAACCTTTCTGCTCCTTCATCCTGGGTATTGGATACCGGATGTGGTTCTCACATTTGTATAAATGTGCAGGAACTGGGAAGGAGAAGAATGCTCAGTAAATGAGAGGTGGACCTGCGCGTTGGAAATGAGCAAGAGTTGTTGTTGTTGTTGTTGTGGGGGTTTATCGTCTTTATTTGCCCAGTGGGCTTGTAATAGAACTAGATAATTGTTATTTTGTTCCTTCCATAACTAAAAACATCATATCCATTTCATGTTTGGACATGGTGGGTTTTTCTTTTATTATTAAGAATGATTGTTGTTCAATATTTAAGAATGATGTTTGTTATGGTGTAACTCAAATGGTTAATGGTCTGTATGTTTTGAACTTACACCATCCGATCTATAATATTAAAAATACTAAAAGACTAAGAACAAATGAATCGAACCCTACGTATCTTTGGCATTGTCATTTGGGCCATATAAATGAGAAACGTATATCCAAGCTCCATAGAGATGGACTGTTGGACTCATTTGATTATGAACCATTTGAGAGATGTGAATCTTGTTTGTTAGGCAAGATGACTAAAGTCCCTTTCACTTGCTTCAATGAGAGGGTTGATGATCTCTTGGGTATAGTACATAGTGATATATGTGGACCCATAAGTTTTATGGCTAGAGGTGGGTTCTTCTACTTTGCTACATTTACTGATGATTTCAATAGATATGGATACGTGTATCCTATGAAGTGCAAATCCGAAACCTTTGAAAAGTTCAAAGTGTTTAAAAGCGAAGTAGAAAACTAGCTGGGTAAAAAGGTTAAATCACTCTGATCTGATCGAGGTGGGGAATACCTAAGTCGTGAGTTCCGTGATCATCTGATAGAGTGTGATATTGCATCACAGCTCACTCCACCTAGAACACCACAGCATAATGGTGTGTCTGAGAGGAGGAATCACACCTTATGAGACATGGTATTGTCGATGATGAGTCATGCAGATATGCATGTTTACTTTTGAGTCTTTGCTCTAGAAATTGGTTCTTTAACATTAAATCATGCTCCAATGAAAGCGGTTCTAAATACACCATATGAGATATGGACTAGGAAGCGTCCCAATATGTCGTTCATTAAGGTTTGGGGTTATGAGGCATACGTAAGACATCAAATGCCTGATAAGTTGGAATCTAAATCAGATAAGTGTTATCTTGTGGGGATATCCTAGGGAAACCAAACAGTACTATTTCTACCTACCACCTGAGGACGAAGTGTTTGTTGCAAGGACTGGTGTCTTTCTTGAGAAAGAGTTCTTAAGGGTCTGTTTGGCGCAGCTCTGGCGGCTGGAAAATCTCTATTCCAGCCGCTAGAGCTGTTTTATATGTGTTTGGGACAGCTCCCTGTGAAGAGTTTTTCAATCCGCCAGAGCTGTTTTGCAGCTTTTCAGAAATCTCCCTCCCCCCAGCTTCTGCTCTTGCAAAATAGCTTTCTCTCTCACAGGTTTTGGAAATCTAATGGTTTCTTCAGATGGAACATGCTTAGAGGTCGGACGGCCTTCCTCCGACGATTCTGAGCCCCTGACGGCCTTCCTCCAGCGATTCCGATCCCCCGACGTCCTTCCTCGGGCGATTCCGAGCACACTTCTGCACAGAATACCCAAACACTCTGCAGCTTTTCAAAACTGCTCCCCAGAAATCTATTTTAAAACAGCTCTATCCGGACAGCAGCTTTTCAATCCGCCAGAGCTGTCCCAAACAGAGCCTAAGTAGAAAGACAATTAGGGTAGAACTTAAAGAAGTTTAGGAACCACAAACAGTGAATGAACTGGAATTGGAACCTGAGTCAGGACTACAAGTAGTTGTAGCTGGAGAACCTGCTCGGGAAACATAAGTTCCATGTAGATTTGGTAGACTAATGTTTGAGCCTGAGAGATATGGAATTCTCGTGTCTCAAATAGGTAATGTGTTGCTTATAGATTATAATGATGAGCTTGCAAACAACCATGAGGCTATATGTGGACCGGACTCCGAGAAGTGGCCTGAGCACATGAAATATGAAATGGACTCCATGTATGAAAACCAAGTATGGACTTTGGTGGAACCACCTAAAGGGGTAAGACCCATAAGGTGCAAGTGGGTCTTGAAGAAGAAGACCGACATGGATGGGAATGTAAAGACATTCAAAGGGTGACTTATGGCTAAAGGTTTCAAGCAAATTCATGGTGTTGATTATTATGAGACCTTTTCCCTTGTTGTCATGGTTAAGTCGATCATAATTCTGCTTGTTATTGCTGCGTATTATGAGTACGAGATTTTGCAGATGGATGTCAAAACGGCTTTCCTTAATGGGAACCTCCTCGAGGAAGTGTATATGACACAACCTGAGGGTTTTGTATCTCTAGGTGAAGCCACTAAAATATACAAGCTACAGAGATCCATTTATGGATTGAAATAGGCTTCTTGAAGTTGAAATCTTCATTTTGATGAAAAGATCAAAGATTTTGGTTTTATCAAGAATGAGGATGAACCTTGTGTTTATAAATGGATTACTGGGAGAATAGTTGTCTTCTTGATTTTGTATATAGATGACATACTATTGATCGGGAATGATAAACTGACCCTGCAAGTTGTTAAGAACAACCTAGGGGACTGCTTTTCGATGAAGGACTTATGGGAAGCGACTTATATACTCAGTATTAAGATCTATAGAGATAGATTGAAGAAGTTGTTGGGTTTGACCCAAAGTATGTACATTGATAAGGTGTTGAAATGATTCAGTATGCTTGAGTCCAAGAAAGGATTCTTGACCATGTCTCATGGTGTGAGTCTCTCTAAGGGCCAGTGTCCTAAGTCTTGTGAAGATAAGGACCGCGTGAAGTTGGTTCCATATTCTTCGGCAATTAGGTCAATCATGTATACAATGTTATGTACTAGACCTGATGTCTCTTATACTTTGAGCATGACTAGTAGGTATCAGTCTGATCCCGGTGAAGGTCACCGGATAGCCGTCAAGAATATCCTGAAGTACTTGTAAAGGACTAAGGATATGTTCTTGGTATTCAGCGGAGAGGAAGAGCTCATTGTAAGTGGTTACACGGATGCTAGCTTCTAAACTGATATGGACGATTCAAAGTCTCAGTCAGGGTTTGTGTTTTGCCTGAATGGAGGTGTTGTTAGTTGGAAGATTTCCAAGAAGGATACAGTTGCCAATTCTACTACTAAGGTCGAGTATATCACCGCTGCAAATGCAGCAAAGGAGGCTGTATGGATTGGGAAATTCATCGGTGAATTAAATGTAGTTCCTAGCATTGTTAGTCCCATAGATCTCTACTACAACAACAACAGTGCAATTGCACTTGATTCAGAACTAGATCTCATCAGCGCTCCAAGCACATACTCCAGCGGTTCCATCTAATGCGAGAGATTGTCGATCGAGGAGATGTGAGCATATGCAGAGTGCCAACTGAAGGAAACATTACAGATCCACTAACAAAGCCTCTCGCATATAGAAAACATGATGGTCATGTTAGGTCTATGGGTATACGATACCTGAATGATCAACTCTAGTTTTAGTCTTGTGGATTGTATATTTGTTGACTGTATAATATTTCATTTGATGAATAAAATTACTATATGCATTTCATTTTATATATTTTGACAAGTTCTTTTATTATGAAATTATTTCTATTGTGGTAGAGTAGTTCAATTTAATAAATGCCCTTAGAGTGTTTGCTTCCATAGGTCAAGTAGTGACTTGATGTGAGAACCTATGATTTTAGAAGCTTCATTCTTAAATGTCCTTGGTCGTTGTATCATCTTAGAAGTTAAGGGCGATGATGATACCTTTAAGACAAGCATGTGCGTTGACTGATGACCCATCCTCACAGGTCATGATATTGTGATATCAAGTCGATCATCACATGGGTACTTGTTATGAACAAGTTGTACTAGACAGACCCACCGTGAGAATACTTTGTGGATTGTTATATGAACGTATCACAAGTGTGGCTCAAGTGTCAATGGTATTTGTGGTATTTTGACCTGAAGTCACAACCTTCATCGATTGAGGAAGAGCATGCTTTGATGCCATTAAAAGTACAGTCTTGAGAAAGTCGGATGATAAAGGTTGTTATTAGATACGTTACGAATCATTTGGATTTTTGTGTGTGAGCAGAGATGAGATTTATCCTCCTATATGACAGGAGTTGCATCCATGAGCCCCTTGATGGAATGAGATTGAGAAATGCATGGCCATGCTTGGTTGAGTCAATATATGATATTGGACTCATCAATTTCTAAAAATCCATTCTATATCAGGAAACTGGGATTGAACAATTATGAGGGTGACACAGTCTATGCCTCTAGTCCTATCCGGATGTAAGGGACGAAGGGACATGTCCACACTATAACATTGGTCACAATGACTTTTGAGTTTTATAAACTCTTACTATTTGGGGAGCAATGATGTATTGCTAGATACTGCTCATTATTTGTGAAGCTTTTGTTTGATACTTTCTAGAACACGTGGAAGATTGTGGGTGCAACCATAGTGATCTGTAAGTGATCAAGCATATAGCCTCACTTCCAACTCAGTATGAGCCTATCAGGGTCACACATAAGATTGTGGGAAAATTGGGAGTTTGGATCTATATGGTGTAGCTCATATGATGAGCAAAAGGGACTAAAATATTCTAAGGCAAAAGCGTTCAGTGCGTTGAGACCACTCAACGCTTTCATCGAGTTAAGTGTTAACTCGTCGAATGATGGAGTTGAGTATGTTAAGTTGACTCACCGATTTGTCGAGTATCAAGCGTTGATTCGTCGACTGTCGCACTTAAGCATTGAGTGCATTGACTCCACTCAGCGATTCGTTGAGTAAAGGAGTTTACTTGACGAGTCTAGGTCTTGGGAGTTGAGTTCATTGAGTGCACTCAACGCCTTCATCGAGTAAAGGGTTTATTTGACGAATCTGGCACTTAGGCATTGAGTGTACTGTATTCACTCAATGCCATTCGACGAATCTGGCCATAGGCATTGAGTGCACTCAACTCCATTCGAAGATCAAGTGTTGATTCATCGAGTATGGTGCAGAAAGCGTTAAGGGCTTTGAGTCCACTCAACGCCTTCACAGAGTCAAGTGTTGACTCAGCTGAGGATGGAGTTGAGTTCGTCGTGTATGCTATAAACACTCAACGATTCGTCTTGTATGAATTGTACTCGGTGATTTGTTGTATATCATGTATATACTTGATGATTCATCATGACAAACAGTTGTCTGGCCGAAGGCCTATTTTTCTAAGTCTTGTGTCTCCGAATAGTGATGAGCTGTTTTGTTTATTCCCTTTGGGGTATAAATAGGAAACATTCGGGCTTGAATAATATGCGATTATTCTTTCTATCTAAGCACACGAGCCGTCATTGTGCGAAAAGACGGAAGCCCTTAAAGTCGATGGAAACATTCCGCCGATCCCGACGCCGAGCCCGATCCCGATCCTGATCCCGGCGTGTATCGTCGCTGCCTCTCCTACAACTGATCTAGCAGTCTGTGGAGACGCTGAATGTCCTCTCCCGTCCTATAACTTGTGCGACAAGTTGCTACGGGTTCTCATGATCGTGTCGATTACTATAGAGGAGTGGATATACTTTTTGCGCTCAAGACTCTAGCCGTTGAGTGACCAACCCGATTCTTCTGGATCATATAGGTTGAGTTGAGACTCAATCCATCAAAGGTAATTTTTATTACGGCGTGCTTTACTTCTTTATTCATGAATATTATCATATCCAAAATTGTTTGGGTTTTAATTGTTCTTATTTTTGCTGGGTGCACAAGTGTTGTGCCATCCTCATAAAACACAACATATACAATAGGAAGAAAAGAGTCTGAACATCTCTAAACACGTGAATCATTAACACTGATAAAAATGGTTCTGAGTTGGTGGCCACATTGTCCAACACGAACTAACAGACACAAACATCTCGAGAAGGCACTGTAGTGGTGTCCACAAGGTCCAACACAACCCAACAGTCCAAATATCTCAAAAAGGCACTATGGTGGTATCAACAAGGTCCAATACAACCCAACAATCCAAACATCTCATAAAGGTACTATAGTGGTGGCAACCAGGTCCAACACAACCCAGTAGTCCATGAGAAAACATCAACAACCACCAAGTGTAATGATTCACGAGCCGACACTAGGCTGATGGTCCTTTATCCACTGCCAACCATGCGCCACACCTAAATATCCATAAATAACTATAAAACCCAATTCAAAACACTGGGCTTCTCCACTGATAAGAAGGAAGAAAATCCTGAAATTCACTCTAAGTCCCATACTCGACGAATTGGACTCAATTCGGCGAGAAAATACAAAGTCCATACTGATTCGTCGAGTATACTCAATGAATGAAGTAGATACACGACGAACTATTGTTGGCAAAAATCAACTGTCTTAACGATACTCAACGATTCGGCGTAATTACCTTGATACTCGATTAATCGGCGAAATTAACTAAGTCCATGAAAATTCGTCGAGTATACTCGACACCTTGCTGAGTCCAATCAGCACCTGGACTTAACTCCATGATTTTACTTACTCAACGCCTTGACTCAACGCTCTCGACGCCAACTAACAATACTCGATGAATTCGTCGAGATTGCACGACGCTTTTGACTTAGTGAAAGTTAATCCTACAGGTAGTTAATCACCTAGAGGGGGGTGGGGGGGGGGTGAATAAGTGTCTTTTGGAATTCTTTATCACTTAGATTGGATGTTCAGTTGATACTTGAAAGATTAACCACACAATAACTCAGTAGAATCAAACCATAAAACACAGTACCAGCAATCACATCACATAAAAAATTTATATTGCTTCCCCTATCTAGGGTACATCCACTTTCCACCTTCTTCCTCACTAGCAATGTGTTAGATAAGGTTATAGCTCCTCTTCTTCAACTCAGATCCAAAGATCTTATAGGCTCAGTTGTTGTTAAGAAACCTACACTCAGACCAATAGGTCCTACCTCAGAGATTCTTCCAATCTCCTACCTCAGGTCCCTCAAGAACCCTACCTCAGCCTTTATAAATTAGGCTTACAACTCAATGATCTCACTCAAATTACCTACCTCAGCCTTTATAAATTAGGCTTACAACTCAGAGATAAACTCTCCTACCCACTCAGATCTCAAGGAGATCTTACAAAATTAAGAGGTAAAAATATTCAAAAAATAAATCTGTAATCTTACTTATCTGAATGAATTCAGATTCTTCAATTCAGCTGCAAAGAATCAAATCTTGATGAATGATTTAGCTGAAGAGATACTTCTCTGGATCTGTAATCTTCTTGATGATCGGCTTGATTTCCTTGAAGAAAATGTAGATCAGATCCACCTTAATCATCAGATCAACTTGATGAAAGGATCTGAAGATTTTTTTGAAGACCTTCGTCTTCTTCCTCCTTCTCGGGATTGTCACCATCCTCTGACTTAGAAAAATCAGAATGAGTAAATAGAATGATTTTTCTTATTCATTCTTTTTGTCTAGACAACCCCTCTATTTATAGCCTTCGTGGAGTGCTGGTTTCTGATTGATGACATCAGCACGTGACATCATACTTCAAATTCTCCCTTAAACTGTTTTGTTGAGATATCGCATTACTGTAGCTGATGTGATAGTTCTGACTTGTCTTGACACTTCTGTGTTGACTCTACACATCTTCAGAAACATAAGTGTCGAGATGTCCAAAGTCTCCCGACATTTATTTTTAGAAGGTGTCGAGACATCTTAGTAGTCTCAACACAATTTTACTTAGAAGAATTTTCATCTGAACTTGAAAGTGTTGAGATAATTGACTTGTCTCAACACAACTATCATCTGTATGGACATCTTTAAATCTGTACTGTGTTGAGACAGTTGAATTGTCTCGACACAACTATATGTCGGGTGTCGACACTTCTATGCTTGCTTTATTTCTTCATTGTGTCAAGACATTTGAATTGTCTCGACACTCCAGTCTGTCGGTTTCGACACTTTTATACTTCCTTTAATCCTTAATTGTGTTGAGACAGTTGAAATTTCTCGACACTATTTTACTTAGTATAATTTTCAGTCTGTCGGAGTCGACACTTGTATAAGTCTACACTTCAGTCTTCATTGTGTCGAGACAGTTGTATTGTCTTGACACTACTGTCTTAAGCTTTAAAGTGTCGAGTTAGCTGACTTGTCTCGACATTGCTGACTTAGTCTTCAAAGTGTCGAGTTAACATACTTGTCTCGACAATGTTGACTTGTTCTTCAAAGTGTCGAGTTAACAGACTTCTCTCGACACTATTTCTACAAAGGTGTCGACACAGTTGAAGTGTGTCGACACTTTAGTACTTAGCCATTTTTCTGCACTGCAAGTTTGTAGATGTTGACTGTGCTGACTTCACACTACACTATGCTGACTTCACTCGACGCTTTTGTACTTATAAAACTTCTTCACTTTCTAGTCAGTTTCTTTAAGTCCGCTTGTCAATATAACTTGTACCACCCGTCCAATCAAAATGACATAGGCAACCTGCATGCATGAACTAAAATATACATCAAATACATACTTGTGTATATCATTGAGTTGAAAGGGCTTATTCAAATCAAGTACATTGTTTCCAATGTACCCAACAATCTCCCCCTATTTGGAGAACTCATAACTCCAATTCAATGATATACACCACAATATCAAAATATGATAATTAAGATGTACATGATAAGTACTGAACAAAATTATGAAGAAACAACAATGATAACACAGATATCACACAGTGCAACCAACTTTTTCATTATAATATGAAGAAAATTAAACTTTTTATTTTTTACAAAGTTCTAAAAATAAAATTACATAATTCTTAGAAAAAGAAATAATATCCTAAGATTGCTTTAGCCCCTTGATGACAATGCCTTTTCGTAATTGTATTCTAGCTTTGACTTCTGACATCTTGTCATCAGCCACCTTCCCCTTTCCCTTGGCATTCTTGGCTTTAGAAATCTCTTCTCGCTTGATCGTTTGCCTTTCATGATAATGATAGGGCTTGGGGAAATACTTGATGGGCTCTATTGAATCAGCTGGAATCTTCCTTGCCTTCAGATCTTTTCTAAATTTTTGGAGGATCTCCTGTTGCTTGGTGTGCTTGACCCACTCTTGCTCTCAATACCATTTCCCCCTGTCAACTGCATTATTATTGACTGCTTTCCATGTAGTAAGTATAATTGATCTAGATGTAGGACTCCATTGCTCAAAATCAGGCTTTGCTTCAGCGTGTTCCCTGATTTTTTTCTTTGATAGTTGAGCTTCTTTCTCCATTAATAATGCATAAGCAATCATCTCCACCTCTTCACATACTATATTCTGAATTTATGGTGGAGGGTTATACATGGACTGGACAGCAGTTTGAATAGCCTCAAAAGGAGCTGGTTGATAACCAGACTCAACAGTTTGGTCTCCATCATACCATATGGGAGGATGGCCTAGAGTGTCTTTGATGCTATTTGAGATCCAAGTAGCATGCTCAGAGCTTGCCTTTATCATTACTCTCTCCCCCCTTTATGACTTCTCTTTCAACATGATCTCTTATGTCATTCTTATGAAATCTTACTTGATTATCCAGATAATTAACTCCTGAGGATAAAACATTCTTTACTTTGATTAAATGTTCATCCAATTCTTTGTCAGAAGCCTTGATATCCTTAAACAAAGAGGCTGAGTAAGTTATTAGTTGTGTTTCAATACCCTTGGAGGTAGATGTTATCTTGGTCTCCAAAGCAGTAGTCTGCTCAGTCAGCTTGACCAATGAAGCATTATTTAATTTAATCATGTTTTCATTCATTTTATTTTGATTCTCAAGGACATAACCTTGTTTTACTTCTATTTCATCTTCAGTTTTCTTTTATTCTTTCTGCTATTTAGCAATGTATACCACAACATTTGCTCATCTTTCAAAGAAATCTATAATATCTTTCTTTAGCAGGTTTACTGCAAATCTAATAGGTTTGATGTCTTGAGCTAGTTGAAACTACAACTCCTTATTGCTTTTATCTACATACTTCTCAAATTGTGTCCTTTGTTGATCTAACATAATATGCATTTTACCTAGAACCGAACTTAAATCCACAGCAGGAGCATATGTTTGTTCATATTGAATAATCTTCTTATAACTTCTACTTCTCTTCTTAAGTTCAGATAATTTTCTTTTATTTAACTGAGAGGCTTCTTCCTCCTAAGATTCTGAAGAACTAACCACCTCAACAGATGTAGAATCTTTAGTTATTTCAGTAGTTGGGGCTTGATCGGCTAACTCCCCCTCAACCATTGTAACTTCTTCACCAATGTTAGTGTTATCCAGGTTGATCTCATATTGCTATTCTATAGAATCAGAAACAGTGTCCTATGGAAGTTCATACATCTCCCCCTGGATATTTATATCTTTATTTAGAAGGATTTCATCTTCAGCCTCCTTGGGGATTGCATCCTCAAACTCTCTGTCAGGCATTTCCTTTTCAGGAACCTCTGCTTGCTTCAGCACATTGTCCAGCTCTTGTACTACTTCCATTACTGTTGTATTTACTGTATCCATATCAATATCTGGCAGATCATTGAGGTTCTCCCCTTCAATTGGATCCCTATCTGAGATTGTCTCCCCCTGGACCTGATCACCAGTTCAGGTAAGGGCCTTGGAGATTTTTCAGCTATTGTATCATCCTGTTTTGCTGAGGTAGAATTTTCTTGTTCTTCAGATTCACTGGAAGAATGTTCTTCCATAATTACAGCTTTCTTCTTTTTCTCTTTCACCTTCTCAACTACAGGTGCTTCTTTGGATAGGACTTTATCCCACCTAACCAGTATCCTCATGTCCATTCCTCTCATGTGATTGATCTTGGATCCAATATTGAGGATAAAGCTGTCTGGAATGGCATGAACCAAGTGTAGACCTAGAATTCTGCCCATATTAGGCTTCTTAATACTTTATGAAATTTAGTCAAAGACTACTCTACTCCAGTTAGTCTTGATTTTGAAAATAATTCTGATCAATAGCTCAAACATAAATGTTGAGATCCTGTCATGTTCCCTTATCTTGCACAACAGCACCTTTCCTACTATTTCAGACAGGAATTTGTCTTGGGTATTCATACCCTTCCTGTTCAAGGTGCTGCCAATCTTTGTAGTTGGAACCAATCCACACCGCTTCAAGGAATCTGTAGTCCTAGCAAAATCAAGGTCATCATCCTGATCAATTCTTGGTATTTGAAAAACCTTGGCCAATCTCCTGGTTGTGATTTTCACTTTTGCTCCATTTACTTTAGACTTGATCTTGTCTGAGTTTAAATCCAGATGAGCATTGGAGAATAATTCTGAAACTTCTTGTTTCTAGATGTTTGTCGGTTCAGAAAGTAGATATTCTAATCCAGCTTCGGTGATTAGGTCAATGACATTCCTAATTTCTTCTTGCGCTGAGTCGAATCCATTGCGCACGAGTTCATAACCTTCAAAGATGTTGTCGTCATTCTTGGGAGCCATTGTAGTTGAGAAAAAGGATTGACGAGTGTCAGCTAATCAGGATTCTAGGTCTCGACACTCAGGAATCAAAAGTTCAAGAGATCAAGAAAGTGTTGTTGACTTATACTCTCACACCTTATTTATAGTCTAATCTTCTCTGAAGACAAAAGGGCGGGTTGCATTTAGACTATTTTAAAGTTGTAGGTAAATACCAGTGTCGACACAGGAAAAAGTTGTCTGTCGAGATGTGTCGACATAAGTCGACACAAAGATTATGTCCCTCGACACATACTTTAGGGTCTCGACACACTTGATGTCTCGACACTTATTTTAGTGTCTCAACACTTTACAGAATACAGTGTCAACACACTTTCTGGTGTCTCGACACAACTGTTGACTTAGTCAAAATTTTGTTTTCTAAAATATAGATACTTGACATCTATGAGGTCTATTCTTGATATCTAAGTGAGTAAACTTAATTACTGACCAGTTATTTTATTCTTATTTTATATCAGTTTGTAAGTATGCATACATTACTCAAGATTCAACATTCCAAGTTCAAATTTGAAGAAATTAAACTTCTCTTCATCTAGAGGCTTAGTGAATATGTCAGCAATTTGTTTAGTTGTTGGGACAAATTCTAAACTAATATCTTCATTTTCTACATGCTCCCTAATGAAGTGATATCTAATTTCAATATGTTTTGTTCTACTATGTGAAACAGAATTTTTTGCAATTGATATAGCGCTAGTAGATTCACAAAATAAAAGAATTTTACTTAGCTGTAAGTTGTAATCTTGTAATTGATGTTGAATCCATAACAATTGTGCACAACAACTTCCAGCTGAAATGTACTCAGATTCAGCAGTGGATATTATTACACTTGTTTTATTTTTTGCTGCTCCATGACACCTGCCTTCCATCTTCAGATTGCTGCACCTGAAGTCCTAAGAAATACTTCAGCTCACCCAAACTTCACATTTCAAAATTCCCTTGCATAAGTTTGGAAAACTTTTTACAAAGTTTGTCTTCCGTAGAGCCAAATATGGTGTCGTCGACATAGATTTACACTAGCAAAATCTTATCTTTAAATTGCATAAAAAATAATGTCTTGTTTATATTTCCCCTTGTGAACTTGTTCTCAAGAAGAAATCTAGACAACGTCTCATACCAAACTTGGGGAGCTTGTTGTAAATCATATAATGCTTTATTTAAAAAATAAACATAATCAGGGAATTGAGAACTGGCAAAACCTGGGGTTGCACTACGTATACTTCCTCTTTCAGATTCCCATTGAGGAATGCTGACTTCACGTCCATTTGATAGACAATGAAGCCTTTGAGGGTAGCATATGCAAGAAATAACCTGATCTCCTCGAGCCGAGCCACTGGAGAAAATGTCTGGTCGAAGTCGATCCCCTCTTCTTCTCTATATCCTTGTACTATAAGCCTGGCTTTGTTCTTGATAATTACTTCATGTTAGTCCAGCTTGTTTCTGAATATCTGCTTGGTGTCGATCATGTTCTGTCCCTTTGGCCAGGGCACTAACTCCCAAACTTTGCATCGTTCAAACTGGCTGAGCTCCTCTTGCATTGTCATGATCCAAGAGGCATCTTTGTTCGCTTCCTCGAACTTCTTCGGTTCAACCTAAGACAAAAAACTCAGATGCATAATTTCATTAACTGTACCTCATCTGGTTCTAACAGTATCGCTGGCTCTCTAATGATATGATCAACTGGGTGATCTCTTAGGTGTCTGAGCCCTAGGTTTCTTGATCTCCCCCCAGCAAGCTCTGCAACATCCGGTGCCGCCTCTGTAGGTTGAAGTAATTCTTCCTCTATGGGTTCTTCATTCACCAAGCCTGGATCGACGAGCTTGACTGAGCATGGAGCTTATTCCTTAATAGCTTCTTTCAAACTTAGCTCCTTGAACCTGGTACCTGCATCTGCACCAATAACACTAGATGAGATGCTATGAAGCAATCTAGTCTCATCAAATACAACATTTATCGACTCTTGTACCACCAGAGTTTTCTTGTTGAAAATCTTATATGCCATATTATGACTACCATATCCTACAAAAATACCTTCAAAACACTAACTTTGTGCGATAATACTTCCCATTATTAAGTACGAAGCATTTACTTCTAATGATTCTAAAGTAGGACCCAGTCGGTTTTCTACCATTTAATAGCTCAAAGGGGGTCTTACGATAGCTTTTGTTGATGAGTGCTCTGTTTTGCGCGTGACATGTCGTGTTGACTGCTTCAGCCCAGAAGTACTCCTGAAGTGAAGCGTCGTTCAACATGGTTGTATATGCTTCAATTAGGGTTCTATTCCTTTTTTCAGCAACTCCATTTAGCTGTGGAGTGCACGAGGAGGAAACCTCTTGAAAGATACCTTGGCTTTCACATAACTTTGTCATGGCACCAGACTCAAACTCTGTTCCATGGTCACTTTTGATTTTGACCACTGAGCGGTCCAATTCATTCTGAATTTGTTGGACAAATTTAGTGAAGGAATCGAAGGTGTCTGACTTGTGTTTTAGAAAGAACACCTAAGTGAAACACGAGTAGTCATCAACAGTCACTAATGTATAGACCCTAACTTCTAAGTCCAGAATCATTCTCAGGTCGACGAATTCATGGTTCTCCAGACTTAGATCGACGAACACCATTCTTCGGTCGATGAATCTTTGGACTATCACAGCATTCTGTCGAGACTATGTTCTCCAGTCTCAGGTCCACGAAACCTGTTCTCTATCCGACGAACTCTGGAACCAGAAGACTTATGTCAACACTAGAAGAACTTGTGTCGACACCAAGATCATCAGTCGACATTGCATAAAGGCTATGTCGACATAACACAGAAGATTTGTGTTAACACACAGGATGTTTGACAACTCCAGAATAATTGTTGAACTCCAGTCGACAAACATATTTACCAGCTCGATGAATAGGCAAAGATCAAAAGAGACAGCAGTTCAGTTTTCAGCTTGACGATCATGGAACTCAGCTCGACGAACAGAAGACGTCTGGTCGACGAATACAATGTCTCAGTTAGATGAACTATGAACTCAGTACGACGAATTCTGATATCTGCTCGACGATTCCAGACTTAGTTATTTCCAACCTTTTATCCCCACGCTAATGCTATAATTCCTGGGTAATTAATGCTCTAATATTCTCTGAATGTATCCGTTAGAATGAGCATTAATTATGGTATTCTCCAGAATTATTGCTTGCCGTTTTTCCACAGGACAGTTGGGTAAATAAATCAATGCTGATTATTCTCAAGGCTGTCAGCATTAATTACAGAGAAATTCAAAAGTTTGAAAGACACAGAAGAAGAGAATAACAAAAAGAGACACAAAGATGCACAGTGAATTAATCAAGAGAGACACAGAGAAAGCTTTACACAGAATACTACTAACTAAGAAGCATACAGTAATTTGAAGAAGAAGCAAGAAGAACACATTTTTTCAAAATCAAGAGTCTTCATGTTCTGCTTCTCCAAGACCTTGCTAAAGACATTCAAGCACTATCAGTCTAAAGCTCTTGGATCTAGTCTCTCAATTGAAGGCCTATCACCCTGTACAAAGCTCTAGATCTCCTGTACCCTTTTTCATCTCAGGGGGAGCTTTGACAACATCATTGAATCCACATAGTATTCTCATTATGATTGAGAAAAGAAGACTTCCATCACTTTCTCACCCCCTCCCACCTCTGTAAAGGGTTGTCATCTCCCTTTAAAAGTGATTCCTTGGTTGCAAGTCTCATGATCAAAAGACTTGGGTTGGTTTTCGAGCACCTGATCAAAAGCTCATTGGTGTCAGGCACCTGATCAAAAATCTGAGTGGATTCCTACCAAGGGTGGTAGAAGAGTGGATGTACCCAGGTTGGGGAACAACTATAAAATTCATGTGTCGTCTGGTTGTTTCCTTTTCCTTTGTTCTTATTGTGCTTGTGATTTAGATTTATGGTTTGCTAGGTTATTAATTTCTGCACTTTTGAATTAATAGTAGTTAAGAAATTTTTTAAGAATACTCTATTCACCCCCCTCTAGAGTATTTCTGATCTAACACTCACTTTCAATTGGTATCAGAGCAGATTCCTTTGGTTGTACAAGTTAAATCTTGAACCAAAAGATCCTTTGTTAGATCTACACAGTATTTTATTTTCATTTGCATTATAAACGCAGCATGGCACAGAACAAGGACTATGCAAGCACCAGACCTCCAGTTTGCAACCTTAATAAGTTTGTCATATGGAAGGCAAGAATTAGGTTATATATGAATTCCATTGATGAAGACATCTACAATTCCATTTTGACAGGTCCCCCACAGGAATCTACGGCCACAACATCTTCCAACAACAATGCAGTCCCACCACCTGAGTGGACTGAAGCTTAGAAGAAAGCAAAGATTGTTGATGCTAAAGTCATGAACATATTGGCTTAGACTATGTCAGATGACATCTTTCAGAAGGTGGCTGAGTGTACCTCTGCAAAAGCAATCTGGGATTCACTCAATCAAATGGTTGCTGGCTCAGCAGATGAGAGGAAAGATAGAAGATCACACCTCATCACACAATATGAAAACTTCAAGAAGGATGAGGCAGAGATAGTTGAAGTGATGTACAATAGTCTTAGCTCCATCATCAGTGAGCTAAGGACCTTAGATAAAGAAATCACTTTGACTGAAGTTAATAACAATATCCTAATGTGCTTCCCAATCTCATAGGACACCAAGATCTGGCCCATCAAGGAGGCCAGATGCCTGAATGAGATTTCAACTGAATCTCTATTAGGAAAACTGAAGTCATATGAGCAGTTAATCAAGTCCAGAGAGGCTGTGGAACACAGGACTCCTCCCCCAGCAAGGAAATAACAATCCATTACATTCAAGGCTGCTGAAGAAACTGAAGCCCCAATAGTCAATGAAGAGCTGATGAGTCTCTTTGCCAAGAGATTCTTTAAACTGGTAAGGAAAGACTTCAAAAGAAAGTCATCCAGAAATGACAGTCAGACAAGGTTTGACAAAACCCCCACTAAAGAGGTAGTGTGTTATGGGTGCAGGAAACCAGGACATTTCATGTCTGAATGTCCTGAAAATCAAAAGAAGGAAAGAAGAAAAGAGAAAGAATATAGAAGCAAGCACTACAGCAAGCCCTCTTCCAGCAAGCACAAAAAGAAGGACAAAGGATTTGTGGCTGAAATGTGGAGTGACACAGAAGATGAATTCACATCTTCCAGCTCCAGTGAAGAAGAAGAGGAGGCCAAGGCAAAGGAGGTGTACCTCATGGCAATTGGTGCAAGTAGTAGCAGATTAGATACAGATGAATCTGATGATGAAGAAAATCTGTCAGCTGAAGATCAGGTAATAACATCTTATGATTTTGAATCTGATGAATTTAAATTTGAGTTTAAAAACTTATGCTTAGATTTAATAAGCTCTGAGAAGGAAATCAAACTTCTCAGAGATAAATTGAATGACCTAGATAAAATCACCTCTGAAAATGCAACTCTGTCTAGTTAACTAAAATCTACAAATGAATAAATCAGTTTTTTGAAATCAGAACTTATCAAAGCTAAGATGTTAGAAGAATCATCAAATGGCAGAAGTTTGAAATTGCTAGATATAACCAGCACAGTTAATGTTAGAACAAATAACTGCAAATTAGGATTAGGAGCCACATCTAGTGAACCAACCCTAATCCAAAGGAATCATTTTTCAAAACCAGTAAATTTCATCTCTGATAAAGGAAAGAAAAACACTAAACAAGTAAATAAAGTTAATAAAATTCTGGAACAAATTGAAGCTAAGGATAAAATTATAAATCAAAAGAATGATAAAAATAATAATGTTCAGCAGTTATCATCGAACCCAGATCGACAATATAGGAACAGATCGTCGAACTCGGAACTACGATCTCTGAACGCAAACTACAATAATAATCATTTGTCTCACTGCGATCGACAAACTTTGTATGGTTCGTCGAGCAGAGGTCGAGGAACGTGGGGCACAGAAAATGAACATGTTCATTCTCTGGGTAGAGATCGATGATCTCAACCCAATTCGTCGAACTCTGGTCGACGAACTTACAATAATTCGTCGAACCCAGGAAGACTTAATCAAAACTGTAACAACAACTCACATATTCCTAAGAAATCATTAAATCCACTAGCTGACTGGATCATCCCACCTAGGAGATATCACTCCCTAGGATATAAGTCCCAACCTGAATTCTCTATTATTTCCAGTTTTTCTTATCAAAGGACCCAAGGCAACCTGGGTCAAAAACCAATAACTATTTTCTATTGCAGGTGAAGAATTGTCCTGGGGTAAATCAAACTTGGTACCTTGACAGTGGCTGCTCCAAACACATGACTGGCAGCGAGGACATCTTAATCAACTACAAGTCCAAGCTGGGGCCAAAAGTTATCTTTGGTGACTCCAAATGTGGTCAGTCAGAAGGATTTGGAGAAGTGAGAATAGGAGCTGTCACATTCAAAAAGGTGACATATATAAGTGGACTCAAGCATAATCTCATCTCCATAAGTCAGTTATGTGATGATGGTTATCAGGTATACTTTAACCCATCCACATGTTCTATTATTGATAAAAATAACCAAACAGTTTTAACTGGAAGTAGACAAGGCAATATATACTTAGTAAATTTTCTTTCTGCCAAAACTGATATCTGTTTACTTAACTTAACTAGTAATCAGAATGACTTTTGGCACAAAAGACTAGGTCATGTAAATCTGAAAAACATTGCTAGGCTATTTAAGCACAACCTTGTTAGAGGTCTACCTTCTGGTCCCTACAAGAAGGAAGGTCTCTGCAGGGCTTGTCAATTAGGCAAGCAAACTAAAACTAGTTTTAAATCTGTTAATAAGAGTGATTCACCTAGAATTTTGTACATGCAACATTTGGATCTCTTTGGACCCATTGCTGTACAAAGCCTAGGAGGGAAATCCTACACTTTAGTTATAGTGGATGACTTCTCCAGGTTCAGTTGGGTATTCTTTCTAAGATCAAAGTCAGATACATTCAAGGTTCTTACAAACTTTCTCAGGACCATACAGATTGAGTTCTCTACTCATGTTGCATTGATCAGAAGTGATCATGGCACAGAGTTTGAGTCTTTTCTTATGCATGAGTTCTGTGAGAAGGAAGGTATCAGGCATTGCTTCTCAGCTCCTAAAACTCCCCAACAAAATGGGGTAGCTGAAAGGAAAAATAGTACACTCATTGAAGCTGCAGGTACATTGCTTGCAGATGCTTACATGCCCCTAACCTTTTGGGCAGAGGCTGTCAGCACAGCAAATTATGTCCTGAATAGGAGCTTAATTCACAAACTAAAGAACATGACTCCCTATGAATTGCTCAAAGGTAAGAAACCTAAAATAAACTATTTTAAAGTATTTGATTGTACCTGTTATATACACAATAATAACAAGAAATACATTATAAAGTTTGAGGCTAAGGCTGAAGAGGGAGTTTTTCTAGGATACTCCCAAGTAAGCAAGGCCTATAGGGTTTTTAACAAATCAACATTGAAAATTGAAGAGTCTATTCATATTTCATTTGATGAGACTAATATGTATTGCAAGGAGGAAGAAGTTTCTACCAATAGCAACTTACAGGTACCCCACTTATGTGAGACCTTGGATGGACTAAACCTCACCCAAGAGGTGCCAACTCATCCCTCTCCACAAGTCATTGAAGAAAGTGAAGAAGAAGAAGTTGAAGATAATGAATCTCTACCAACAGCAAATACAATTCCACATGAGGAATTAATTCCAAATGTTGTTGCACAACCAACTCCACCCACTGATTTTGTCACACTTAGGGATCACCCCAGATCTCAAGTGATTGGAGACATATCAGCAGGTGTACAGACAAGGCATCAAATTACCCAAGATTTGATGCATGTCTGTTTTCTCTCTCAGGTTGAACCCCTTTCTATTCATGATGCTAAGCAGGATCCCCACTAGATACTTGCAATGCAGGAGGAACTAAATCAATTTGAGAGATGTAGAGTTTGGGATTTGGTTCCAAGACCCCAAAACTACCGAGTTATTGGGACCAAATGGGTTTACAGAAACAAGTTAGATGCTCAAGGAGTCATTGTGAGAAACAAGGCTAGGATTGTTGCTCAAGGATATAGGCAAGAAGAAGGAATTGATTATGATCAAACCTTTGCACCTGTTGCAAGGTTAGAAGCCATAAGAATATTCCTTGCCTATGCAGCATACAAGAGGTTCAAAGTATTTCAAATGGATGTGAAGAGTGCTTTCCTAAATGGAGTGCTATAAGAAGAGGTTTATGTAGAACAACCT
Organism: Platanthera guangdongensis; assembly: GCA_039583875.1. Taxonomy (NCBI): domain Eukaryota; kingdom Viridiplantae; phylum Streptophyta; class Magnoliopsida; order Asparagales; family Orchidaceae; genus Platanthera; species Platanthera guangdongensis. The sequence goes on along the minus strand of CM077154.1, from coordinate 7,419,807 downwards.
CCAGGTTTTGTTTCTCCAACTTACCCCTCTTATGTTTTTAAATTGCATAAGGATCTTTATGGTGTAAAGCAAGCTCCAAGAGCTTGGTATGAGACCTTAGCTAGTTTTTTATTAGAGCATAAATTTATAAGAGGAACTGTAGATAAAACTCTTTTCACTAGACATCATAAGGACCAAATCTTGTTAGTACAAATCTATGTGGATGATATTATATTTGGCTCTATAGATTCCAAATTATGCAAGAGGTTCTCTGACCTCATGGATTCCAAATTTGAAATGAGTAGCATGGGTGAGCTTTCCTACTTCCTTAGTCTCCAAGTGAAGCAGCTCCCTGATGGCATCTTCATCTCTCATGCAAAATATGCTAAAGAACTTCTAAAGAAGTTTGGGATGGCTGATGCCTCAGCAAAGAAAACTCCCATGGCTACCAATGCTGTTGTGGACTCTGATATACCAGGGAAGCCTATGGACCAGAAACTTTATAGGGGCATTGTTGGGTCCCTATTATACCCCACAGCAAGTAGGCCAGACATTATATTTGTCACATGTCTTTGTGCTAGGTTCAAGTGAACCCTAAAGAATCTCATCTAATTTTGCTAAAAAGGATTTTGAGATATATAAAGAGTTGTCCTAATCTAGGCCTATGGTATCCTGCTGAATCAGAATTTGAGGTAACCGGATACTCTGATGTTGATTTTGTTGGATGCAGGGTAAATAGAAAAAGTACTTCAGGAACTTGCCAGTTCATGGGTATGAGATTAGTATCTTGGCTTTGTAAAAAGCAAACATCAGTCTCAACCTCTACTGCTGAAGCAAAATATATTGCAGCAGACAGCTGTTGTTCACAGATGCTTTGGATACAAAATCAGCTACTAGATTATGGGTTCAACTTAAATAATTCAACTCTACTCTGTGAAAATACAAGTGCTATAGTCATAGACCAGAATCCAGTTCACCATAGTATGACAAAACATATTGATATAAGACATCATTTTATTAGGGAGTGTGTAGACAAAAATAAAATCAAGCTTGTCTATATCTACACTGATTTACAAAGGGCTGATATATTCACCAAACCTCTGGATGAGAGAAATCATATGTTCTTTGTGAATCAACTTGGAATCATCATTGGAGAAGACTTTATTTGATTTCTGTCTATAGTCGATGAATTTTCCAGAGTTCGTCGAACGGAGTTCGATGAATCGTGGAAAGTTTGAGAGATATTCGCCGAACGGAGATCGACAAACTCTCTGTGAGTGAAATAATATTCGTCGAAAGGATTTCGACGAACTTGCTTCAGAAGATATTCGTCGAACGACGTTCGACGAACTATTTTCCATTCTTCAGGACAAGATCGAGGAATTATTTCAGTCAAACTTATTTCGTCGATCTCAGCTCAAAGAATTAATTTCATTTTCGTGGAACGGAGTGTGTCGATTCATATTCTTAAAAATCTTATATCTAGGTTTTCTTCGACCTCCGTCCCGCGCTTTCTGTTATCTTGCACTTGATCGTCGTTTCTCTCTTTCGCAGGTGATTCCATGACGATTCCAGCAGGATCTCTAGCCACTATGAAGTTTGACACTGGCTTTGATGTCGACTTCGAATCGTTCCAGCACTCGGATCCAATCTTCCTGTATATTCTGGAACTTCTGGAAGAACAGAATCTGAAGAACCTGATGACTACAAGGATAAAGCTGGCAGGAACAGAAATCAGGGAATGGGTGTATACCTCATCCACTTCTGAGGACAATACCATGACAGGATCAATTGCGGGTAACACTGTCTCCTTAACCCTCGCGGTTTTAACTGAAATATTTGGTTTGACAAATGGCGAAGAGGACTTAGAAATTGATTTTGAAGAGTTTGATATGATGCTCAATCTGATGGGTTATGCTAGTCACAACCCAAATAAATTATTGAAGAAGCATTTGTCTACAACATACAAGTTCCTGGCAGACATTGTTGGAAAGGTCTTGTTTGGCAAGCATACTGCCCATGACTACATTACAAGACATCGGTTCTTGGTCATGTGTGTAGTAATAAATAAGAAGCAAGTTGACTGGGCTCAGATCCTCTTTGATCTGATAAAGTAGAAAAATACCAAGAAAGAAGTGTGTTTTGGAAGGATCCTAGGGATCTTCCTCAAGGAAAAGGCTGCTGAATCACTGGTCTCCCAGACCATATTCATCAATGCCGGTAAAAGGCTCAACTGTGCCTTATTTGACAGGTGGGAGAGGATAATCACAAAGCCCACTAAGGCTTCTACCTCTTCCACCCCAGCTTCTAAAGGCACCAGGGCTGTTAAAGCCACTCCCCTACCTGCTGGAGAGCTTCATCCCACACCACCATCTCTTCCAGCACCACTTCCAGCAAAACAACTCACTTCCTCTCCCATTATCTCTTCAACACCAGAACAATATCAACATCCTCATGTTCCTACTCCACCTACATCTCCACATGCTTCCCTAGCTTCATCTCCACCAATTGACCTCACTGACATTCCATCTTACCCTCTTCAAGAAAAACAACAACCAACATCTCCTGATTCCCCCCATGACACTTACATTCCTACACCGCCACAATCTCCTCTTCCCACACATCTATCCTCCATATCATCTTACCCTCTACCAACAGACACCATCATGCAAGTTGCCACCCATCCATCCCCATTAACATCCTTCATCCATCCAGATGTTCACATCACTGATGCTCCACTCTCTATCCCTCCCATAGTTCCCACTTTTACACCTTCTGCAACACAATCTACCATTCCATCATTGGATCCCTCCACCATATCTTCCCTTATAGCAGAGGCCCTTACATCATCACTCCCCTCCTCAAGTCCCTTATAGCAGAGGCCCTTACACCTCTTTCTACCACCTATATTCTCTCTCTTACAAAATCTTTACTCTTACTGCTGCCCCCTCCTCAGTCAGTGGCATGGCTTCAGGCCCTACTGAAACCATGCAGGGGGAGATGCCTGATGATGAAGCAGCAGCTCCAGCTCCAAAGGCTTCAGCTCTAGCTCCAGCACCAGATACTTCAGCTACAGCAACAACAGCAGCTTCAGACACAGCAGCAGAATGTACAGAATACATAGATACAGATTTGATTGATAAAGATTTGATTGATTTTATTGAGACTGATATGGATTTTAAATCAGACTCCGAAGAACCTAATACTGTTGGTGATTTCACTTTTAATCCCACAGTTAATTTAGAATATTTGTTGATCATTTTTGATACTGTACATATGCATTATCTTCCAGCTGAGATCACTAAGCCATCCTTGGCTATTATACCAGATACTGTCCCCATCTCTTCAAAAGTTTTTAAGCAACTTAAGGACAGTTTTGCTATTGCACAATCAGAAATCACTTCACCTCCAGAAGTAGTAGCTGCTCCCTCTTCCTCAATAATATCTTTCGTACCAACTTTTATAATGGATGACTCTCCAATGCCAGATCTAGATGAATTGATCTTAGCTAATATTGCAGAAGAAATTAAGGCAGCAGCTGAAAGCTCTGTCCAAATTAGTTCTGATTTTTGTGTAGCTTCTCCTCCAACTTCTGCTGAAACTCCGGTTCTTGTTGCAACTCCTGCTCCTACTCCAGAAAAACCTATTATCTCTGCTAAAGCTTGGAAGGCTCTGGATGATCTATATGATAACCCTCAGGGTTCTGACAATGATGATGATGAAGATGAGGATGAGGATTCCAATGAGGAGGATACAAAGAAGAAGAAGCAAGTTTCAAAGAAAAGAAAAGCTCCTCCTCCTCCTACTCCCAAGCCCAATCCAAACAATGATACCCCTTACTATATTCTTTAAAAGATAACTCCATATAAAGGGATGCCAACATGGATGTGGCTCTCTAAGAATCAGCAGAAAGAAAGGAAGAAGAGTAGAAGGTACTCCCCTCCACCAGTTCAAAGGTATAGGAAAGATCCACCACCTCCTCCTCCTCCTGCAGTTGGTGCTTCTGGTTCTAGTTCTCAAAGATCTGCCCCTATGCAAACATATCAAAGACATCAAGGGAGATATCATCATGAAAGCAGCCAGCACAGGCAACAACCTTCAGGAAAACAACATCAACAGTAACAACATCAACAAGCTGAAAGTCCTAAAAGGACACCCTCTACTCCTGTTCCTTATGAAGATCCAGAAACAGCCAACACAGCTAGAATGGCCAGGTTCCAGGAACTGGTAGGCCTCTCTATGATCAACAAGGCAAAGGCTGAAGGAAATGATACTTCTGAATACACTACAATGTCCAAGTACAGGAGAGAAGAACTGAAAAGGTTTGATAAGGCTAACAAAATTTTAAATGTTTATGATTATATGAAATTATATCCTGAAGCAGTGGTCCCTAGAGCTACATCTTTGAAGATTATAGGGGCTGCTGACATGATAATGACCATGGCACAAGCTTCAAATCCAAACAGGGAAATAGTCTTCACCAAGCCAGGAGACAAGGGCAAGGACATAAAGCATCAGGAGAAAAAGCAAAAGAAGTGAAATATGAACTATTTTATTTCTATCTTTGTATCTTAAACAATCTCTTATTGTCTGAACAAAGCTTTTATGTAAATATATCTGCTGCATGTGTTAATTATCCCTGCCAGATATATCTTTTTCCTGCTTTGTTTACTTTATGTTTTCATTTTGAGTCTATTAGTGACCTCACCCAAATAGTGGGAGATTGTTGTATCCCTAGTTTGATTTGGGTTAGGTTCACTAACTTAGGATGATGTGACCCAACATATATAGCCTGGGTCAAAGTTATGTCCTAGAGTCTAGGCCAAGTCCTAAGAGTAAACATCACATATACAAGCCAACATCAGACTGTCAGAGACTTAAGACATAAAGTTTTCCTCAAGATTCAGAGATTTCTCAAGAGACTAAGTAAAATGAGTTCGGCGTTCGTCGAACTCAGGTCGACGATAGTCGTTCTCAGCTCGACGATCTTAGAGAAATATTCTCTGAGCTGAGCTCTACGAACTTCAGTCCAGATCGACGATCCTTGGATTCCACCTTCAGAATTCTAAGTCCAGACTGTTCTCTAGACTCAGGTCGACGAACCTAGTTCTCAAGTCGACGAACTTCATTCTTTGCTCGATGATTCTTGGACCTCCACTTCAACTCTATTGCCAGAGGTTCATCAAATAGTTTCTATGTCCAGAATCATTCTCAGCTCGACGAATTCAAGGTTCTCCAGACTTAGCTCGACGAACATCATTCTTCGGTCGACGAATCTTAGGACTATCACAGCATTCTGTCGAGACTATGTTCTCCAGTCTAAGGTCGACGAAACATGTTCTCTGTCCGACGAAATCTGGAACCAGAAGACTTATGTCAACACTAGAAGAACTTGTGTCGACACCAAGATCATCAGTCGACATTGTGGAAAGGCTATGTCGACACAACACAGAAGATTTGTGTCAACATACAGGATATTTGACAACTCCAGAATAATTGCTGAACTCCAGTCGACGAACATATTTACCAGCTCGACGAATAGGCAAAGATCAAAAGAGACAGTAGTTCAGTTTTCAGCTCGATGGTCATGGAACTCAGCTCGACGAACAGAAGACGTCTGGTCAACGAATACAATGTCTCAGCTCGAGTAACTGTGAACTCAGTTCGACGAATTCTGCTATCTGCTCGATGATTCTAGACTTAGTTATTTCTATCCTTCTGTCCCCAATCTAATGTTATAATTCCTGGGTAATTAACGCTCTAACATTCTCTGAATATATCCGTTAGAATGAGCATTAATTATGATATTCTCCAGGATTATTGCTTGCCATTTTTCCATGGGACAGTTGGGGAAATAAATCAATGCCGATTATTCTCAAGGCTGTCATCATTAATTATAGAGAAATTCAAATGTTTGAAAGACACAGAAGAAGAGAATAACAAAAAAAGACACAAAGATACATAGTGAATTAATCAAGAGAGACACAGAGAAAGCTTTACACAGAATACTACTGACTAAGAAACATACAGTAATTTGAAGAAGAAGCAAGAAGAACACATTTTTCAAAATCAAGAGTCTTCCTGTTCTTCTTCTCCAGGACCTTGCTAAAGACATTCAAGCACTATCAGTCTAAAGCTCCTGGATCTAGTCTCTCAATTGAAGGTCTATCACCCTGTGCAAAGCTCCAGATCTCATGTACCCTTTTTCATCTCAGGGGGAGCTTTGACAACATCATTGAATCCACATAGTCTTCTCATTGTGATTGAGAAAAGAAGACTTCCATCACTTTCTCACCCCCACCTCTGTAAAGGGTTGTCATCTCCCTTCAAAAGTGATTCCTTGGTTGCAAGTCTCCTGATCAAAAGACTTGGGTTGGTTTTTGAGCACCTGATCAAAAGCTCATTGGTGTCAGGAACCTGATCAAAAATCTGAGTGGATTCCTACCAAGGGTAGTAGAAGAGTGGATGTACCCAGGTTGGGGAACCACTATAAAATTCTTGTGTCGCCTGGTTGTCTCCTTTTCCTTTGTTCTTGTTGTGCTTGTGATTTAGATTTATTGTTTGCTAGGTTATTAATTTCTATACTTTTGAATTAATAGTAGTTAAAAAATTTTTTAAGAATACTCTATTCACCCCCTCTAGAGTATTTCTGATCTAACACTCACTTTCAAAGATCAAACTTGTTCATTGGGAAGATTACTTTCCTAAATGAAGGTTGACTCATGGGGGCTTTCCCCTTTTCTTTGGCGCTAGCCTTCTTGGCAGCCTTACCTTTTCCACCGACGTGGCCAAGACCACTACCCTTCTTCAGAGTCGAAAACTCATCAATGAGAGGGAGAACAGTCTTCGGTGCTGAGAAACTCTCAACGATTTTTCTCTCTACCGCCAGTTTTTCTTCCAGCTCATCAAGATATTTTTCCTTCAGTTTTAATGTCTCATTCTAGCCCTTGAGTTCCTCTTTCAAGGAGTGGACTTCATCTCTAAGAGGAAGTAATTGTGCAATTTCTTCCTTTAGATTTTTATTCCACTGCCTTGAGGGAGGCAATCTCTTTTACCTGCTTTCGGACTAACTTATGGCATTTGTTAAAAGCCTTTCATAAGTGTTCATACTGAGCCATCAATTCTGATTCGTCTTCATCAGAAGAATAGTCCTCATGACCATTAGTGGACGTTTCAGAATCTGAGAGAATAGTGTGCGAGTTTACCTTCCCATGGTATCCAGAGTGTCCCACTTCCTCGTTAGATTGAACCATAAGCCCAAAGTAGGATTCTTCATTTTTAGATCTCGACTCACTCGAGTCACTATCGCTGAGAGTCTTCGACTTTTTGGCAACGAAGCTCTTTTCTTCGTTCTTCTTCCCTTTGAAGGATCTCTTCTCGTCCTTCCTGGTGCTATCTTTCTTCTTGTAAGGACACTCCTCAATCATGTGACCTGATTTATTGCAGCAATAACAAACAACGTCAAAAGAAAACTGTTTGTTCTGTTTGGATTTATACCTAATTTCCTTGTTGTAGCTTTTCTTGGAACGATCGCGGTCACGATATGATCTCCTGGAATCTGAAGAGAATGACTTATTTTTAATTTGTCTCCTCTTGCTTAGCAGCTTCTTGAACTGCTTGGAGAGGAGGGAAAATTCTCCATCTAATAGCTCGGAGCCAGACGTGCTTGGCTCAGAGTCTTCAGGAGTGTCAGGAGCTCGTGTCCTTATAGGTGACACGGCTTTAGATTTTCTTGAACCTTCTGCCTTCAGGGCCACAGACTTTTCTCTACTAAAAGTTCTGTTGTTCTGCTCCTCCTTCTTACGTGTATTCATTTGTAGCTCATAGGAGAGCAACTTTTCGAACAGGTTCTGACGGTCTATCTCCGGCAGCTTCCCAAATTCTCTAATGGAAATAACTTTTGTGTCCCAGTCCTTTGTCAAGGATCGAAGGAACTTGTTATTTAGTTCACCATAAGTGAAGAAGCAGTCATAGTTCCTGAGACCGTTCACTATCTTGAAGAACTTCTCAAAACTGTCTGCTATGGAGTCATCGACACCTTGCTTGAAGGCTTTGTACATCTGGTACAACAATGATCTACGATCGTCTCTCAGTTCTTTAGTACCTTCCATCAGGACAACAAGACAGTCCCACATCTCTTTGGCAGATTTACAGTGGAATAAGTTCTGGAGAATTGAATCGTCCACTGCACTTGCTATGATATTCTTTGCCTTCTTGTCAAGGGAGACTAAGGCAATCTCATCCTTAGTGAGATCCATCACCTTTTTGGGAATCATGGTCGTAGGATTTATTGTTGATGTATGAGTATGGATGTGAGGTCCTTCTTCCACTATCTGGAAAATCCTTGGATCAGCAGCTTCCATGTAGAACCATACTCGTTCTTTCCACATGGGAAAGTTTTCCTTTGTGCATACCGGTAGCTTCATGGATGACATGTCTTTGCTTCTTTCCATTGTGAATGTGTGGAATCTCTGAACGCTAGATCAGGGATCTTGATCAAGGTGTTAACCTTATTGACCAACCTCCCTCTGATACCAATTGAAAGTATCTAGCGTCTACCTAAATCACCTAGAGGGGGTGAATATGTGATGTTCGTGTCTTTTTGTGGAATAAAAATTATCTCAAAGACAAGCACGCAAACTGTAACACCCCTTATCCGTCACATAACATATAGAAGTAGGTCCGGCCGGGGCCCGACGCCATATACCACAGACAGACGGGAAGGTTACGCAATGGAAACCATCCTACCAATAACCAACGTCCTACACAGAGTACATTCTAGCGGAAGCAATTTAAAAGTTACAAGAATAAGAACCCAGCCAAACAGCCTGAATGTCCACTACAATAACATAATAGGAATGAACATACAAATGCACAAGTACATGGCCTTAAGACCTTACAATAGTTTTCTCAAATTTAAGTGTCTTACAAACCTCGGCACGCAGGCCGGTCATACTTGAGTATAAAAGAAAACACTCAAAAATTTAGGCCTTCGAGGGCCGGCTCAGCAACAAGGGCTTTTGCTCGCTATTTGCCACTTGGCTCCGCAGCACCTGCAAGCAACAATCCACCGAGCGGTGGCAAACAAAAGCAACGGTCAGCTATGCTGACCAAATTTTAACGATCCTGCCCCTAAACTCGGGGCGGCGATGCTCCTTCCCTGCACTTTATTAGCATTGCCATAATAATAGAGAAATTCCACATCATCACAGGCGTAGGCTCGCATGGCCACACACCACGTGTTCTCAGGGCACATTCTCGGTGAACCCAGTCAAAGTCCGCGGTCTCACCACCGCCCTATGGACCGCAAATCTCGTGAGCATTTGAGTCTTTTCGACAGAAGTCACATCAATTGAAGACATCGACAGCCTAAGAACCCCCCTCTATACCATCGGTAGCCCTCTAACACCACGCTTCTGTTGCAATCTACCACGTAGAAAACCCGAAAAACAACCATCGGCGCGGAGTCTTCTCCGGACATTCATGCAATGCAACATCACCGATCCAGACCAACATGTCCAGGTAGGCTTCACACATCATGCCTATGTTTGTTTCTCGATTACGGACTCTACATATAAAACAACGGGGACTATTCATGTCTACCCGAAGGAACACCTCACACTCACCGCATACTCACGAGAGCGGGCTTCCTATGCAAGTGAAAAGAGGACTTCACATGTCCAAGATGAGTATCGTTACCCTAGCATTCCTCTTTGGCACCATGAAGATCTATACGGATGAAAAGTACCGTAATGTCCTCGCCTCCATAGATCCTAACTCGGCTTGCGATTTGGGGCTCCGAAGCTCCACCGGCGGCAGGATCTCTTTTCCTTCTCCTTCCTTACTCTCCCCTCTCTCTAGAACTTTAGAAAGAGGAAACCTAAATAGAATGAGGGTTTCTAAACCCTATTCCCGGGTATATCCCAGCAAGGACAGCCCTGAGCCGTTAGATCCCAAAATAAGAAAACAGATGGCCACGATTCGCACTTAAAATCCAAAACCTGGGCCGAACACGGCTTGTGACACGCCCGTGTCCAAGGCCGTGTGCCTCAATCGACGTCGAAACTATCGCGTCCCGAAAAGAACATGGGCTCTAGACACGCCCGTGTCAGGCTTGACACGCCGGTGTCATCTAGTACACGCCCGTGTACCCGAGCGTGTTCCTCCATCGGCACAGGACCAACATCAACCCGAGAAGAACATGGGTACTCGACACACCCGTGTCGAATTTGACACGCCTGTATCATGACTGAACACGCCTGGGATCCAGGCCGTGTTTCTCCACCGACACAACTCGGCTAACCACCCGAGTAGGACACGACCTGGTACACGCCTGTATCTCTGGCCGTGTTCGATATCTCGAGTACCTTTCGTCGAACACTCGAGACGATCGTCGAACCCGAGCACGATATAGCCCTGGACATGCCTGTGTCTCAGGCCGTGTTCGCTCTCTCGAGTGTCTTTCATCAACCACTCGAGTAGCTCGTCGAAACCGAACACGACACGGCCCTGGGACACGCCCGTGTCCCAGGCCGTGTGACCTCTACCAAGTCCTAGACTTGGCTCCAAGCGCCACTCGTCGCTCTTTTAAGTTTTGGTGCGTTACACGAACACAGAGATTTTTATAGTGGTTCCCCGTATTGGGTACGTCCAATGTCCCGCCTCACCTATCTACCACGAAGGGTAAGATTCAGCTACTTCACCTTTCTCAGATTATCACAATCTTACACCTCAGAGCAACGCTCCTATAACTCGGAGAACAAACTCTCCTACAATATCGATCCACAACCGAATCTACAAACTCGATCCACAGCCCGGATCTACAAACTCGATCCACTAATAGATCTACAAACTCGGAAGAACAAACTTCCGACAATCTCGGAGACAAAGCTCCTACAAGAGTTAAAAATAAATTTTACAATTTGCAATAAAAATTTACTCTTCCAGATATGAAATTTCCAAGGATCTTCTTTCTTGAAAACTGAAAAGCACTGTGAAGATGTTGAGGAAGAAAATCGAGAAAATGTAGATCTGAAAACTTTGGATTTGGCATGATCAAATAGATGTTGAAGAATCTTGGCATCTTGGATATATCGAATATTTTCTCCTTTCGAATCGATGGATCAAGAGCTTTGCGCAGAGAAGAATATCGATGAAGACATGCAGCTTCTCTCGATTTTGGAAAGTGCGAATTGTGATTATTGTAATGATTCTTCTAGTAATTATTAGGGTCAGCGATTTGTCTGAAAAGACTATTTATAGATCATCGACTAACGGTTATAAGTTATTAAGGAAAGATCCTCGTGGATCAATCATCATTAACTTAGATTAATTTGAAATCCCGTCAAAAGAATTGAAAAGAAAATTCTCTAAGTCCATTTCTCGAGAAGAACTTTATTGCTCGAGAAATGATTAGCTTTCTCGAGAAAAAGACAAGGCTTCTCGAGAAAAGACTTGGCAAAAATTCTTTGAAATAAAATATCTGATTTCTCGAGAAGGATATTATTTCTCGAGAAATGATTTGCTTTCTCAAGAAATAAGATGGTTTCTCGAGAAATTTACTTGCGTAAAATCTGTGAAGTGAAGAATTGATTTCCCGAGAAGAATATGATTTCTCGAGAAAAGAATCGCTTTCTCGAGAAATGGCCTGACCTTCTCGAGAAATTTACTTAACGACAATTCTGTAAACTAAGCATTGATTTCTCGAGAAATAATTGATTTCTCGAGAAAAAGAATTAGCTTTCTCAAGAAATTATTTGGCCTTCTCGAGAACTACATTGCTTTCTCGAGACATGGACTTGATTTCTCGAGAAATCTTCAAGGCATTTCTCGAGAAAAAGACTTGGAATATTTTCAGACAATTTCCCGAGAAGTCTTATGATTTCTCGAGAACAACTTTGCTTTCTCAAGAAATGAACTTAGACTTCTCGAGAAATACATGTCATTTCTCGAGAAATGGACTTAGGAAATTTTTCAAGAAAATTTTCTTTTCTTCTTTGTTGAAACCAGCAACCCTTCCTTTCTTCCATTTCTTTAGTACTTGAAAATGAAGTGCATCTCAATAGAGATGTTACACAAGAATCAACACCATGAATCACACAATGAGGGATTACATTTCATGGTCTTGTGTTTGGTGACTCATTATAAACTGACATTGGTCTACACTTGACAATAATGACCTGCAAACACTCAACTAAAGGATGACATCAAATACAAACTTAATTCATCATAGTTCAAGGGTGACTTCACACAAATCTATTTTATTGTGGATACAATACCCAACAAACATCCTTCATGAACATAAACATCCAAACAGGACAACTCATGATATGCATACCACTGGATTTAATATAAGTATAGAAATAACTTTTATGTTAGTTAAAATATAGTGACTTTGGTTTAAAGCAATGATATGCATGAGGTAGTCAAATGATACTTTTATACTTTTAAAAATAACTAACATGCAATCCTAACATAAAACCTTCCCAGAAAGTAAGTAAAATCAACCAGTCATCAAAAAGAGACTAAGCAGCTAGTAGGTATCATAATACAAAAACTCTGGTGGGCGTCAACAACCTAATACGAACCCACCAACAAGAAAAATGAGTATGTCTAAACTAATCAATAGAACAACACTACCTCACACTGGTGAGGAAAAGACGTCTACAATAACAACAGAAAACCAACAACCACCAAACCTAGCCTCTCAATAGGCTACTGCTCCCACCATGAGGCATTCCAAAGAAAAGAATACCTCAGCAAGAATATACAAGTGGCAAATAAATTCAACAATAGATAATCAAAAGAAAGCAAAAATGCGTTATCAACCCCAACCACGGGAATGGCTAACAAACCTCAGCTAATAAGTCAAACTATAACAAGTAAGGTAGAATTTTCAACAGTGGAGTAAGGGAAGTTGCACCAAGTGCGGAATGAAGCCATGCTTCGATATAATCTGCAAAAGTAAGCATCCAACATATGCCTATACAATAGGAAGAAAAGAGACTGAACAACTCTAAACACGTGAATCATTAACACTAGAAAAAATGGTTCTGAGTTGGTGGTCACAATGTCCAACACGAACTAACAGACCCAAAAATCTCAAGAAGGCACTGCGGTTCCATCACAACCCAACAGTCCAAACATCTCAAAAGGCACTGTGGTAGTGGCAATAAGGTCCAACACAACCCAACAGTCCAAACATCTCAAAAAGGCACTATGGTGGTGGCAACAAGGTCCAACAAACCCAATAGTCCATGAGAAAACATCAACAACCACCAAGTGTAATGATTCATGAGACGACACTAGGTTGGTGGTCCTTTATCCACTGCCAACCATGGGCCACACGTAAACATCCAAAAATACCTATAAAACCTCAATCAAAACACAGGGCTTCTCCAATGACAAGAAGGAAGAAAATCTGAAATTCACTCTAAGGCCCATACTCGACGAATTGGACTCAATTCGGCGAGAAAATACTAAGTCTATGCTGATTCGTCGAGTATACTCAAAGAATGCAGTAGATACATGACGAACTATACTTGGCAAAAATCAATTGTCTTAATGATACTCAACGATTTAGCATAATTACCTTGATACTTGATGAATCGACAAAATTAATTAAGTCCACGGAAATTCGTCGAGTATACTCGACGCCTCGCTGAGTCCACTCAGTGCCTAGACTTAACTCCATGATTTTACTTCACTCAATGCCTTCACTCGATGCTCTCGACGCCAACTGACAATACTCGACGAATTCATTGAGATTACACGACGCTTTTGACTTAACCTCGCCGACACTCGACGCTCTCGATGCCAAAGACATATCACTCAACGCCAAACCTATAACTCGACGAACTCAATATCTAATACTCAACTAATGCAGAATCACTCAATGCCGAGACTAATACTCCACGAATTCATCGAGATTACTCGACAAATCTGACTTAGACTCACAGATCACTCGACGCACTCGACTCCTAAGTCTCATTCACTCAACGCAAAAGACGATATTCGAAAAATTTGACTTAATCCCAGACCATACTTGACGAATTCCAATCAGGCTAACCCAACCATACTCGACGAATTTTTTAAACCTAAGCCAAAGGTCATATTCAACGAATTTGTTTATACTTAGACTGTCATATACGATGTAATTACCTAGACAAACTGTCATATCCTCAAAGAATCCTACTTAAACTAACTATCATAAACTCGATGGGTTAACCTGGACTAACAATCATATACGATGAATCCTACCTTTACTTGACTGGGAATTTTACACTATTCAATAGATTGAACTTGGCCAATCCCTACACTACTTCAAATCCTAAGGAGGGAAGAAGAAAACAACAAGAAAACATACGGAAAAAGACTTGGCAAGGGGAAGAAATCACCACTTGCCTCTAACTCCAGAAATCCGGCGACACAAGCAACCTTTCTCATTGATCCGGCCGTAAAAACACCTTGGCTACACTTCCTGTGTAACACCTCCCCTGTAGTGGACGTATAATATGGGTCCGGCCGGGGCCCCACAACATACGAACGCCACAGCTTTAGTATTATAAGTTGATATAGCTATCCCAAACTCAAAACACTTGCACAACACAGCGGAAAACCAAGCACGACCAGAAGTTATCCACTAACCAAAAGAGTTACAACTAAGGCCTTAAGGCCTACCACAAATGTCCAAAGTAAATAGTACAATCAAACATGAATGTGCTCAGCACTCCTAGTCTACCTCGGCATGCAAGCCGGACAAAATAGTCTCAAACAACATCATCATAACTGTAGTGCTACAAAAGAGGGAAAAACACTTCATGGGGCTTAGGCCTTTTTGGCCGGCGTGCTAGCTCCTGCGTGCGATCCTTGCCCTGTAAAAATTATTAGTAACGTGGGTCAGCAAAGGCTGACCTCAAACTGTGTAACAACACATCTCCTCCCGGCCGCCCCTAACGGACCCCGGGGAACCCTCCAACCTGCAAGTCAGCACTTCATATGCAAATAAACATCTATAAATAGAAAAGCATTAAAACAGGCTTGGATGTCTCAATCATCAAACATGTTCTCTATTGGTTGAGCATATAAAGAAAAGGGCCTACTATGCAACATGAATGCAACACCCGGGCTTCACCCAAGGTACCCTGCAACGTATGCATCTAGCACAACATCACATCATTTGGGTACTCACATTTCCCCAATTGGCATAAAGCCGCAAACATTGAGGGAGACACAACTCCCTCACACGGCGCACAGGCCGCCACATGGAATTCTTGCCAAGGCCCCACCCGCTCGTGGGCTTAGCCCCGGGCTTGCCTGCAAGCTCTGACGTCTCATGTCAGGATTCCAACAACCACAGACTGACCGATTCTAAGAAGCCTTGCTGGACCCCACCCGCTCATGGCCTCTTTGCCCGGGCTTGCCCCAAGCTTGGCATTCTCGTCAGTCTCACAGAAGGGGACTAGTCTCGCCGGGACACTCTCCACACATGACGTACATGTCACGGGATAGCCAGCCGACCACGGAGACATAGCCACGCCTTGGCACAGCACAACCAAGACTAAACACATCGCAATCCCTCTTTGTACCGCAGCGTTCCCGCGCACCAAGGAAAACATCTCCAACTCGTGCGGAGCTAACCTTGTCCACCAAGGAAACCATCTCCATTCTCATACGGAGCTAACCTTGTCCCTCAAGGAAACCATCTACTGCCACGAGGAGCTAACCTTGACCGGGTTCGACTGCACGTACCCTTTTTCAAGCAAACAGGACAATCACCACCACAACACAAACGACATCTTGCCGCAACGGAAAATCTCTACGAATCCCTAAGTTCGTATGTACATCACCGAGTCGGACTAACGGTCGCGACTACGGCTTCACCCACCATGCCTAATCCACTAGCGAAGCGGATCTCTAATGCAAAGTATGCCGGGGACGGACTCAATCAACCCGGAGGTTCCTCTTGAACCTTGGCAAACCAAAGCCCCTCTCATTTGAGAGTTTGGTGCCCAAAAATCTAGAAGAAAACGATGCTAAAAACGTGCATCCTAAAGACCGAGAGGAGAGATGTCGTTACCTTCCGACTCCTCTTTCTTGCCATGGCAAAATAGCCGGATGGAAATCTTCGCAGCGGTCTAAGCTTCACGGATCCGGACTCGGCTCGCGATTTGGAGCACCGAAACCCTTCCTACAGCCCAAGACCTTCTTCTTCTTCCTCCTTGCTCTAGCTTTTCTCAAGATCTTAGAAAGAGAAACTTGGAAAACAAAATGAGCGTTTCCAACCCTGAATTCGGTCTTAACTCCCCAGGAGATGGCCTGAACCGTTAGATCCTAAAACCAGAAAAAGAATGGCCGCGATTCGCCTGGAAAAATAGAAGACCTGGGCCGAACACGGCCTGGCACACGCCCGTGTCCAGGGCCGTGTGCCTCATTCGCCGTCTCAAATCGACGCGCCTGGAATCAGACACGGGCATTCGACACGCCCGTGTTCAATCCGACACGCCCGTGTCCCTAGTGACACGGCCGTGTGTCCTGCCGTGTGTCTCCAACGACACGGCCCCAACACCAACCCGAGAGGTGACACGGCCTGGGACACGCCCGTGTCCCAAGCCGTGTGCCAAGTCTCGACACCCGTCGACAGGCTTTGTGTCGACACCGCGGAAAAACGTCGAGCGAAGATCGTCGACCAAGCGGGACACGCCCTGTGACACGCCCGTGTCACAGGCTGTGTGCCCCAGTCTCGACACCTTGTCGAGCAAAAGTGTCGACACTTGGGATGAGTGTCGACACGGCCTCGACACGCCCTGCGACACGCCCGTGTCGCAGGCCGTGTGCCCCCCTCTCGACACTTTGTCGAGCGAAAGTGTCGACACTTGGGCCGAGTGTCGACACGGCCTCGACACGCCCTGCGACACGCCCGTATCGCAGGCCGTGTGCCCCACTCTCGACACTTTGTCGAGCGAAAGTGTCGACACCTGGGCCGAGTGTCGACACGGCCTCGACACGCCCTGCGACACGCCCATGTCGCAGGTCGTGTGCCTCCTGCCAGAAACCCAAAAATTTCCAGAACAGCAGACTGAACCCCTTGCAAAAACTGGGGTGTTACAACTCTCCCCCACTTAACAGAATTTCGTCCCGAAATTTCAAAACAGAAGAGGTACAAAACTTAAATTGTACCTGACGAAAATAGTTCTGGATAGTCTTCTAGCATGGCCTGTTCTCGCTCCCAAGAGAACTCCTTACGACCGCAGTTGTCCCAACGAACTTTCACAAGTTTAACTTCTTTATTCCGCAGCTGCCGAATCTCCGAATCTTCTAAAGCGATTGGAAGGACTCGCGTCCTCAAGTCTTCCTCAATCGGCACCGATGCCGGCTCAATCACCACGCTAGCCTCCACCAAGGCTTTCCTCAACACGGAGACGTGGAAGACGTCATGTAATCCACTCAAATCTGCGGACAACGCCAACCGATAGGCTGCTTCTCCTACACGCTCAACAATTTCAAAAGGCCCCAAAAACCTTGGACTCAACTTCTTGAGTCGGCGAACCCGTGAGACGCCTTTGAACGGCTTGACCTTCAGATAAACCCAATCACCAACTGCAAATTCCAACTTCCGGTGACGAGCATTAAAATATTTTGCTTGCCTGTCTTGTGCCACCTTCATACGCTCTTGGATGGTCTGTACCATCTCACAAGCGTCAACTACCGCACCATTTCCCAAAAGTTTGGTGTCTCCCGCCTCTGCCCAAGACATTGGCGTTCGACACCGCCTCCCATACAAAGCTTCGTATGGCGCCATCTTTATACTAGCTTGAAAACTGTTGTTGTACGCAAATTCTACCATGAAGAGGTGATCCTCCCACCTCTTGCCAAAATCAAGAACGCACATCCTCAACATGTCCTCCATAGTACGGTTCATTCTCTCCGTTTGCCCATCAGTTTGAGGATGGAACGCCGTACTAAACTTTAGATTCGTGCCCAAGCTCTTCTGAACCAATCTCCAGTCCTTGGACGTAAACCGTCCATCTCGATCACTGACTATGCTCTTAGGAATTCCGTGCAGTCGCACAATGTTGCGAACATACAACTCCACCAGCTTCTCCACGCTGTCCTCTTTCCGATTTGGGATGAAGTGAGCCACTTTGGTTAGGCGATCCACGATCACCCAAATAGCATCATTCCCATGCTGCGATCTAGGCAACCCATGCACAAAGTCCATGGAGATGTCCTCAAATTTCCATTCAGGAATTGGAAGGGGCTTCAGGAACCTGCCCGGTTTCTGACATTCGGCCTTCACCAAGGCACATGTTTGGCAACGACTCACATACAAAGCTATATCTCGCTTCAACCCCGGCCACCAAAAGGATTTCTTCATATCCAAGTACATCTTTGTACTGCCCGGGTGAATGGAGTACTTTGAGAAGTGAGCCTCAAACATCAACTTCTCACGGAGATTGCCAAACTGCGGTACACAAACCCTTCCATCCTTTCTCAAGATTCCCCCGATCATCTCCCAGGTGCTGCTCTCGCCCGTTTGAGCCTCCAACACAAAAGGTTGAAACTCCACATCTAATCGAGTCGCTTCCCGAATACGATTGGACAAGTCGTTTTGCACTTCAATCCAGTTCAACCGAGCCACGCTAGATTCGCCTCTCGCAACACATTCCAATCCAAGGGACCCCATTCCCGTACCAACCGCTCATCATGAGCTTCGATCCAATTTCCTTGCCTCGAGTACTTTCTACTCAACGCATCCGCCACCACATTGGCTTTACCCGGCGTATACTGGATCGCCACTTCGTAGTCTCCAAGAAACTCAACCCATCTGCGTTGCCGCATGTTCAAGTCCTTTTGATCCAAGAGATACTTCAGGCTTTTATGGTCCGTGAAGATCTCCACTCTTGTGCCATAAACATAATGCCACCAAATTTTCAGTGCGAAGATTACCGCCGCCAGCTCCAAATCATGGATGGGGTAATTCCTCTCATGAGGTTTCAGCTGTCTAGACCCAAAAGCTATCACCTTCCCATGTTGCACCAAAACGCAACCCAAACCGCATCCCGATGCTTCACTGAAAATTTGAAATCCATCGGTCCCTTGCGGTAAACTCAGGATCGGAGCCATCATAAGCCTCTCCTTCAGGGCCTCAAATGCTTGACCGCACTCTTGGGTCCACACAAATTTATGGTCTTTGCGAGTGAGAGAGGTGAGGGGTAGAGCTATCTTCGAGAAATTCTCCACGAATCTCCTATAATACCCGGCTAGTCCAAGAAAACTTCGGACTTCCGCCACGGTCCTCAACACCGGCCAATCTCTGATGGCCTCCACTTTCGCTGGATCCACTGCCACCCCATCACCACTAATCACGTGGCCCAAAAATGCCACCTTCTCCAACCAGAACTCGCATTTGGAGAACTTTGCATACAACTCATTCTCCCTCAACACTTGCAAAACCATTCTTAAGTGGGTCTCATGCTCCACTTGCGATTTGGAATACACCAAAATATCATCAATGAAAACAACCACAAAAGAATCCAAGTATTCCCGGAATACCCGATTCATCAGATCCATGAACACCGATGGTGCGTTCGTCAACCCAAACGGCATCACCGTAAACTCAAAGTGTCCATACCTTGTACCAAAGGCAGTTTTGGGTATGTCCTCATCTCGAATTCGCAGTTGATAGTAGCCTGACTTCAAGTCCAGTTTCGAATATACCACTGACCCCACCAATTGGTCGAACAAATCGTCTATCCGAGGGATCAGATACTTATTCTTGACGGTCAATTTGTTCAGCTCTCGGTAGTCTATACATAGGCGCATGCTACCGTCCTTCTTCTTTACAAACAACACCGATGCGCTCCACGGTGAAGAACTGGGTCTAATATACCCTTGCTCCAACAGTTCCTGCAACTGTACCTTAAGTTCCGCCAACTCCTTTGGTGCCATCCTAAAGGGAGGACGCGACACCGGTCTAGCCTCCGGCACTAGCTCGATCGAAAAGTCGATCTCCCGCCGAGGAGGCGCTCCAGGAAGTTCATCCAGAAACACATCCTTGAACTCTGCCACCACAGGCACTTCCTCAATAAACAGTTGGGAGAGACGAACCTCCAGTAATGCTACAAGCGCTACACCACCCTGGTTAACCGCCCGCACCAACTGCATGGCCGATATCAGGGAACAGGCCACTCCCCCAAGGCCCTCAAACTTGACTTCTGTTTGCAATTTACTCCTTAGAGTCACTACCTTGGATAAACAATCAATACTGGCGCGCTGCTCTGCAAGCCAGTCCATGCCCAAAATGACATCGAACTCTACTAATGGTAACACTGCCGCTACCAGAGCGAAGACAACTCCGTCTAGCTCCCAACAAATGCGCCTTTTAGCCCCGGTGGTCATAGATGACCCATTGGGCATGCGCACTTTCAGCTCTGCTCCCGACGAGAAAGACTCAACTCCTATTCTCCGGATGAAGCTCTCCGCAAGAAAGGAGTGCGATGCTCCCGTATCAAACAATACCCTAGCGGGGTATCCGGAAACTAACACGAAGCCTACAATATAGACATTACACAAAAGTCTAAAAGGATGAAGCACAAAATTTAAACTTAAATTCTCTTCATACCTGTCACTACATCAGTCTGGCGGATCGCTTCTTGCTGTCCAAAGTTGTAAGCCCTTGGTTGCACCGGTTGGAACCGAGAAGCGCTCGACTCCGCCATCTTTCCTTTCTCTGCAGCACTGGGGCCCGAGCGCACAGACTGCTCCTGCTTTGACTCTTGCCCCGCTCCCCCTTGCTGACAAGCACGGGCTATATGCCCAACCTTCCCGCAGTTGTAGCACGTCGGCGGTCCCCTAGAGTGGGAACCCCCAGGCGTCCAGTTGCTCCTCTCACCAGATCTGGAAGTGTAAGGCTTCTTCCTCCACCTACTCCCATCAGACTTTCCATGAGATTGGGAAGGCTTCCCTTCCCCTTGCTTGGGAGTAAAACCCTTACGGCATTGGGTTCGCTCCAAATCATTCTCCAAACTCCTGGCGGCTTCAACTAGCTCATTAAATCCCGCCCTCTTCATGGAGATGAGGGGTTGTCTCAAATTTTCCCTCAACCCTTGGTAGAAGAGGTTATCCCTCTCTACATCATCCTCCATTGTCGTTCCCGCATAACGACCCAATCGGGTGAACTCTTGCACGTACTCATCCACTGTCTTGTCTCGCTGCATTAGATGCAGAAACTGCCTCTGCAGGGCCAATCGTGTTGAAACTGGGATATACCTCTTAAGAAAAGCGTCCCCGAACTCTTCCACTGACGGGGTGCGTCCCGGGAACTGGCGGCCGCTATGGCTCACCCACCACAACTTGGCGTCTCCTTCCAACATGAACGCCGCATACTCAGCTTTCTTTTCCTCTGGCGTCTCTGCCGCCCTTAGTAGTTCTTGAATACGAACCCACCAATCATCCGCATCCGTTGGCGTTCCAACACCCTTGAAAGACGGGGGATGGAAACTCAGGAAGTACTTCATGTGCCGATCTCCATGTCCGACAACTACCCTCTCCGCCAAAGGCTCCACTCGCCTGGCTTCTGCTCCTGGCACGGCCGTTGCCGTATCTGGTGTGGCAGGGGCTGCCACCTGAGCCGCTGCTGCAGCTTGAGCTGCCACCATCGCTTCTGCAAGCATGCGGCAGAAGTCGGCCGGGTCTACACCCGTGCCCAAAAGACCTGGAGCAGTAGCACTGCTCGCCGAGAGATCATCCCTTACTCTTGAAGTGCCCGCCTCGTTGCTTGCACTCTTCAGGAAGACAAGAAATAAGGGATTAGTCTCCAATCTCAAGACTAAAACATAAGGACACTCATGGTCCCACGTTACTCTTATGTGGATAACTTCTCTACGCACTGACCTTGAATCTAACCTCGCTCTGATACCAAAATGTAACACCTCCCCTGTAGTGGACGTATAATATGGGTCCGGCCGGGGCCCCACAACATACGAACGCCACAGCTTTACCAAACTCAAAACACTTGCACAACACAGCGGAAAACCAAGCATGACCAGAAGTTATCCACTAACCAAAAGAGTTACAACTAAGGCCTTAAGGCCTACCACAAATGTCCAAAGTAAATAGTACAATCAAACATGAATGTGCTCAGCACTCCTAGTCTACCTCGGCATGCAAGCCGGACAAAATAGTCTCAAACAACATCATCATAACTGTAGTGCTACAAAAGAGGGAAAAACACTTCATGGGGCTTAGGCCTTTTTGGCCGGCGTGCTAGCTCCTGCGTGCGATCCTTGCCCTGTAAAAATTATTAGTAACGTGGGTCAGCAAAGGCTGACCTCAAACTGTGTAACAACACATCTCCTCCCGGCCGCCCCTAACGGACCCCGGGGAACCCTCCAACCTGCAAGTCAGCACTTCATATGCAAATAAACATCTATAAATAGAAAAGCATTAAAACAGGCTTGGATGTCTCAATCATCAAACATGTTCTCTATTGGTTGAGCATATAAAGAAAAGGGCCTACTATGCAACATGAATGCAACACCCGGGCTTCACCCAAGGTACCCTACGACGTATGCATCTAGCACAACATCACATCATTTGGGTACTCACATTTCCCCAATTGGCATAAAGCCGCAAACATTGAGGGAGACACAACTCCCTCACACGGCGCACGGGCCGCCACATGGAATTCTTGCCAAGGCCCCACCCGCTCGTGGGCTTAGCCCCGAGCTTGCCTGCAAGCTCTGACGTCTCATGTCAGGATTCCAACAACCACAGACTGACCGATTCTAAGAAGCCTTGCTGGACCCCACCCGCTCATGGCCTCTTTGCCCGGGCTTGCCCCAAGCTTGGCATTCTCGTCAGTCTCACAGAAGGGGACTAGTCTCGCCGGGACACTCTCCACACATGACGTACATGTCACGGGATAGCCAGCCGACCACGGAGACATAGCCATGCCTTGGCACAGCACAACCAAGACTAAACACATCGCAATCCCTCTTTGTACCGCAGCGTTCCCACGCACCAAGGAAAACATCTCCAACTCGTGCGGAGCTAACCTTGTCCACCAAGGAAACCATCTCCATTCTCATACGGAGCTAACCTTGTCCCTCAAGGAAACCATCTACCGCCACGAGGAGCTAACCTTGACCGGGTTCGACTGCACGTACCCTTTTTCAAGCAAACGGGACAATCACCACCACAACACAAACGGCATCTTGCCGCAACGGAAAATCTCTACGAATCCCTAAGTTCGTATGCACATCACCGAGTCGGACTAACGGTCACGACTACGGCTTCACCCACCATGCCTAATCCACTAGTGAAGCGGATCTCTAATGCAAAGTATGCCGGGGACGGACTCAATCAACCCGGAGGTTCCTCTTGAACCTTGGCAAACCAAAGCCCCTCTCATTTGAGAGTTTGGTGCCCAAAAATCTAGAAGAAAACGATGCTAAAAACGTGCATCCTAAAGACCGAGAGGAGAGATGTCGTTACCTTCCGACTCCTCTTTCTTGCCATGGCAAAATAGCCGGATGGAAATCTTCGCAGCGGTCTAAGCTTCACGGATCCGGACTCGGCTCGCGATTTGGAGCACCGAAACCCTTCCTACAGCCCAAGACCTTCTTCTTCTTCCTCCTTGCTCTAGCTTTTCTCAAGATCTTAGAAAGAGAAACTTGGAAAACAAAATGAGGGTTTCCAACCCTGAATTCGGTCTTAACTCCCCAGGAGATGGCCTGAACCGTTAGATCCTAAAACCAGAAAAAGAATGGTCGCGATTCGCCTGGAAAAATAGAAGACCTGGGCCGAACACGGCCTGGCACACGCCCGTGTCCAGGGCCGTGTGCCTCATTCGCCGTCTCAAATCGACGCGCCTGGAATCAGACACGGGCATTCGAAACGCCCGTGTTCAATCCGACACGCCCGTGTCCCCAGTGACACGGCCGTGTGGCCTGCCGTGTGTCTCCAACGACACGGCCCCAACACCAACCCGAGTGGTGACACGGCCTGGGACACGCCCGTGTCCCACGCCGTGTGCCAAGTCTCGACACCCGTCGACAGGCTTTGTGTCGACACCGCGGAAAAACGTCGAGCGAAGATCGTCGACCAAGCGGGACACGCCCTGTGACACGCCCGTGTCACAGGCCGTGTGCCCCAGTCTCGACACCTTGTCGAGCAAAAGTGTCGACACTTGGGACGAGTGTCGACACGGCCTCGACACGCCCTGCGACACGCCCGTGTCGCAGGCCGTGTGCCCCCCTCTCGACACTTTGTCGAGCGAAAGTGTCGACACTTGGGCCGAGTGTCGACACGGCCTCAACACGCCCTGCGACACGCCCGTGTCGCAGGCCGTGTGCCCCACTCTCGACACTTTGTCGAGCGAAAGTGTCGACACCTGGGCCGAGTGTCGACACGGCCTCGACACGCCCTGCGACACGCCCGTGTCGCAGGCCGTGTGCCTCCTGCCAGAAACCCAAAAATTTCCAGAACAGCAGACTGAACCCCTTGCAAAAACTGGGGTGTTACATCCTGAAACTTTTCAAGGAAAAAAGGGTGAAAACTGAATAACCTAATCTCCAAAATTTCAAGAAATGGGAAAAACACACCACACATACGTAGATCTCGACGAGAGCAATCCGAATCTCGCCTCCAATGATGATTTCGTGCACCGGAGCTCCTACAATCGACGACCGAAAGTCTAGAAATGTCTGTTGTTCTTCTCTTTCGCAAAACAATACGACAGCTTGACAAGAAGACTATGAATACGGTTTCTGTCAAATTTTAAGACTATTTATACTTATAATATATTAATAATATAATAAAATATTATTATTAACACTTAAATGTACAAACAATCGATAAATATAATCAACCCAGATTTTCATGAAATTCGCACCGAAGCTAAATATCGATGCTACGAAGCAAAAAACAAAGTCAAAATCAAAATACGACAAACCAAACTCGTGTCGAAACTCCCCGATGTCCAAAACACCAACTATCCCAAAAAGGCTCCACCGAGTTCCAAAACTAACCCGGCTTGCAAGTGATATCTCAAAAATACACTAGAGATTAGCCAAGCTAATATTCTAAGTCAAAACCTCAGATACCAAATGAGCAACAGTCATGCTCCAGCAATGGTACTTATCAACTACGCGTTAACATAACACACTGATGTTAAAAATACGCCACTAAAGGAATTAAAATAAACATCGAAAATCAGGGGCATTGCAGCAGTGATCAACCGTCAGTTTTGCCTTCTTGCTTCTGAGAGTCTTTAGTAACCAAGGTGATTGCAATGGAATATAGATTCGCAAGAGGTCTTGGAATTGAGATCATTACTTCGATTAACTTCAAGAATTGTAAGTCGTGTATGGAGAGCTATCTTTTGGGCGAGGACCTTCGGGAGGTCATCTGTGGAGATGATAGGCAAGAGGTGGTTGATGCTGCTGGCAATGCTAATGTTGTGAGGGCTTGGAGAAAGACAAATGCGAAAGCGAAGTTTGTTATGAAGTGTGCTATCTCATCAGAACTCTTTGACCACATCATCGGATGTCGGTCTGCTGCTAAGATTTGCACTTCCCTCGATGGGTTGTTCAACAGGAAGAATGTAGTAAGGCTACAATTTCTGGAAAATGAGTTTGCAAGGGCCACTCAAGGAGAACTGGCCATCTTGACGTTCTTCCTAAAGATGAAGAACTTATGCGCTGAGATTTCAGCGTTGGACCCTGATGAGCCTATTTCAGAGGCGAAGCTGAAGAGGAATATAATCTGCAGCTTGTGGAAGGAATATGTGGTCTTTGTCCCTTCTGTTCAAGGCTGGGCCACTCAGTCATCTTTGTTGGAGCTGGAGAACCTGCTGGATTCGCAAGAGATCTTGGAAAGATAGATGGTTGGTGTTACTGTCTCTGAAGGAGGTAGTGAGGCGCTCTTCTTTGGGAAGAAGAAGAGATGGGAGACGAAGAAGACTGATGCTGGGGATGGACCTTCAACTTCTTATAAGCAGGAGGGGAGTGTTGTTCCTAAGCGTGATTGGAAGAATAAGAAGGATTGGATTAAGTTCTACAGGTGCAACCACACAGGTCACTTCAAGAAAAACTGCAAGGTCAAGCTACAGCCGGGATATGTTGCATACAAAGAGGAGGCTGGTTCCACTGCTGAGGAAGTTGGATGGGGAAATGCGTTCATGACGGGCACGTGTGTCCGTGCATTATCCACCATTGACTACAAAGATGACTGGATTATGGACTCAGGGTGTGGTCATCACCTCACCGGGGATGAGTTGAAGTTCTCTTCTCTGCACACGTTCTTAGGTAACGAAGCTATAATAACTACCGATGATACTGTTCATGCATTCGAGAAGGAGGGTGTTGTTTCTTGAGGTAGTGATAATGGTCCACTCACCTTAAGGAATGTCTATCATGTACCAGTCAAGAAGAAGAACCCCTATTCAATGAACAATGCAGTAGATGCAGGCTATCGCGTTCTGTTTGGTCTAACAGAAGTGAAGCTTCTTCGCAACGTGTCAGAGATTAAGGCTGACGTTGCTCATGTAAGGAGAAGGGTTAGGGACTTGTTTGTATTATCAACAAGTTGCTATGTGGATCGTATGAGAGCCAACGATAGTGAAGCTATCTGGCATGAGCGGCTGGGACATGTTATGATGTACAAGCTGAAATCTATGGAAGTGAAGACCCTTATGAAATGATTTCCTAGGTTGTCATCCTTCAACGACAGTCATTTCTGCACAGGGTGTTAATATGGAAAGGCTCATTTCCTTCCATTTGACAAGTCACAGACCAGGTGTAAAGTATCATTGGAGTGTATCCATAGTGATCTGATGGGGCCGACGATCATAGCTAGCATTGGAGGCAGCAAATACATACTGGTCTTGATTAATGACTGTAGGATCTTGTGGCGCCCTTAGAGGGGGGGTGAATAAATGTACTAATCAATTGATTTCGTACTTAATCTCCCCCTTTTGTTATTAGCAAAAGACGTTGGAAAAAAAATTGTAGCGAGGTGGAAATGCGGAAGCTGAAAGAGTATAAGTTATTTAGCACGAGGAGTAGGATATGGACATTAAAAACCATGGAATAGTATGAGCGTAAGATTTGGAATTTTATCAAAAAATGTATGCTATGAAATAATTAATTTAATAGGTGAATTTAAACATTGAAACTTGTCAGGCCAATATATCGAAAATAGGAAAATCGATGAAATGGAAGAGAAGAACTATGACCGGTCCAATTCTCATGAGAAGAAATTTTATAAATGATAATTATGTGTACATGTGAAGAGTGATTTAGTATACAGATTTCTTAAGAAATAATGTTACATGAAGGTTTGCAAGATATGGATACACGAAGCTAACATCTTTGCATAGAGAACCTCATGTCATAAAGAGTTTTCTTTTTAAAAAAAATGGCCAAGTTTGTTTGCACAAGACACTTTACAATCCTTGTCAAGGTGCTCAACCTCACAATGCTCATTAAGACTTATTAGGAGGGTGAGTAGAGCTTGATTGGAGTATCCTAGTCATATGTAATTGTTTTTTTTTTTTTATTCATTTTTGTTTGTAGAAACTTTGACTTAGGACTCCGAATTCACTTGTATTGCAAACACAAAAAAATGGTTTTTTCAGAATGGCCATCAGTTTTGAAAATCCATTTGAATGAGGCATAAATGAAAATGTTAGCGATGTATTCGAATCTTTGAAACAAACCAATAGCATGTAAGAAGAAACTTAAGGATGTGTAATTATCAGCTCGTGTCAGTGTGAGCACATTATCAAGCATAAAATGTTACTCATACTTAGAGGCATGCGGAAACAAGTCTATTCAAGTTCTAGTCATCAACGATATAGGTAGATATCAAGAGCACGACAAGTTAAAAACAATGTTCAAACAACTCATTAACTAATAATCACACAGGTACTAGGTATCGTATCCTGATAAGCATCCAAAACTTTACGGTAATACTAGAAACAGGTTTTGAAAAAAAAATTACAGAATGTTTGGAAAGTGTGGCTGAAATATGAACTATCGCACGCGGTAGCGATACCGCGCGGCGATAGAGGTTTTTGATATTAAAGGCGAAAAAACCGAAGGGGGCTGACACATTTCCTGCTTTGACCGACCCTGGGCTGTTTGGCATCATCTTCTTCAGCGGAAACCCTCAAGAACTCCAAAAGGTAAGGTTAGATCCCTCTTTATGGTTGTGTTTTACTTCAAAAAAAATATAGATCTGCACTCTAGAGTATGAAAGGAGATAGATCTAGGAAAAAAATTTGATTTTGGTCATACATTTTGTTAAGAAACAATTTGTGAAGACAAAAGGTCATTTTGATACAAAAAAGGAGTTATAGGTGGTAGATCTTCGAGATGGATTGAATTTTATAACTTTACTGAATTTACTAGAGGAAATCTACACGAAATTTCAAAAGGGGAGAAGTTTTTACACTATCTCCCGGCGATAGTACTGTCGTCGGCGACTGAAAAGAAATTTTTGAAAATTAATTTTTTTGTTTGAATTAACACGATGTTGTCATAATGGTTTCAGGAAATGGCATCATCATCCCGTGCAAGAAAAAGTACCAGCCGCAACCCACATGCATCATATCAAACATACCCGGGGATTGAGAATGCGTTAGTTGGTATTGCTAAACTTTTGGATGAATCATTGCCACCACATATCTATGAACTACTTGTGGAGTCAGGTATAATGTCTCTCATTGTACCGAACACTTTTAGCTCCATCTTTGTACGGGATTTTTATAATAATTTGGAAGACCCTAAATATACTGGGTTGAATGGAGGAGTAAGGTCTCGAATCCAAGGAGTTGAAATAGACATTACTCATGCTGATTTGAGACGAGAATATAATCTTACCACTTGTGAGGAACATTTTATGGATATAGTGGAGAATTATCGAAAGGATCGTGATTGGAGTATATTGAACCAAGTCCTTCATGGAAAGGAAAATAGGAGTTTGATTCAAGACGTCTCATCACTCTCTCGCGATGCATTTGTGATGCAAGATATATTAAGAAACATGGTTATGTTGAAGTCCGGTGACACAAGGAAGATCACGGCTCAATTGAGCTTAGTTACGTACTATGTATTTGAGAGAGTCAAGTTTGATGTGGCGGATTTTGTGTTATCCATTATACGATATACGTATAAAATGAAGCATCCCCTTAGGAGGAAACTGAATACACTTCCTTTAGGAAGTGTTATTCAAAGGATCGTATATCAAAAATATGTCTGGATAGATCAAGAGTTCTACATTGATGATTGTATCCCGGTGATACATACCGTAGAACTAGCTAGAGGTCCATCTCCTAGGGCTACCTCATCATCAATACAATCACTCCAAAGAGGAGGTTCTTTGCGAGAATCCATTGAGGATCTAAGAGAGACTGTAGAGGAGATGAAAGAGGAACAAAGGCGTAGCCATTCCGGTTTTCGAAAATTCATGAAGTTTCTGGTAAAGGGGCTGAAACTAAAGCCAACTCCGGAAGAAGAATGAGAATGGGGGAGTCCAGTCGAGGATCCTCCATGACATTCGATAAGGCGGATGCGAAGGCCTAGAGAACCAACTCCGACTTCCAGTGAAGATGTGAATGTGTCTACTGAAGAGAACATGGATGAATGATTGTTTATTATCAGTGATGTAATATTTTGTGGTTTACTGAATCTAGGATATCGCCGGCGACAGTACTGTCGCCTGGCAATAGTGAAAACTCTATTAATTTGTGGTTTTGTTGTTTGTATTGTCTTTTTTCAGTGTTATCCTATGTGTTTTCCAGTTTTATGTTATGGTTTATGTTATGTATATGTGTTGTCCAGTTCTTAATTTTGATTTATAATTCTAAGATTCCAAGTTCTAATCTTAACCTTGAAAAGCGTGAATCATTAAGTGGTTTTGTGAAAATATCTGCTATTTGAGAATCTGTTCCAATAAAATTTATTTTAATATGTCCTTTCTTTATGTGATCCCTAATAAAATGATGACGAACATCTATGTGTTTGGATCTAGAATGTAATACGGGATTGTTCGTTAAATCGATAGCACTTTTGCTATCACATTTTAATTCAATATTATTTTGGTGTACGCCAAAATCTTCTAGTGTTTGTGTCATCCAAAGTGCTTGAGCACAACAACTACTAAGTGCAATATATTCGGCCTCAGTAGTGGAGAGGGCAACAGAATTCTGTTTCCTACTCGACCAAGAAATAAGTGTTGGGCCGATAAAGTGACAAGTGCCACTTGTGCTCTTTCGATCTAATGAACACCCCGCATAATCAGAATCAGAATATCCATGTAAAATAAAAGAGTCATTATGAGGATACCATAAGCCTAGTTTAGATGTTCCTATAAGATATCTAAAAATACATTTCACCGCTTTTAAATGTGATTCTTTTGGATTAGCTTGAAACCTAGCACATAAACAAACGGCGAACATAATATCGGGTCTAGAAGAAGTTAAATATAATAAAGACCCAATCATACTTCTATAAAGGGTTCGGTCAATTGAAACACCACTTTCATCTTTTCCCAATTTCAATGAAACACTCATAGGAGTATTTTCATGTTTAATGTTGTCAAATCCAAATCTTTTTAACATATCATGAATATACTTGGATTGACAAATAAAAATACCATCATGTTTTTGCGTAATTTGAAAACCTAGAAAATATGAAAGTTCTCCTACCATGCTCATTTCAAATTCATTTTTCATAATTTGAACTACTTCATTGCATAACTCTTCATTAGTGGCTCCAAAAATAATATCATCAACATAAATTTGCAAAATAACTAAATCATGATCAATTTGCTTAATGAAGAGTGTAGAATCGGCACTTCCCATTTTATAATCGTGCTTTAATAAGTATTGAGTTAAACGATCATACCAAGCACGAGGCGCTTATTTTAACCCATAGAGTGCTTTATCTAATTTATAAACATAATTTGGATATTTTTCATTAATAAAGTCAGGGGGTTGTTCTACATAAACCTCTTCTTTTATATACCCATTTAAAAATGCAGTTTTGACATCCATTTGATATAATTTAAATCTTTTAAAGCAAGCAAATGCAAGAAATATCCTAACCGCTTCTAATCTAGCAACGGGTGCAAAAGTTTCATCATAGTCTACCCCTTCAATTTGTGCATAACCTTTTGCAACTAATCTGGCTTTATTTCTAACAATTCTAGAATCACTATCCAATTTATTTTTAAAAATCCACTTTACTCCAACTACAGGATAATTTTTGGGCCGTTCTACAAGATTCCAAACCTTATTACATTTAAATTGATTAAGTTCTTCATTCATTGCTAAAAACCAAAATTCATCAGTTAAAGCGGTGGAAACATCTTTTGGTTCTATTTCAGAGACAAAGCAAAGGTTTGAAAACAAAACATGTAAAGAAGAACGAGTACTGACCCCTTTTTGTGGATCTCCAATAATAAGCTCCTTCGGATGATCCTTTGAAAATATCAATTCTCTTGGAGGGACATGTTTTTCTCTTTCTTTTTCTTCTTTTCCTTCTTCATTCCTTTCATGTTCTTCATCATCGTTTTCCATCAAAGGAAGGGGTTTATCTTCTTTTCCTGTAGTTTTCTTATCTACACATGGAACAAACTCATCAAACCTAACATGAATAGATTCTTCAACTATTTTCGTTCGTTTATTAAAAATTCTATAAGCTTTACTAGTTGAAGAATACCCAATAAAAACTCTTTCATCACATTTTTCATCAAATTTTCCTAAGAAATCTTTAGAATTTAAAATAAAACATTTACACCCAAAAACTTTGAAATAAGAAACATTTGGTTTTTTATTAAAAATTAATTCATAAGGAGTTACTTATAAAATAGGGCGAAGCATTACTCTATTAATTACATAACATGCAGTACTCATCACTTCAGCCCAAAAAGATTTTGGTAAAAAAAATTCAGATAACATCGTACGGGCTAGCTCTTGAAGAGTCCTATTTTTCCTCTCCACTACACCATTTTGTTGTGGTGTGCGTGGAGCAGAAAATTCATGTTTAATTCCTAACTCCGTACAAAAAGAAATAAACTTTTCATTTTCAAATTCCCCTCCATGATCCGAACGTATGCGTTTAATTTTTAACTCAAATTCATTTTGAATACGCAAACATAATTTAGAAAATTCTGAAAACGCATCAGATTTGGAGGTTAGAAACAAAGTCCAACAAAAACGTGAATAATCATCAATCAATACAAATGTATATTTTCTACCTCCTAAGCTAGAAGTATTAATTGGCCCAAATAAATCCATATGAATTAATTGGAGTGGCCTAGTTGTAGAAATAATATTTTTACTTTTGAAAGATGATTTTGAAATTTTCCTTTTTGACAAGGCTCACATAATGAAGATAAATTCCCATCTAGCAATGGTAAACCTTTGATTAATTTATCTTTTGAAAGTTTTTTAATTAATTTGCACTAGTATGTCCAAGTCGCCTATGCCATAATTCTAACTCATCATTTTTTGATAAAAAACATTTTAAAGTAGAATTTGAAAAATCATGAAATTTAATCATATATACGTTATGACATCTAGGTGCGGTAAAAGCAATTTCATTTGTTTTGGAATCAATAATTTTGCATAAATTTGGTGAAGATTCAAACAAAACATTTAAACCCTTATCACATAATTGGCTAATAGAAATCAAATTATGTTTTAAACCTTCTACGAACAAAATATTTGAAATTGAAAAACTTTCGTTACCCACAACACCAATGCCGATGATTTTTCCTTTTCCATTATCTCCAAATGTAACCACTCCTCCTTTCTTCATCTCCAGGCTAAGAAACTTCTCTTTATTGCCCGTCATGTGCTTTGAACAACCTGAGTCCAAGTACCACACGTCTTCTTTGTCCTTAGCCTGCCAACACACCTAGAAAGAGGATGTGAGTAAAGATTTGGCTACCCAAGTGGTTCCACCCATAGTATAGGTAGAAGCCTTAGGCATCCAGATTTGCTTAATTTTACTTTTTCCTTTCTTCCAGCACGAGTCCGTGGTGTGACCAAATCTATTGCATTTGGCACATGTAATGTAACGAGAAGAATATAACTTCTCTGGACTTTTACTGTAATAAAATGTAGTATCAGTTAATTTATTATTATCATAATTTTTAAAACTCGATTTTCTGGATTTCTCGCTATCGCCGGCGGTAGTACCTATCGTCGGGCGATAGTTTCCAGTCGTGTATCCGAGTCCAAATCTTCCATATCCGTGACATTGGTAACCTAAGATCATATCCAGTGATCTTTGGCCCAATCCAAACTTTTTCATGGCTAGTGTTAAGTCATGAATCTGGTTTCTCATTTCATTATTCTCGGATACTAGATTTACACATCTACGTTCAAAAGCTTTCTTTCCTTCACGGACTTTGGAAACAGAAGATTTCAAATCTCTCTCTAAAATCTCATTCTTTTTAGTGAGAATTTTTATTTTTGAATGAGATTTGGAAAGAGATTCTTCAAGCTCTTTTATTCTTCCCATAAAGTGATCACACTCTTGGCAAGAGACTTTTTCTTTTCCAATAGTCTTATTTTCATTTAACAATTTTTTGTTTTCTTTAATTAAAACTTTATTTTCAGTTTCAAGAAGATCATTATCTTTTAAACTTTTTTCAAAACATTTGCAAGTCTTTAAAAATTCAGAAAACAATTCATCATAAGTTGGAGGAGTTACCTCAGTGTCGCTTTGGACACTGCACTCGTCATCAGATATGACGCTTTTTCCCATTAGGCACATATTGGCTTCCTCCTCCTCGCTTGAGCTTGAACTGCATGCATCCTCAGAAGTAGTATCATCCCATGTTTCAGCTTTCAGGACCTTCTTCTTCCCTTTTTGCTTTTTTTTCTTTAAGTTCTTTCAAGTACTTTGGACACTTGCTTCGAATGTGTCCTAACTTCCTGCAATGATAGCACTCCGGTGGGGGTCTCTCTTCCTCCTCATCGTCGTCATCCTTTTGTTTTTTCTTTCTAAACGTCTCCTTCTTAAAATATTTTTTAAAAGTATTTCTTCTCTCCAGATTTCTCATAAATTTTTTAAATTTTCTAACAAAGAGACTTTCCTCATCTTCTTCTTCCTCCTCAGAATTACTACATTCCTCTTTCTTAGATCTTAGAGCCAACCCCTTCTTCTTAGGCTCCATGTACTCTTGTTGTTGAATTTTTAATTCAACTTCATGAGTTTTCAAGTTCCCAATCAGGCTTTCAATATTAAGAGATTTAAGATCATGACATTCAGAAATAGCCGTCACTTTGGGATTAAATTTAGGGGGGAGAGATCTAAGAAGTTTTCTCACCAAATCACCATTTGAAAAAATTTTACCAAGCACTTTTGAGTCATTCACTATCTTGGTGAATCTGGTGTACATTGAGTCTACGTCCTCATCCACTTCCATCCTAAACTTTTCAAATTCTGATTCCAGTTGAAACAGCTTCGAGTCCTTCACCTGTGAGGTACCTTCATGAGTTACTTCAAGTAAATTCCAAATCTCATAAGCGTTATTGCAAGCACAAGTTCTATTAAATTCAGTCCTATCTAATGCACAAAATAATGCATTCATGGCTTTTGCATTATTTTTGCACCTTAGCTTATCCAGATCATCCCATTTATCTTTTTGGTTTTTCCATTACTACATCGCCTACTGTATAAGTGGGATGAGCATAATTAGTCTCTACCATATTCCAAACTTCAATATCAAGAGAAATAAGAAAACACTTCATCCTAGTTTTCCAGTAATTATAGTCAGATCCAGTGAATAATGGAGGTCTACTAATTCCTTACCCCTCAGAGAAAGCAAGGTCATGCTGCGCCATAATTCCTGGTGGTGAAACCGTATTAGGAATAACCAGGCTCTGATACCACTTGTAGGATCTTGTGGCGCCCTTAGAGGGGGGGTGAATAAGGGCTCTTTAAACTTTTTTAAACTTTTTTTTAAAATATGAAACTAGATACTATATTTGAGACAGATCAATAAAATGAAAATCAAGATTTTATTTCTCCAAAATATATATGTAAAATGATTCCAATAAAGCTTGAAATCAAGGCTTACAACGATAATAGTTTTTAGCTTTTTCACCGATCCTTCTCCCAAGAACCGGTAGGCTATAGTCAATATCTCCCTAGATATGGCTACTAGCCTCCCCCTAAATCAAACCTATGATCTAGATGCTGCACAAAATGCGGGGATTTACTCCTAAGCCACACACAGACCTAGACACCACACACAAGGTGGTGATTTGCCCCTAAGCCACACACGGACTTAGACACCACACACAAGGTGGTGATTTTCCCTTCCCAATTATAAAGATAAAGAGTGAAAATGAAAGTACAATAGTAAAACTTAAAAACTCCCTCAAAATCACGAGCTCTGAAGATGATAGTGGACCAACGAGAAGATCTCCAATCTTGAACGCACGGTCGTATCTCCTTCGCTCTTGAGATTTCAACAGACCAAGGGAGTTCATCTGGAAACAGAGATGAAGGCTCTGAAAATTCTCTGGGAAAACAAAGCTCTGCACGATCCAACTCTTCCCTGAAATTTTTGGCCGTATATATCACTTCATGCTATCGCCGGCGGTAGCGTTAACGCCCCGCGATAGTGATAACTCTCCGTTGCTTGACACGTGGCACACGTCGCGCTGATTTTCATATCTGAGCAGAGAACGTGACGATCATCGGATATTGCTCAGCGACATCGGTATCGCCCCGCGATATCGCTGAACCATGACTTCGTGCGCGACAACGTGCGGATTAAGGCTGACGTCAGCAGACACTGATTATGCTATCGCCCGCGGTAGCGTTATCGCCAGTGATAGCGCGTTTTTCCTTTTCATCAATGCCATGCTCAGCCATTCCTTTGTACATAAAACATCTGTTATCCCTATACATTTAAAACACATACCAAGATCAAATACATCCGGGATTTGTTATTCTCAAACTAAGAAGCGCGGAACGCATGCTCCAACAATGACTACACGAGTTTCACTTGGGTGTACTTTATGAAGAAGAAGTCAGACGTGTTATGTTCGTTTGTGGAGTTCAAAGAGCTAGTGGAGGGTCGGCATGGCATGTGTGTCAAGAAGTTTAGAGCAGACAACAAAGGTGAGTTCGTTTCAACTAAGTTCTCTAACTTCTACAGGAAACATGACATCTAAATGGAGATTACTTGTGCTCATACTCCACAACAAAATGGAGTAGTAGAGCGAAAGATCCGTCATTTGAAAGAGACCTACAAGTGTTGGCTTCATGCCAAAGGCATTCTAAGGTCCTTCTGGGCAGAAGGGATGGCCTGCACAACTTATGTCATCAACCAGATTCCTCTGAGTCTGATCAACATGAATTCTCCTCATGAGATGATGTTTAAGGAGAAGCCTGGAGTTGGACCCCTTCAGGTATTTGGATTTACCTGCCACATACACATCCCAGATGCTCTCAGGACAAAGCTGGATGTAAAGGTAAGGAAACTTATCTTTCTGGGCTATGACGAGCGAAAGAAGGGGTGGAAGTGTATGGAACCAGTGACGAAGATGTTCGTGGTTTCGAGAGACGTGGTCTTCGACAAGCTAACGTCATATAGAGGTGGCTCCTCTATGGAGCTGCAGGAGAGGGAGTCAGATGGTAGGCAGAAGGAGGCTGCTAAGGATCTTCTGTTGGAGATGTCTGTGTCACCAGGAGATCCATGAGTTTCTAGCTTCGGGGCGGAGGCTTCTGATTCAGGAAGCATGAGTAGCAATGATATAAGTTTGCTCGGGAATGGAGTTGATTCATAAGAAGCAGCAGAGATGGTTAGCAAGGGTCAGACTCTTCGGAGATCAAAGATGACCATTAAACCACCAACTCGTTATAGCGAAGAAAACGCGGTGGGCTTGGTCTCTTGTTTCTTCGCAGGACCTCTGGACGAGCAAGAGCCTTCTAGCTTTGATGATGCTACTGGAGTCAAGGAGTGGGAAGATGTCATGGATGAGGAGATGGTTGCCCTCAAGAAGAATGAGACGTGGGATCTTGTGCCCAAGGTCGATGGCGTTACTCATGTGACATGCAAGTGGGTCTATAAGCTGAAGAAGAAGACGCACAGGAGCATCTAGCGGTACAAGGCTCATTTTGTAGCTCGAGGTTTTTCTCAGCAGTACAGAGACAATTATGAAGAAACGTTTAGTCTTATGGCAAAGATGACTTCATTTCGGGTGGTGATGGCCTTGGCAGCCTGCCAGGGTTGGAAGATGTGGAAGTTGGACATAAAGAATGTCTTTCTTTACATGGAGATTGATAAAGACATCTTCATGGTTTAGCCACCCGGATATGTGTCTGAAGATCATCCAGGATACGTCTGCAAACTCCGGAAGGCCCTTTATGGTTTGAAGAAGGCTCCTTGAGCATGGTATGGGAAGATCGCAGAATACCTCCAATTCTGCGGTTATTTTACCTCGGATTCAGATTCGAGCCTGTTTATCAAGAATAGGAGGGAGCTTCATGTCTTTGTGCTGTTGTACATAGACGACATGATCGTCACAGGAAACTCTTAGGAGGAAGTGGCTAGGCTCAGGGGAGTGCTAGCCATTCGGTTCGAGATGAAGGACTTGGATGAGCTCCATCACTTCCTTGGACTCGGGGTGGGGAGGAAAGAGAGAGGCATACTTGTTTCCCAAAGGGGCTATGCAGATCAGATCGTTCAGCGATTCGACATGTGGTAACGGAAGAGTAGCTCTACTCCTCTTGATGTTGGCGTCATGCTTAGACGAGATGGGGGTAGGATACTTCCTGATCCTCTAGTGTTTCGTGCTCTGGTGGGGAGCCTTATCTATTTGACGATTACATGGCCAAACATTGCATATGTTGTAGGCCGAGTAAGTCGGTATATAGCGGAACCTCGGAAGCATCATCTGATGGAGGCAAGGAGCATTCTAAAGTATGTGAAGTCCACTTCTGATATGAGTCTCCTTTATGGGAGAGACACGAGCTTCAACTTGCATGTGTATACAAACACTAATTATGGAGGAGATTCAGAAGACCGGAAGTCAATATACGGTTACGTCTTCACATGTGGATCAATGAGGATTTCTTGGTACAGCAAGAAGCAGGATTTGGTATCCGTTTCTACTATAGAAGCGGAGTACAAGGCTTCATCCCTGGCAGCTTGAGAATCCATCTTGCTTAGGAGGCTAGTAGAGGACATCCATGAAGAAGTGCGCGGTCCTACTCTACTATGCGGTGGCAATGAGAGTGCCCTGAAACTGGTTAATAATCCAATTTTTCATGCACTGACCAAGCACATTGAGATTGAGCACCATTTAATTCTGGAGAAGGTGTTGGAGGTATCTCTTGTGGTTGGACATTTGTAAAGCCATGACAACATCGCAGACATCTTCGGGAAGCCGCTGTCGAAGGGTCCATTTACTCGGTTACAGGGATTACTAGGGCTGGTCTTCATTTCTCACTTCAAGGAGGAGTGTTGAAATTTTTGAAGTGAAAGTGGGTGGCATGGGAGGTCTGTCCGCACGACCTGTGCGGATAGAAGGCGGCGACTTGCCAGGTCAGCTTGCTCTTGGATGGCGGTCTATTCCCGGGAGTAGCCTGGTGGATAAGATGTTTATCCACAGTGTTATCGGGTTTGGTGGTGTTGCGGACTTGGTTTAAATCTACAACAAGTCTAGGGTGGCTCAGTCTGGTTAGTCGTGCATTGTTCGCGGACGGGTTCTTTGTCCATCGAGCTCGGCAACTATCAGTTATGTTCTGGTGGTGATCTTAGGGAGTGCGGTCTGTATCGGTGTCCGCAGGAGCTCGGACTGGTTGTGTTTCTACAGAGTCCGCCTGGTTGGTGACCAAGTTTTTCCTTAGTGGTTTGGCGGCTTGGCGTTCTTGATGTGGTGGTGCGACCTTAACGTGATAGCTGTTTGGTCTAGTTGCCGCGACTTGTTCTTGTGTACGCAGCTTGACAGATGCACTTGGTGTTTGCCGCGAGATAGGATGGTTATCCTATCGACTAGGGCGGTGATCACACTTCTCTCCACACCTATAAATAGGACTCCCCCCTGTCACATCAAATGATACCGAGTGAACGGTAAGTGAAGTCGCGGAAAGTTGTTGCAGTTAGGTTTTTCTATCCGCACGGTTTGAAGTGGTTGACCGGGTTGTCCTGTACAGGGTATGTGGATTGCGATGAGGAGCCAGGGACTAGTTTCTGACTTCGGTCAGGGTCAGTGCGGATTCTGTGGGTTGCACCAAGTGGCTAGCAGCAGTTCGCGGCTAGCGACCAGGCGGTTTTTTCTTCTGCAACTTGTTTCCCAGTTCAATAAGCTATCCGCCTCTGGTGGCTTATTCTATTCACTGGCAGCAGCAGTCCGTGTGATCTGGCTGCTAGGTGACCTCGCGGACAGGCAGCTTGCAATTCAGCAGACAGAGGTCCTTTCAGCTTTGGAATAACGGGCAGTCCGCGCTGTAAGACCCCTACCCCCTTACCAAGGAGGATCCGGTCTTATGCCCAGAACCGCCGCCTTACGGTGGCACTAACACACGGGTTAGCCGACACCGCAACACGTCGATCCTGCCGGCCAGTACGATCATATAACATGTTCGGCCAAAAGAGAGAAGATGAAAGTGAGAGTTAGATATGAAATACTCTAGAGGGGGGGGGGGGTGAATAGAGTATTCTTAAAAATTATTAACAGCTATTACAGCTTTTGCTGTAAATTAAAAGTGCAGAAATTAATAAACTAGCAAACAATATGTAGTACCCCCCCCCCAACCTTTTGCCCGGGTCGGGCCGGAGGGGTACTACTGGCCCAAGACGTCTACCCAGGGCTCATAGGGGAAACAATCCACCCTATTCAAGCACTAGATGGTCGTCTTGAGTGGTTCGAATCATAACATTCACAACCCATCAGAATATAGCGGAAGCATTAACAGGAAACCACTACATATCATATTAATACAGAGGTTCTAGGGTCGAAGCCTTATGCGTTTATAAAAGCCCGTGGGCTATACATGTACTACATAAGTCTCTCACACACTCTCTCTTCTAAACTGCTCGGCGGTACTCACGTCTCTAAACACCGGAGACGGCGAGGGTGCATCTGCTCGAGTAGACCTAGCTGCTGGCGTAATCTCCTGCGGCAGCGGGTCACTACGGTGCTCCACCTCCTGTGAATGGTTAATCAAATAACCGTTAGTCACAGAGCTAAGTTGAAACAAATCTCCTCCCCGGATCCACATCCTGGGGACGAGCACGCACCCACCCAACAAAAGTAAATAGCCGAAGTAAGAGAGGGTTATCACAACATTTCATATATGAACAACTAGGAGCAATTATAAAAGAGTGCAGTATAACCGGAAAAAGCAGCAATAACATAAAACGGTTATAGCAAGGCTCTACTAGCTCATCAGCACAACATGTTTTCATATCTTGAATTCTATCGCAGGCATTCACAGCCGCGCACACAAACCGCAGGCATTCATAGTCGCGCACACAAACCCCAGGCATTCATAGCTGCGCACACAAACCGCAGGCATTCATAGCCGCGCACACAAACCCTATGTCGACATAGTTTGGACCGCTTCTGTTACAGCAGGGTAGCGAGCCCCGCGGGCCTCACCGATGTGGCCGTCGGTGACAGTGGCCAGTCCTGCCACTTCTGGGGGTGATCGTACCGCACAACCCCAGGCCCTCACGTACAACCTTGTGTACTCTTGGATGTGAGCGACATCCGGCGAATCATTTTGGCCGACCAGCGGAGGAAAACCCGACGGGGAATATAACGGCCGGTCACCCGTGGTACTCATCTCCCTGTCGCCTTGAGTCGTCAACCTTGCCGCACCGGTACGAACGGTCTGCGGAAGGGACTGACCCGCCACCATTTCACCGCAAGCAATTTACAATCAATCAAACAATTGCAAACAATATAACATCGGGTCTACGACGGCCTGCCTTACTAGGCTTACACTTCGGGCATCGGCACTTTGCTCTACTTTCGACAAGGAGCGTGGGAGCGCTTTATTTGGGGCTAGACCTGGAGGACTACCTCAACTCCGGTTATCCCCAACTAAGGCTCAACCTAAACAACAACTGCTCGTCAGAGCAGGACCCGAGAATATAAAAGTAAATTGCGATAAGATCAAGTGCGGTGGTTATGCTGCTTATTTAAAGTGCTGGAAAGAAATGTGACCAGTACAAGACTGGAGTAGTATTGAAAAAAGCTTGACCAGTACGAGACTGGAGTAGTACTGAAATGAAAGTAATGAAATAATCTTGACCACTACGAGACTGGAGTAGTA
Organism: Platanthera guangdongensis; assembly: GCA_039583875.1. Lineage (NCBI taxonomy): Eukaryota > Viridiplantae > Streptophyta > Magnoliopsida > Asparagales > Orchidaceae > Platanthera > Platanthera guangdongensis. Next base: position 7,378,510 of record CM077154.1, on the reverse strand, counting down.
CTGAATTGAAAGTACTGAACTGAAAAGAATAAAGGAACTGGACCAGTGCAAAACTGGAATAATCATAAATAAAATGGTTAGTAGTCCAATCACTCCATACAGGAGGCTTCAGTTCCATCTCCGTTCTCAGGAGAGATTTTTCAGTTCCATCCCAGTTTTTAATAAGGTTTCCTTGGGTTACACCTTTATTAAGATCCGATTATGAGTTGGTTGCGCCTTATTAACCACGGCTTAATCGGATTGGGGCTTATCAGGAGTTATACTTTCATTATTCGTCAAGAATAATTCATAACTCACCACTCGTACTCTCATCTTCCGAGCATGCCCAAATCGCCCGAGAGTCGAGGCGCTCGACAGTTTTCATGAAATCTCGAAACACCCGGAGCTTGGTCACTTGCCTCGGCCACTCTCGTCGATATGAAACTTATTCAAATTAGAGAGGATAGTCGCGCGCTCCAATTTTCATTTTCGAAGAAAACGAGCGTAATAATATCGAGCGCGGTCCTAGGCTTCCATATTTTGGAAAAAATATCAAAACTTATCCCCATGAGCTCAAATTTTGATACAACCCTTATATGGATATAAAATGTGCATAAAAAAATTTTCATAATTTTTCAAAGAGTTTTGGCCCTTTAATTTGGCCAAATAAAGTTTAATTGGGCTTTTAAAATTACCAAATCAACACCAAAAATTCTCAAATTTTTGTGGAGGAAGCCCTTAACAATGGGAACATTTTTCATGTTCAAACCTTTCTCCGTAGGAGCCTATTTTAGTCTCTTAAAAATCAAACCAATTATTAATATTATAATATTTATTATAAATATTATAATAATATATATATAATATATTATTATATATATACATAAATTTTCCTGTTCATCTCCCCCCCACCCCGCTGCTGTACCGTTTCCGCACCCTTACGTGGCTCCTCCGCCGCCGGCCGGCCACCGGCCGTCCGTGGCACCACCACCGGCCAATCCGCCGGTGGTCGGCGCTCCCTCCGGCGGTGGTCCGGCGACCTGCCGCCGCCGGCCGCCGCCGGAGCTGTTTTCTTCTTTTTCGAACGGGAGGGGAGGGGGACGACGGCGGCGGCGCTCCGGCCGCCGGGAGCGCCATGCCAGACGTCCAAAATGGAGAAGGAGGAGAGAGAAAGCTTCCACCTGAGTTTGGCGGGCTTGGGAGGGGCCGGCTTGGTCGTCGGACATGGCTCAAGGTGGTGGTGGAGGGGGAGGAGCTCCTTGGGTTGGCTTTTTCCGGCCACCAGAGCTCCGGCAGAGGGGGGGAGAAGGGGAATCAGGGGGAGGGAGCTGCTCTGAGAGGTGTGAGGGAAAGAGAGAGGGGTGGGGTCCTTTTATAGGGAGGGGGAGGGGGAGCTTCCCTCCCATTGGCAATGTGGGATTAATCCCTCCCTAGGGAGGGATTAATCACCACCCTCCAGCTGTACAAGGACAGCTGGAGGTGGAGGTGCCACATATTCCCCATGTGGGGGATATGGGAAAGCCTCATGGGCTTGGGCCTCCATGGTGAAGAAAGAGAGGGGGAGAGTGGGAGAAAAGAAAAAGTGGGTGGGCCTCCACTTGAGCTTTGGGAGGCTTGCTGGTTGGGGCCCATGGAGAGTGAGGGGGGCATGGGCCATCCTTCTTTGGAGAGGAGGTGGGCCCCTCACTTGGAGAAAAATCCAAAAAGTGGATTTTTATGAGGGTTTGACCAAGTCAACCCTAGGTTGGGTCCCCCTTGCTGTTCAAAGTCAAAGTGGGTCCAAGTCGTCGGGGTCGGATCAAAGTTCGGGTGTCGTGTCATAATTGGTGTGCGCACGCTTTTCGGTGCACAACTATGCTTGATTTGACCACGGGTTGACCAATCGTCATTGAAATTGACCGGGACGACTTCCGTTGACTTCGTATTGACCACACGAGTCTAACGCCACTGACTGTGGTTGAATCGGAGTCCGTTTGACGAAAGTCTGAAATTTGCGCGTCGCAGCGCGCTAAAATGGTCGAAATGTGTAAAATTGTCGTTAGACCTCGGTGTCCAACTGAACGAGTTCTGATGCGCTCGTATTGACTATACGAGGCCACAGGAACTGACAGAACTCAATTCAGAGTTATCTAGCTCTATTTCCCGCTTAGGGTTATTTCCCACCGGGTCATGGGTAGGGTTCGGGCCACTTTTATTGGGCCCACTAAGGCTCTGGTGGCCCAATAAAAGGCGGGATGTTACACAATAAACCTAAAGCACAAGCACAGCAAGAACACATGAAAAAGAGGCAATCCAACGACACAAGAATTTTATAGTGGTTCCCCAACTTGGGTACATCCACTCTTCTACCACCCTTGGTAGGAATCCACTCAAATTTTTGATCAGGTGCCTGACACCAATGAGCTTTTGATCAGGTGCTCAAAAACCAACCCAAGTCTTTTGATTATGAGATGTTAAAAGTAGCGAACATGTAGAAACAAACAGATAGAGTTTTGAATAATTGAAACTTTATTATCCAAAAAAGATAACTATTACAAAGGTATGCCCTCCCTTATATAGAATGGAGGAGAGATGAGAGAATACAAATAAGAGATGTGGGACTAAAAATTTACAAGCCAAGCGGACTATACAAAGTAAACCGCACAAGCCGCGTGGTTAGACAGAAGGACTAACCGCACGGCTACAACAAGAGAAGCAGAGAGGTCGCCTGTGAAGATCGCTAGACCGCCCGGTTTACAAGCCGGCGAGTCAAACCACCAGACCGCGCGGTCTTCAACCCGCCAAGACAGACCGCCCGGTCACCAACTTCAACACTCCCCCTCAAGCTGGAGCATATATATCAATCATGCCCAGCTTGTCGCAAACATGCAAAAACGAGGCGGAAACTGGCTTGGTGAAGATGTCAGCCAGCTCTTTATCAGACGTGACAAACGGAGTGCAAATTTGTTCTTTTAAAATCTCTTCACGAATGAAATGGCAGTCAACCTCAATGTGCTTTGTTCTTTCAGGGAATACCGGATTTTTGGAGATGTATATGGCGGCCTTGTTATCACAGAACATAGGTAGAGGATGGTTGTACACCTCTCCTAAATCTAGCATGAGAGACCGCAACCATTTCAACTCACAAGTGGTTGACGCCATACTGCGATACTCAGCTTCTACACTGGACCTGGAGACAACAGACTGCTTCTTGCTCTTCCAGCTCACCAGATTTCCCCCAACAAAGGTGCAAAAACCTGAGGTTGACTTGCGATCCCCTTTGTCATCAGCATAACTTGCATCTGAGTAGGCTTCAATTCTCAGATGTCCATTCTTCTGAAAAAGTAATCCTTTCCCAGGCGCTGCTTTGACATACTCCAAGATCCGCAAGGCGGACTGTAGATGACACTCCCTAGGCGCTTGCATGAATTGATTCACCTTGCCCACAGCATAGGAAATGTCAGGTCTAGTCACTGTGAGATATATGAGCTTACCAACCAGACGCCTGTACCGCGAACTATCTGAAAGAGGAGGCGAATCATCTGTCCAGGTTTTGTCCTCCCCAGTAGCCATGGGGCATCGGGCAGGTTTTTCTCCAGTTAATCCTGCCTCTTTTAAAAGATCAAGGGCATACTTACGCTGAGAGAGAACTAAGGAGTCGGGCTTCCGAGAGAGTTCGATCCCCAGAAAGTACTTTGGAGAGCCCATATCTTTAGTGATCAGATGTTGGCGAAGATGTCGCTTTGTCAGGGCTACCCCTTCCTGGTCATCGCCAGTGAGAAGAATATCATCGACGTACACAGCAAGAACAACCAGCCCAGAAGGAGTTTTGCGAATAAAGAGAGAGTGATCAGCAGAGCTTCGCACAAAACCAACAGCCGCCACAATGCCGCTGAACTTGTCAAACCAAGCTCGAGGACTCTGCTTGAGGCCATAAATTGCCTTCTGTAGCCGGCATACTCGTGTCTCCCCCTGAGCAACATACCCAGGAGGTTGCTCCATGTAAACGGCCTCGTGAAGATCACCATAAAGGAAGGCATTCTTGACATCCAGCTGAGAAATCGGCCAATCCCGATTGACGGCCACAGAGAGAAGAACCCGGATAGTGCTGAGACGAGCCACAGGGGAGAAGGTGTCAAAGTAATCAACCTCATAGGTCTGAGTAAAGCCCTTCGCAACAAGGCGAGCCTTATACCGATCCACAGTGCCGTCTGGGCTAAATTTGACCACAAAGACCCAGCGACAGCCAACAACATCAGTACCGAAGGGAGGAGGAACAAGAGTCCAGGTACCCCGCTCAGTTAGGGTCGCCATTTCCTCATCCATGGCCATATTCCAGTGAGGAATAGCAAGGGCCTCCTGATAGGAGCGGGGTGTGGCAGTGGCAGAGATAGCCAGTGAAAATGCCCTGCGAGAAGGGGTAAGATGATCATAGGAAACAACAGCAGCAAGGGGGTGTAGGGTACACGTCCGCACCCCTTTGCGAAGAGCTATAGGAAGATCCAGGTCAGCCGGGCCCGCGGCATCCGGAGCATCCGTGGTAGATAAAGCTGGCCCGGGAGAAGAGAGCGACGGCAGCGGAGATGAGGGAGAGGGTGGGGGAGAAGGGAGAGAGAGAGGTGGAGGAAGAGGAGTGGGTGGAGACGGTGGAGGGGTGGAGAGTGTAGTAGGAGGCGAGGGAACGAAGGGAACGGCAGGAGAATCAGAAGCTGGGAGAAGAGGAGAGGAGTCATCCGAGAAGTAGGAGGTATTCTCGAAGAAGGTGACGTCAGCAGAGACGAACTGCTTACGAAGGACGGGATCAAAGCAACAATAGCCTTTCTGAGTGGTGGAGTACCCCAGAAAGACACATTTGGTGGAGCGAGGGGAGAGCTTATCACGGGTGACAGAAGGGGTATGCACAAAGGCAGTGCATCCAAAGATTTGGAGAGGAAGAGGAAACGGCTCCTTGCCCGGATACAAAATGGAGAACGGGGTTTGGCCGTGGAGAACCGTGGAGGGAATGCGATTGATGAGGTAGCAGGCAAGGAGAACAGCATAGCCCCAATAGGAGCGAGGAACATGCATCTGGGTCATCAAGGTGCGAGCGACATCGAGGAGGTGACGGTTTTTGCGTTCGGCCACACCATTTTGTTGTGAAGTATAGACACAACTAGTTTGATGAAGAATCCCATTTTGCATGCAGAATGTAGAGAAGTCACGACTGAGATATTCTTGGGCATTATCAGATCGAAAAACTTTGATAGAAACACCAAACTGAGTTTTGATCATGAGATAGAAGGATGTCCATACAGAGAATAATTCGGAGCGATCTTTTAATAGATACACCCACGTACAGCGAGAGAAATCATCAATGAACGTGACAAAATATGAACTACCCCGACCAATGGTAAGAGTAGGAGAAGGACCCCAGATATCGGAGTGGATAAGATCAAACGGACGGGTAGAGCTACGAACGTGCTTTGGAGGGAAGGAGGAGCGGTGATGCTTGCCAAGCTGACAAGCCTCACAGTTGAGCGGAGGACTTTGAGGAGGAAGGTGGGGCAGAAGTTGACGAAGAAGACGGGGAGGAGCATGACCAAGGCGGAGATGCCATTGGAGAAGATCTGTGGAGGTGGAGGAGAAGGTGGAGAAAGCAGAAATGTTGTCCAGGAAGTATAAGCTGCCACTCTCAGTCCCAGTAGCAATCGTCCGTTGGGAGTCCGGATCCTGAAAAGAGCAAGAAGTAGAAGTAAATGTGACGGAACACTGTAATTTCTTGCAAAGAGAGGTAACAGATAATAAGTTGCACGGGAACTGGGGCACGTATAGAGTATCCGCCAAGTGAAGAGACGGAGTGACATGAACGATCCCTGTTCCATGGACCGATGATGAAGAGCCGTCAGCGAGAATAACCGGGGGCAAGCGATCATGTTTTTCTAGGAGAGAGAAACACGGGAGATGGTCGGTCATATGATTCGTAGCACCAGTGTCGATCAGCCATTTGCCCTGAGTAACAACGTGGGCATGACCAGAAGACGTGACAACCGAGGCGAATGGCTTGGAGGAGGACATGAAAGCCATGAAGGGAGGAAAAAGAAACTGCAGCGGTCTCGGTGACAGCACACCAGCGGCAAGAAGGGCCACGACCAAGGTGCAGAGCACAAGCCGCGCGACTAAACCAGGAGGTCGCGGCGACTAACAAGCAGGAGCGGCTAAAGGAAGAAAGGCAGAGAGGCCGCTCAAACAAGGAAGAATCCGCGTGAAACCGCAGCGGGGTAAAGGGAAGAAGCCGCGCGAACACGGGCGGCTAGGAAGCAGAACAAGGTACAGCGGGGAAGAGGTCGCGCGGACTGAAAAGTCCGAGCGAACAGAAGAGAAGGGGAAGAAGAAGCAGCAGCGACAACAACAAGTCGCAAGCCGGGCGAACAGACGCAGGCCGCGCAGTTAGGGGAAAAAACAGGCGGCTAGAAGGAAACAGGTCGCTGCGACAACTAAACAGGTCGCGGTGACGAAAAGCAGCAAGAGAAGAGAAGCAACAAGCCGCGCGAACAGAGAAGCGGGCGGAAGAGAGGAGAAGCCGCGAAGACAGGTCGCGAGAAGCAGAAACAAGCGGCGAGAAACAGAGAGCGCACACAATCAGGAGGAAAAGACCGTGTCCTCTGATACCATGTTAAAAGTAGCGAACATGTAGAAACAAACAGATAGAGTTTTGAATAATTGAAACTTTATTATCCAAAAAAGATAACTATTACAAAGGTATGCCCTCCCTTATATAGAATGGAGGAGAGATGAGAGAATACAAATAAGAGATGTGGGACTAAAAATTTACAAGCTAAGCGGACTATACAAAGTAAACCGCACAAGCCGCGCGGTTAGACAGAAGGACTAACCGCACGGCTACAACAAGAGAAGCAGAGAGGTCGCCTGTGAAGATCGCTAGACCGCCCGGTTTACAAGCCGGCGAGTCAAACCACCAGACCGCGCGGTCTTCAACCCGCCAAGACAGACCGCCCGGTCACCAACTTCAACAGGAGACTTGTAACCAATGAATCACTTTTGAAGGGAGATGATAACCCTTTATATAGTGGGGGTGAGAGATGATTTTATCTTCTCTTTCTCAATATATAACTGAGAAGATTTGTGGATTTGAATATAGCTTATGGCTCCCCCTGAGATGTAGAATGAATCGGGGAAAAATAGGAGCTAAGATTCAGGGTGATAGGTCTTCAAACTGAATCATTGACCAACAATAATCTTCAGGAACTTCTTTGACAGATTGAACTGAAGTTGTCCTTTTGATGTGTCCTGGAGTACTTGAAGAAAGAAGACTCTAGATATAGGTATTGTTGTTCTTCTTCTTCAGGTGCTGATGAGCTTCTGGTCAAGAGCTTCTGTGTATCAGAGAATCCTTCTTGTTGACAGAGCAGATTGTTCAAGACTAAATGTTTTTCTCAGTTTCTCAGTAATCTCTGTATGCTTCTCAGTAAGCTGTGCTCTATGTAAAGCTTACTCAATAATGCTTGATTAATTCTTTCTGTGTATCTCTATGTGTATCCGTTATTCTCTTCTTCTCTGTCCTTCAAAAATTTGAATTCATCTGCAATTAATAATGACAGCCTTGAGAATAATCGGCATTGATTTATTTCCCCAACTGTCCCGTGGAAAAACGGCAAGCAATAATCCTGGAGAAGACCATAATTAATGCTCCTTCTAATGGTTACAATCAGATAATGTTAGAGCATTAATTACTCAGGAATTATCGCATTAGAGTGGGGACAGAAGGCCGAAAATAACTAAGTCTGGAATCATCGAACAGATAGCAGAATTCATCGAACTGAGTGCACAGTTCGTCGAGCTGATATGTTGTATTCGTCGACCAGACGGCTTCTGTTCGTCGAGCTGAGTTCCATGATCGTCGAGCTAGAAACTGAACTGATGTCTCTTTTGCCTATTCTGTGTCTGAAGTTCGTCGAGCTGGTAAACGTGTTCGTCGACTGGAGTTCAGCAACTATTCTGGAGTTGTCAAATATTATGTGTGTTGACTGATATCCTATGTGTCGACACAAGTCTTCTGTGTGGTGTCGACACAGCCTTTCCATAATGTCAACTGATGATCTGGGTGTCAACACAAGTTCTTCTAGTGTCGACTCAGTTGGTGTCGAAATATACTCTGAGTGTCGACACAAGTCTTCTGTTCCAGAATTCGTCGGGCAGAGATCTGAGTTCGTCGACCTGAGACTAGAGGACATTATCACGACATAATGTTGTAGTAGTCCAAAGATTCGTCGACCAAAGTATGGTGTTCGTCGAGCTAAGTCTGGAGAACCTTGAATTCGTCGAGCTGAAAATGATTCTAGGCTTAGAGAAAAATTGATAAACCTCTGGCAATAGAGTTTAAGTGGAAGTCCAGAAATCCTCGAGCAAAGAGTGAAGTTCGTCGACCTAAGAACTAGGTTCATCGACCTGAGTCTAGAGAACATTCTGGACTTAGAATTCTGAAGGTGGAGTCCAAGGATCGTCGATCTGTGATTGAAGTTCGTCGAGCTCAGCTCAGAGAATATTTCTCTAAGATCGTCGAGCTGATAATGACTATCGTCGACCTGAGTTTGACGAACGTCGAACTCATTTTACTTAGTTTCTTGAGAAGTCTCTGAATCTCTGGAAAAACTCTAAGTCTTGAGTCTCTGGCAGTCTGATGATGGCTTGTCCATGTGATGTTGTTACTGAGGACTTGGCCTAGACTCTAGGACACAACTATGACCCTGGCTATACATGTTGGGTCACATCATCCTAAGTTAGTGAACCTAGTCCAAATCAAACTAGGGATCCAACAATCTCCCCTTATTTGGGTGAGGTCACTAATAAACTCAAAATAAAAACATAAAGTAAATAAAGCAGGAAAAACATATATCTGGCAGAGATAATTAACACATGCAGCAGATATATTTACATAAGAGCTTTGTTCAGAAAATATGAAACAGTTTTTAAGAGAGAAAAATAAAAATAAAACAGTTCAGAGTTCATTTCTTCTGCTTCTTCTCCTGATGCTTTACATCCTTGCCCTTGTCTCCTGGCTTGGTAAAGATTATTTCCCTGTTTGTATTTAAAGCTTGTTTCATAGTCATTGTCATGTCAACAACCCCTATAATCTTCAGAGATGTACCTCTAGGGACCACTGCTTCAGGATATAATTTCATGTAATCATCAACATTAAAAATTTTGTTAGCCTTTTCAAACCTTTTTAGTTCTTCTCTCTTATATTTGGACATTGTAGTGAATTCAGAAATATCCTTCCCTTCAGCCTTTGCCTTGTTAATCATAGAGAGGCCTACTAGTTCGTGGAACCTGGCCATTTTAGCTGTGTTGGTTGTTTCTGGATCTTCATAAGGAATAGGAGGAGAGGTTGATCTTTTAGGACTTTCAGCTTATTGATGTTATTGTTGCTGATGTTGTTGTTGTTGCTGTTGTTGTTGCTGCTGATGTTGTTTTCCTGAAGAGTATTGCCTGTGCTGGCTGCTTTCATGATAAGATCTCCCTTGATGTCTTTGATATGTTTGAATAGGGGCAGATCTTTGAGAACTAGAACCAGAAGCACTAGCCGTAGAGGAGGAGGCGGTGGATCTTTTATATGCCTTTGAACTGGTGGAGGAGAGTACCTTCTACTCTTATTCCTTTCCTTCTGCTGATTCTTAGATAGCCACATCCATGCTGACATCCCTTTGTATGGTGTTATCTTTTGAAGAATGTAATAGGGAGTGTCATTGTTTGGATTAGGCTTAGGAGCAGCAGGAGGAGGAGCTTTTCTTTTCTTTGATACTTGCTTCCTCTTCTTTGTATCCTCCTCATCTGAGTCATCATCCTCATCTTCATCATCATCATTTTCAGAACCCTGAGGGTTATCATATAGATCATCCAAAGCTTTTAAAGCCTTAGCAGAAATAACAAGCTTTTCTGGAGCAGGGGCAGGAGTTTCAACAAGAGTTGGAGGAGAAGCTACAAATGAATCTGAACTAACTTGGACAGAGCTTTCAGCTGCTGCCTTATTTTCATTTTAAATATCAGCCAAGATCAGTTCATCTAGATATGGAATGGGGGAGTCATCCATGACAAAAGTTGGGGCTGAAGATATTATTGGGGAAAAGGGAATAGCCACTACTTCTGGAAGTGGAGTGACTGCTGGCTGTGCAATAACAAAACTTTTCTTAAGTTGCTTAGCAACTTTTGAAGAGATGGGGGAAGTGTAAGGTATAATAGCCAAGGATGGCTTAGTAATCTCAGCTGGAAGGTAATTCAAATGTATAGTATCAAAAATACTCAATAAATTTTCTAAATTAACTGTGGAATTAAGAATGAAATCACCAACATTATTGGGCTCTTCAGAGTCTGATTCATCAAAATCCATATCAGTTTCAATAAAATCAATCAAATCTTTATCTATGTATTCTATTCACTCTGCTGTTGTTGCTGAAGCTAAAGCATCTGCTGCTGGAGCTAGAGCTGAAGCCTCTGGAGCTGTAGCTGCTGCTTCATCATCAGGCATCTCCCCCTGCCTGGTTTCAGTGGGAACTGAGGCCAGGCCCCTGGCTGAAGATGGGGCAGCAGTGAGAACAGAGATTTGGTCAGAAAGAGAGAAGATGGTGGTAGCAAGAGGTGTAATGTCCTCTACTATAAGGGATTTGAGAATGGGAGTGTTTATGGAAATGATAGAAGATATGGTGGAGTGGTCCAATGATGGAAGAGCAGTAGATGTTTCAGATGTGGTTTGAGTAGAAACATGTGGAGGAATGGTAGATGGTAGTGGAGATGATGGAATGGCATCTTGCATGATGGTGTCTGTTGGTAGATGGTATTGAAGAGAGGTGTGGGTGAAGAGGAGATAGTGGTGGTGTAGGAATGTAGGTGTCATGGGCGGAATTAGGAGGTGTTGGTGGTTGATTTTCTTGTAGAAGGGAAGATGGAATTTCAGTGATGGCAATTGATGGAGATGGAGCTGGTGAAGCATGTTGAGATAGAGGTGGAGTAGGAATACGAGTATGTTGTTGGTTTTGTGGTGTTGGAGAGATAGTGGATGATGGATGTGTGGAAGAGGGATGGATTTGTGTTGCTGGAAGAGATGGTGGTGTTGGATGAATCTCTTCAGGAGGTTGGGGAGTGGCTTTAACAGCCCTGGTGCCTTCAGAAGCTGGGGTGGAAGAGGTAGAAGCCTTGGTTGGCTTGGTTATTGTCCTCTCCCACCTGCCAAATAAGGCACATGTTAGCCGTTTACTGGCATTGATGAATATGGTCTGGGAGACCAGTGATTCAGCAGTCTTTTCTTGTAAAAAGATCCCTAGGATCCTTCCAAAGCATACTTACTTTTTATTATTTTTCTTTTGTATCAGATCAAAGAGAATCTATGCCAATCCACTGATTTCTTGTTTGTGATGGCACACATGACCAGAAACTGGTGTCTGGTGATGTATTCATGGGCAGTATGTTTCTCAAGCAAAACTTTTCCAACTAAATTTACCAAAAACTTATAAGGGGCAGAGATGTGTTTCTTCAAAAGTTTATTAAGGTTATCTCCAGTATAACCCATGAGGCTCAGCATCACGTCAGATTCCTCTATTTCAATCTCCAGTTGCTCTTCTCCATTCCTTAATCCAAAAATTTCAGTTAAAATTGCGGGAGTTAAGGAGACGGAGTTACCCGCAATGGTGCATGTCATCGTATTCTCCTCTGTTGGCGATAGGGTGTAGACTCATTCTCTGATTTCAGTGCTGTGTAGTTTGATTCTTCTAGTCATCAAGGTTTTGAGTTCTTGTTCTTCCAGGAGTTCCAGAATGTACAGGAAGATGGGATCAGAATGTTAAAATGAATCAAAGTCCACATCAAAACCGGTATCGAACTTCATGCCTGCGAGAATGCTTGCCTGAATTGCCATGGAATCACCTGCAAGAGAGACATAAGAACAGCGATCAAGTGCAAAGGAACAGAAAGCACGGGACGGAGGTCGAAGAAAACCTAAATATAAGATTTTCAAGAATATAAATCGATAGACTCCGTTCCATGAAAATAGACATAATTCTTCGAACTGAGTTCGACAAAATAATTTTGAATGAAATAATTCGTCGATCTTATTTAGAAGAATTGAAGACAGTTCGCCGAACTCTGTTCGACGAATATCTTCTGAAGCAAGTTCGTCGAACTCCGTTCGACGAAAATTGTTTCACTCACAGAGAGTTCGTCGATCTCCTTTCGACGAATATCTCTCAAACTTTCCCCGGTTCGTCGAACTCCATTCCACGAACTTTGGAAAATTCGTCGAGTGCAGACAGAAATTAAATAAAGTCTTCTCCATTATCATTCCAAGTTGATTTATAAAGAACATATGATTTCTCTCATCCAGATGTTTGGTGAATATATCAGCCCTTTGTAAATCAGTATAGATATAGACAAGCTTGATTTTATTTTTGTCTACACACTCTCTAATGAAATGATGTCTTATATCAAAATGTTTTGTCCTACTATGGTGAACTGGATTCTGGGCTATGGCTATAACACTTGTATTATCACAAAGTATGGTTGAATTATTTAAGTTGAACCCATAATCTAGAAGCTGATTTTGTATCCAAAGCATCTGTGAACAACAGCTGCCTGCTGCAATATATTCTGCTTCAGCAGTTGAGGTTGACACTGATGTTTGTTTTTTTACAAAACCAAGATACTAATCTCATACCCAGGAACTGGCAAGTCCCTGAAGTACTTTTTCTATCTTCCCTACATCCAGCAAAATCAGCATCAGAGTACCCAGTTAACTCAAATTCTAATTCAACAGGATACCATAGGCATAGATTAGGACAACTCTTTATATATCTCAAAATCCTTTTTAGTAAAATTAGGTGAGATTCTTTAGAGTTCACCTGGAACCTAGCAGAAAGACATGTGGCAAACATAAGATCTGGCTTACTTGCTGTGAGGTATAATAGGGACCCAACAATGCCCCTATAAAGTTTCTGATCCACAGGTTTCCTTGGTACATCAGAGTCCACAACAGCATTGGTGGCCATGGGTGTTTTCTTTGCTGAGGCATCAACCATCCCAAACTTCTTTAGAAGTTCTTTAGCATATTTTGCTGGAGAGATGAAGATGTCATCAGAGAGCTGCTTCACTTGGAGACCAAGGAAGTAGGAAAGCTCACCCATGCTACTCATTTCAAATTTGGAATGCATGAGGTCAGAGAACCTCTTGCATAATTTGGAATCTGTAGAGCCGAATATAATATCATCCACATAGATTTGTACTAATAAGATTTTGTCCTTATGATGTCTAGTGAAAAGAGTTTTATCTACAGTTTCTCTTGTAAATTTATGCTCTAATAGAAAACTAGCAAAAGTCTCATACCAAGCTCTTGGAGCTTGCTTTAGACCATAAAGAGCCTTATGCAATTTAAAAACATGAGAGGGGTAAGTTGGAGAAACAAAACCTGGAGGTTGTTCTACATAAACCTCTTCTTGTAGCACTCCATTTAGAAAAGCACTCTTCACATCCATTTGGAAGACCATGAACCTCTTGTATGTTGCATAAGCAAGGAATATTCTTATGGCTTCCAACCTTGCAACAGGTGCAAAAGTTTGATCATAATCAATTCCTTCTTCTTGCCTATATCCTTGAGCAACAAGCCTAGCCTTGTTTCTCACAATGACTCCTTGGGCATCCAGCTTGTTTCTGAAAATCCATTTGGTTCAAATAACTGGGTAGTTTTGGGGTCTTGGAACCAAATCCCAAACTCTACATCTCTCAAATTGATTTAGTTCCTCCTGCATTGCAAGGATCCAGTGGGGATCCTGCTCAGCATCATGAATGGATAGAGGTTAAACCTGAGAGAGAAAATAGACATGCATCAAATCTTGGGTGAGTTGATGCCTTGTCTGTACACCTGCTGATATGTCTCCAATCACTTGAGATCTGGGGTGATCCCTAAGTGTGACAAAATCAGTGTGTGGAGTTGGTTGTGCAACAATATTTGGAATTAATTTCTCCTGTGGAATTATATTTGCTATTGGTAGTGATTCATTTTCTTCAGCTTCTTCTTCTTCACTTTCTTCAATGGCTTGTGGAAAGGGAAGAGTTGGAACCTCTTGGGTGAGGTTTAGTCCATCCAAGTTCTCACACAAGTGGGGTACCTGCAAGTTGCTGTTGGTAGAAACTTCTTTCTCCTTGCAATACATGTTAGTTTCATCAAATGAAACATGAATGGACTCTTCAATTTTTAATGTTAATTTATTAAATGAATATATAGGCCTTGCTTACTTGGGAGTATCCTAGAAAAACTCCCTCTTCAGCATTAGCATCAAACTTTCTAATGTATTTTTTGTTGTAGATATGAATGTAGAATAAGCATTCAAATACTTTGAAATAGTTGATTTTAGGTTTCTTCCCTTTGAGCAATTCATAGGGAGTCCTATTCTTTAGTTTGTGAATTAGGCTCCTGTTCAGGACATAATTTGTTGTGCTTAAAGCCTCTGCCCAAAAGGTTAGGGGCATGTAAGCATCTGCAAGCAATGTACCTGCAGCTTCAATGAGTGTCCTATTTTTCCTTTCACCTACCACATTTTGTTGGGGAGTTCTAGGAGCTGAGAGCAATGCTTGATAACTTCCTTCTCACAGAACTCATGCATAAGAAAAGACTCAAACTCTGTGTCATGATCACTTCTGATCAATGCAACATGAGTAGAGAACTCAATCTGTATGGTCCTGAGAAAGTCTGTAAGAACCTTGAAGGTATCTGATTTTGATCTCAGAAAGAATACCCAACTAAACCTGGAGAAGTCATCCACTATAACCAAACTGTAGGATTTCCCTCCTAGGCTTTGTACAATAATGGGTCCAAAGAGATCCAAATGTAGCAAGTATAAAATCCTAGGTGAATCACTCTTATTTACTGATTTAAAACTAGTTTTAGTTTGCTTGCCTAATTGACAAGCCCTGTAGAGACCTTCCTTCTTGTAGGGACCAGAAGGTAGACCTCTAACAAGGTTGTGCTAGATAGCCTAGTAATGTTTTTCAGATTTACATGACCTAGTCTTTTGTGTCATAAGTCATTCTGATTACTAGTTAAATTTAGTAAACAGATATCAGTTTTGGCAGAAAGAAAATTTACTAAGTATATATTGTCTTGTCTACTTCCAGTTAAAACTGTTTGGTTGTTTTTATCAATAATAGAACAAGTGGATGGGTTAAAGTATACCTGATAACCATCATCACATAACTGACTTATAGAGATGAGGTTATGCTTGAGTCCACTTACATATGCCACCTTTTTGAATGTGACAACTCCTATTCTTACTTCTCCAAATCCTTCTGACTGGCCACATTTGGAGTCACCAAAGATAACCTTTGGCCCCAGCTTGGACTTGTAGTTGAATAAGATATCCTTGCTGTCAGTCATATGTTTGGAGCAGCCACTGTCCAGGTACCAAGTTTGATTTACCCCTGGACAACCCTTCACCTGATCTTCCTCTGATTCAAACACTCCTTCATCTTCAGACTCTTCTTCTTCTGAGTGATTTCTGGAGCCATCAATTGCCATGAGGCAAACCTCCTTTGCTCTTTCTTCTTCATCATCTTCACTGGAGCTTGAAGATGTTGACTCATCTTCTGTCTCACTCCAGGTCTCAGCCACAAAGCCCTTTTTCTTCTTCTTGTGCTTGCTGGAAGAGGGTTTGCTGGTGTGCTGTCTTCTGGTTTCCTTCTCTCTTCTCTTCTCTTTCTTATGGTTCTCTGGACACTCAAAGAGGAAGTGCTCATGCTTTCTACATCTATAGCACACAATTTCTTTGTTTGGTGTCTTGTCATATTTTGGCTTGTCATCTTTTCTTGCTGACTTTCTCCTGAAATCCTTTTTGGTCATCTTGAAGAATCTTTTAGCAAAGAGACTCATAAGCTCTTCATTTGATGTTGTAGTCTCTGTCTCTTCAGTGGCTTTGAAAGCAATACTTTGTTCTGTGTCATGGCTGTGTTTATAATTTAAATGAAAATAAAATAAAATAAAATAATGTGTAAATCTAACAAAGGATCTTTGGTTCAAGGTTTAGCTTGCACAACCAAAGGAACCTCCTCTTATACCAATTCAAAGTGAGAGTCAGATCTGAAATACTCTAGAGGGGGGTGAATAGAGTATTCTTAAAAATTATTAACAGCTATTACAGCTTTTGCTGTAAATTAAAAGTGCAGAAATTAATAAACTAGCAAACAATAAACCTAAAGCACAAGCACAACAAGAACACAAGAAAAAGAGGCAACCAGACGACACAAGAATTTTATAGTGGTTCCCCAACCTGGGTACATCCACTCTTCTACCACCCTTGGTAGGAATCTACTCAAATTTTTGATCAGGTGCCTGATACCAATGAGCTTTTGATCAAGTGGTCAAAAACCAACCCAAGTCTTTTGATCACGAGACTTGCAACCAAGGAATCACTTTTGAAGGGAGATGACAACCATTTATACAGTGGGGGTGAGACATGATTTTGTCTTCTCTTTCTTAATATACAACTGAGAAGACTTGTGGATTTGATTATAGCTTATGGCTCCCCCTGAGATGTAGAATGAATCAGGGAAAAATATGAGCTAAGCTTCAGGGTGATAGGTCTTCAAACTGAATCCTTGACCAACAATAATCTTCAGGAACTTCTTTGACAGATTGAACTGAAGTTGTCCTTTTGAAGTGTCCTGGAGTACTTAAAGAAAGAAGACTCTAGATATAGGTATTGTTGTTCTTCTTCTTCAGGTGTTGATGAGCTTCTGGTCAAGAGCTTCTTTGTATCAGAGAATCCTTCTTGTTGATAGAGCAGATTGTTCAAGACTGAATGTTTTTCTCAGTTTCTCAGTAATCTCTGTATGCTTCTCAGTAAGCTGTGCACTGTGTAAAGCTTTCTCAATAATGCTTGATTAATTCTTTCTGTGTATCTATATGTGTATCCGTTATTCTCTTCTTCTCTGTCATTCAAAAATTTGAATTCATCTGCAATTAATGCTGATAGCCATAAGAATAATCGGCATTGATTTATTTCCCCAACTGTCCCGTGGAAAAACGGCAAGCAATAATCCTGGAGAAGACCATAATTAATGCTCCTTCTAACGGTTATAATCAGAGAATGTTAGAGCATTAATTACTCAGGAATTATCATACTAGAGTGGGGACAGAAGGCTGAAAATAACTAAGTTTGGAATCGTCGAACAGATAGCAGAATTCGTCGAAATGAGTCCACAGTTCGTCGAGCTGAGAAGTTATATTCGTCGACCAGACGACTTCTGTTCGTCGAGCTGAGTTCCATGATCATCAAGCTGGAAACTGAACTGCTGTCTCTTTTGCCTATTCTGTGTCTGAAGTTCGTCGAGCTGGTAAACATGTTCGTCGAGTAGAGTTCAGCAACTATTCTGGAGTTGTCAAATATTCTATGTGTTGACTGATATCCTGTGTGACGACACAAGTCTTCTGTGTGGTGTCGACACAGCCTTTCCATAATATCGACTAGTGATCTGGGTGTCGACACAAGTTCTTCTAGTGTCGAATCAGTTGGTTTCGATATATACTCTGAGTGTCGACACAAGTCTTCTGGTTCCAGAATTCGTCGGGCAGAGAACTGAGTTCGTCGACCTGAGACTAGAGAACATTGTTACGACAGAATGCTGTAGTAGTTCAAAGATTCGTCGACCAAAGAATGGTGTTCGTCGAGCTAAGTCTGGAGAACCTTGAATTTGTCGAGCTGAAAATGATTCTGGACTTAGAGAAAAATTGATAAACCTCTGGCAATAGAGTTGAAGTGGAAGTCCAAAAATCATTGAGTAAAGAGTGAAGTTCGTCGACCTGAGAACTAGATTCGTCGACATGAGTCTAGAGAACAGTCTGGACTTAGAATTCTGAAGGTGGAGTCCAAGGATCGTCGATCTTTGACTGAAGTTCGTCGAGCTTAGCTCAGAGAATATTTCTCTAAGATCGTCGAGCTGAGAACGACTATCGTCGACCTGAGTTCGACGAACGTTGAACTTATTTTACTTAGTTTCTTGAGAAGTCTCTAAATCTCTGGAAAAACTCTAAGTCTTGAGTCTCTGGCAGTCTGATGATGGCTTGTCCATGTGATGTTGTTACTGAGGACTTGGCCTAGACTCTAGGACATAACTATGACCCTGACTATACATGTTGGTCACATCATCCTAAGTTAGTGAACCTAACCCAAATCAAACTAGGGATACAACAGAAGAAGCAAAAGCAGTATAAAGCAACAACCAGTCCACAAGTCACTATCACATAATAATAAAAGTACACCAGTCCAAAATGAGTTCATCAAAAATAGAGAAAAAGGGCTTATGCCCAGTACATAATGACAAATATCTCTCTCATAAATGACAATAAGCGGAAGCTACACTATCATCAGAAGACTTGTCCCACCTGACGTCGGGATGCAGTAGTAGTAGTAGGTAGTGGTGGTATCAGCTCTTCACGTCCCGCCACCTCGTCCTGCTGGTACTCCATCTCCTTGCGCTCCTAAAATGATTGGTCACACCGACCGTTAGTCAAAAAGACTAAGTCGTTTACTCCATACCTCGCCCCCGCCACTCTTAGGCACTGGGCGGGAGGACGAAGCGGAGGACAACAAGGGGTATAGCAAAGGAAACAGGTGACAGTGGAACTATACTAACAAGTATATATGTATCCAATATTTCTACTCTAGCAGTTCTATATATATATATGGTCCAGGAAAGTAAGAAGAACTGAACAGAAACAAGTATGTGCAGTAAGTAAACAGTACCGGAAGTAAGCTGAGTGAAGACAACAAGTAAAATAAACTACTACCATCACAGAAGTACTTTAACTTATATGAATGTCATACAAACTTATAAGTTAAGGTTTCCAGAAATATAACTTATCATATAAAAGAGCTCATACTAATTTATATGATAAGGATCTATTGTGTGAAAGACCTAATTATGAATGTATGATATGCATGCGTTTTATGATTCATACAAGTGCAACTCACACACACGACTTTGTGATCACAGACCTTTAGTTCCCACTTTTCGGAACTAGCATCACTCTCCGGTACCACCATTGTGGCTACGGCAGCAGTGGAGCGGGCGTCTCCACTCCTAGGCGGGTATACACACTACCAGGCCTAGACCTCCCATGCGTCTCTGTACACGTCCTAGGTGCACTCTATAGTCACTGCGTACTATTTTCTGGCTACCCACAAGTCTTTTTGGTCGAGTGTGCATTTTTGGGGATCGTCCTCCAGACCGTAGCGGAAAACAACCCACTGGCCCCTCAAAATGCCACACCTCGCAAGAGTCACCGTACTGCAATCGGTGTGACGATTGGACCAGTACCGCATGACCAGCCACAAGTTTATGAACATGCAAGATATTCCAACTCGAGCCTCCAGCTCGCAGGACCAACCCGTCCCACATCCCTCCAACCCATCGCAGGTGGGACTGCATATTAGTGCCTTTATTCAAAATACATCAAACCCATCATGGGTGAGATCGCACATTAGTGCCTTTATTCAGAATCCCTCAAACCCATCGTGGGTGAGAATGAAGCACAATGTCTTAGCCTATTAGATTACTCTTGTCTAGAGTTCGTTAAATCTAGCAGTTTAGGGTTAATCCCATGACTGCCCAAGGCGTGCCCGGTGAAGCGCTCTCGGGGGCACTAGGAACTACGATGGGGTGAATCCCAAAGCTCCCTTTCTCAAGGATATTTACTTTTATTAATGTCTACCCCTTATCCATACCAACTCTCTTTGTTGCTCTGGACAAACCTAATAATTTAGGATGTTATCTGGAGAGGGGCGGTCTTCCACCGATTTACGTTCTAGCCACTATCCTTGGGATTTTGCACTCTACCACTCGTTATCAGGAAGTGAACTATTAGACACCAACTAGGGTTTGTCTTCCCAATATAGTTCTCAACTCAACCTACCATCGTATCACTTATGGGTCTCGGTAGTATGTGTTATATTTTTTTAAGCGCCCCTATGACCTAATGTGGACCCGTATAGTGGAACTTCTAATTCCTTGGGTCAAATGTCGTTTATTAATTATCATAGGTTGGTATGGTGTATGATGTTGACCATTTAGGATTTCACCATTCCTCTAAGTAATTAAGGGCATAAATTAATTCCTTTAATTGTGTGACCTATGTCACATTGCACATGATGTACTACTTATATTGATTCATTCTACTTAAGGAATTTATTGTAACGACCTGGCCAGCTAGGAGCACAGCGCCGCCCGACCCACCAGCAGCCCATGGAGGACCCATGGCACCACGGTGGTACAGCCGGAATCTACAAGGCCTGCAGGCCGTACACCCCAACGCCTCTCTGGCCTGTTTCTCAGCAAACAGCGCGTTGTTGGAGTGGGGTTTCGAACCCGCAGCCCTTGATAAGCAACCTTCAACAGTTCTCATCACCAACTGAGCTGCAGACACTCATTTGATTTCAGCTCAGTTGGTGATGAGAACTGTTGAAGGTTGCTTATCAAGGGCTGCGGGTTCGAAACCCCGCGCCAACAACGCATTGTTTGCTAAGAAACAGGCCAGAGAGGCGTTGGGGTGTACGGCCTGCAGGCCTTGTAGATTCCGGCTGTACCACCGTGGTGTCATGGGTCCTCCATGGGCTGCTGGTGGGCCGGGCGGCGCTGTGCTCCTAGCGGGCCAGGTCGTTACAAAAAAGTGCAAAGGTTGCTTATCAAGGGTTGCGGGTTCGAAACCCCGCGCCAACAATGCGTTGTTTGCTAAGAAACAGGCCAGAGAGGTGTTGGCGTGTATGGCCTGCAGACCTTGTAGATTCCGGCTATACCACCGTGGTGCCATGGGTCCTCCATGGGCTGCTGGTGGGCCGGGCGGCGCTGTGCTCCTAGCGGGCCAGGTCGTTACAAAAAAGTGCTCTAAGAACTAAAATATGGCTGCCCACCAGATTTCCCAATTTTCCCATGTGATTTCAATTTAATTTTCACTGAACAATAAAATCTCAATTTACCTACTTTCTAAATGAAGTATAGTATGTCTACCACCTAAAATTTTGGGAAAATTACTGGAGATTCATAAATATAAAATCAAACTGAATACAAAATTTTAAAAGTCCTAAATAGTCATTTGACCTAACAAATATCCAAAGTACCATTATTACTAAAATGCCATTATTAGGGTTTTCATCATACTGAAACATCCAAAAATTCTCAGATAATTACAAAAGGATTAGATCATATAAATAAGTCATTGAAAAACTTTCCATATTATTCCAACAATAATTTCCTTTATTTTTAATTAATTTACATAATGGAAAAAATAATAATTATACTTAAAATCCAAGATAAAATTGTCTAGCAGCCCCATAAATTTTTCTAGATATAAACTATGATCCATTTAAGCAAAATGTCATTTGAAGTTGTATTTCTCCAAATATTCAATTAATTTAAATACGTGTATTTTACAAAATACTATAGAAAATATTTTTCTAAAAATTCTCATTTTTGGTCAGTGGCTAAGTATGACATTGTCACATGCATGACCAAAATGGCAGATCATGAGGACTTATGTTTTGGCCTGGGCACTCATTTAAAGATCTGCCCTAGCCTAGGACTAGTCTTGGTAGAATGGCCATATAGGGATCCCTATAGCTCCAAACTTCAATTTTAGTGTGTCAAAATAAAGGTAAGACATTGATCTACAATTTTTATGTTGGTGACCAGTTCTGAAATTGCCTCTAAGGGGCCTATTTTAAGCATGCAAATTCACTGAAATTGTGTGATAGAAATTCTACTGTTCATATTAATTAAAATCATTAATTAAATCAAAATCAGATGGACGGCATTCGTTCATCGTCCCCAAGTGTCCAACGGCTGTGATTGATTTTCCTGGGACATGTTTGCTGGCTAATTCCGGCCACCTGAGCCGGCGCCACCGCCGGCGATTATTGCCACCACCTTCGTTGAGGTTGTGGCTAGCGTTTCCCGGCGGTGAGGCTGCCGGAGGCGGCTCCTCCGGCGATCCGGAGCAAGAAGAAAAGCTCGGTAAATTTCACACTTCCTTCCATGGTATCAGGCTCAATTTAGCATGATGTCTCGCCTAATTGAACTAAAAAGCTAGCACGGGGTGAGGGGAGGTGAAACAGACCTGCTGCCGGGCTTGGCGGCGCGTGTGGTGGAGGTGCTCCATGGCTGACGCTTGCTCCGACGTACTAGACTGATTCCTTATTTCTCCAGCAAATGTAGTGCTTCAGATGTCGATCTCCACTCACCTAAGCTCACTGAAGGTGATGGTGGGCTTGCTTTCGGCTGGGAGTGGCTGTATATGGAGATATCACCAAAGTGGATTTCGGCCACCACTTTGGATGCTTCACCCTTGGTGCCAAGTGGCCACCAGCCCCTCATTTCTACTGAAATGAGGTTGGGAGCTCAGCCTAGAGGCTTGGGCAGAGTGAAGGAGGGCCACATGGCCTTCATCCCCTCCATCCCTCTCTTCTCTCTCCTCTTTTCCCCCAAAATTCCAATTTTACCCCCATGCATGTGTTCTCTCTCTTAATTCAGAGGGTAGGGGCAGTCCTCGACCTCTTGGGCTGGTCATGAGCCTTGACTAATGGGCTTAGCCTATGGGGAGTGGGTTTGGCTTCTTCTTTCTTCCTTTACGCCTTTTTGTTGACTTGTTGACTTTTGGGTTTGACTTGGTCAACATGGTGAGTGGGCTGACCCCATTTGAAGGTCATGGACCCTATGGCACCACCCAACTTGGGTTGGGCCATGGTGGTGCCCCACTTGGACTAATTGGGCTTTTGGATGTGGGTTTGACCAATTTAAAGTTAAGGGTTGACTTGGGTCAACTCGGGTCAATAAGTGGCTTAGTGGTATGGCTTATGGTTCCCTTAGGTTGGTATTAGTGTTATGGGTGTAGTGGTGGAATCAATGTGTGGATAGGACCCCAATTTGGGCTGGTTTGACTTAGGTTATCTTGGGCCCTTTTGTGGGTCCCATGTGACTACACCCTAACCCCATAGTTCAATCCTAGCCTAAACCCATGCCCCCACCACTTGTCCTAACCCAACCTAAGTAGAGGGGTCTAATTGGAAATGGAATGTTACAAACTCCAATAAACAAAAGAAATAATTTTGTCCCCGAAATTCAAGTTTGGGTCTACGGGGTTTCCAAGCATAAAAATTTAAGTACTTTAGCCAAAAATTAAAGTGTTACCTGAGGTAAAAGCTCCGGGTGCCATTCTAGCATCAGATCCCTCGGCTCCCAGGCGTGCTTCTCACATCCATGGTTTGACCACAACACCTTCACCAGGGGGACCTTCTTCTTCCGCAGCACTCGGACCGCGGTATCATCGATCCGGAGCGGCTCCAAATGAACTGATCTGTCAGACGCTAACGGGCCTACTGTAGTGGTGATATGCTGCTCCGGCCGAAGGAGAGCTCTCCATAGCGAGGATTCGTTGAGGACGTCGTGCAAGGTCCCCAGATCTGACGGCAGCTCCAGCCTGTAGGCCAAGGGGCCGATCCGCTCCAGAATCAAATATGGCCCCATATATCGAGGGCTGAGCTTCTTGTGCCTCCGCACCCGAGAAACACCATGCATCAGACGTATCTTTAAGAACACTCTGTCCCCCACCTGGAACTCCACCTTCCGATGACGCGCATCGTAGTACAGAGCCTGCCTACTCTGGGCCTCCAGCATCTGATCCCTGATCAATCGTATCTGAGCGTCCGTATCCTCAATATATTCTGATCCAAGTTCCCTGGGGTCCTCATCCTGGACCCAAGATAGTAGTGTCCGACAATTTCTCCCATAAAGAGCCCCATAAGGTGTCATCCTAATGCTCGTCTGGTGACTGTTGTTGTAGGAGAAATCGACCAGTGGCAACTGTTGGGTATTGTATCCACAATTACCTGGATTTGAGGAAGCCACCTGTCAAGCTAAGATGAATTCACAATGTATTTGATAAAATCTTTCAAGTTGTGCTTGCAGTTATTCCACATTAAGTACACACCAATGTCAGGGTGCAGTAGGTCAATATACACGGGTCTGTGCGACGTAATCACTCGTTGAGCAGATCAGTGTGTTGGCCTACGTGTACTCTCTATAATAGAGTGTACTTATTTTCAAGTACAGGGCTGTGTTAAGGCAAGAGCATACAAGGAGCAAGGATGGGTCAAGGAGCACCTCATGGGTGGAAAGACGAAAAATCGTCTAAGTGTAAATCGATGAGAATCACCAAGTGATTCTCGCCGAATCGTAGAGAATCATTGGCTGATTCTCGCCGACTCGATCCAGCTACTTCAAAGCGAGCAACTCTGATGCTAAGTAATAATCGACGAGAATCACTAGTTCGGCGAGAATCACTCTCGCCGAATCGTCGAGAATCACTGGCTGATTCTCGCCGTCTCGACCCGGCTTAATCAGAGCGTGCAATCAAGTCAACATCGACGAGAATAATCTTTGATTCTCGCCGAATCGACGAGAATCACCTTTGATTCTCGCCGATTCGACGAGAATCACCTTCGATTCTCGCCGATTTTGACTTGGGCAATTTTCTGGAAACAGCTGGACCGGATTCTGCCGCTGGCACTGTTTTGAACCGGAATTAGGGTTTCTTCTGGTGGGACCCATAACGGTCATAAAAGAGTATTTTACTGTATAAATACAGGCGTATTTTTGAACAGTAGTTTAGCGAAGAAGATTTGAAAAAGACGAGCCACGACGTGACCTAGATCGCGATTTCCGCCGCCGCCGCCGTTGCCGCACGAGCAAGTTGATCGCCGGTCTTGATCGTGGTTTCTTCCAGATCTCCCGTCGACAGAAGCTTAGCCAAGCATAGCGTCTCACGTGTCTAACCGGAGATCCTTTGTCTCTTGATTTGTTGATCGGGAAAACCTTCCCCATCAGAATTGATTGAGACGATCGATCCTAGTGTGACCGTTGGAAGACCTAGCTAGCTTTGCTACGAAGTTTGGATCTCCAAAGTACTGCAGCCGCACACCGTTGTCGCCGCCGATCCCGTGAACCAAGCCGCCGCCCATCTTGCCGCCGCCGGTTCCGGGGAGATTCTCTCCAAGAGAGATCTAGGGTTGTGGACTCTTCGTGGACTTCAAGAACACGTCGTCAACGAAGAGGGACACCTTAGTCTCCAAAAGTAGTTTGTATTTCTTGTACATTCTAGTTTTATTTTTGTTGTAAAGGAACGTTGGTTCCTAGCTATAAGGGTTGGGTGCAACCCGTGTTGTGGGAGTGTTGACTCCTACGGGTGGAAGGGTTCCTTCCGATAGTGCAAGGATTGGATTTCAATCCTGTTGGTGAAGAGACCGAGTCGTCCCTTGTTGGGAGATAGGTCGAAGGGGGAAGTGGATGTACCCAAATCGGGGAACCACTATAAATAGCTTGTGTACTCTGTTTGCTGTGCTGTTTTATTTTCGTGTGCAGGTACAATTTTAATTCCGCAAAAACGCTGCACGTCACCTATTCCCCCCCCCCCCCCATAGGTGAAGGTAGTCGACACTAGGTGGACTTTCAAGTGGTATCAGAGGGAGGTTACTCATCAAAAAGGTTTACACCTTGAGTAGAATCCTGCCACCAGTGTCAGAAGCATGGAGCTGGATCATGAGATATCGCCACTAAGACTTCCCACATGCACAAAGGAGTATTATCCCGTCTGGAAGATGAGAGTGTCGTATCACTTGGAGGCTATCGATCCTCGAGCATCTTTCATCCTGGAAGAGGGTCCTTTTATTCCTATGAAGACCTCCAGCTCTGGAAAGAATATCCAAGTACCCAAGTGCATTGCTGAGATGTCAGAGACGGAACTCTCATTATTTAATCTGGACAAGATGATTCGTCAGATTATCATGGATATCTGGTCTGGACCTTCTCGCTCCAGATTGGAAAAATGTGGGACGGCCAAATCTATGTGGGTGATGATCTCAGAGCTGATGGGGGGGATCAAAGAAAGCTGGAATTTGCTGTCAACTAGAGGATGAAGCCTATATGGGGGTCCTCGCCTCTGAAGATGAAGGCAAGGATCAATCGGACAACATCAGAGCTCCAGTGTCCGTGTCAGAGACTGAAGACGCCAGTGAGGAAAGCAACTCTGATGAGGATGACACAACGGTCACTGGATCTAATGACAATAACACTGAAGAGCAGGTAATTTCTTCATCTTGCCCCGTCTCTCATGAAGTTTCTGAAGACAGGAACTGTTTCCCTTCAGAAAATCCTGATTCTCTGAAGAGAGCCCTTCAGAAAAGCAACCTACTTGTTGAAGAACAAGCTCAGGAGATTGCTCGGCTGAAGATCTTGTTGGTTCTCCAATTGGCATCCAACAAGGTCAAGGACTCTAAAATCTCTGATCTAGAGAGTAGTCTAGAGAATGAGAAGAGGATAGTATCTAACTTTTCCAAGGTTGATGCTATAAAAAGAAAGGAAGAAAATGGGTGGATCTCCCAAATTATCAATTCGTGGAGAAATGGGGAAACGGTATTCCGACCCCCCACTCCGAGCAGGATGGGTACTCATCATGCCTTCAGGTATGATCACAAGAACAATCGTGGTCACTGCAAGGGTGATCTGTCCTCATGTGGAGACACCTATAGTGCAAGGGCCGTCATGGCCACCCATGAGAGAATACCTAAGGCTCATTCTGAGCCCTTTGTATTCTCGGCCACTGCCCCTACTCGGCATGAATCGGCTGGTATCAGCTCTCAGAACTCCTCTCTCCACCCAAGGACACAGGAAAGGGGGGTTAGAAGTCATGCTGTAAGTTCTCATGGGGCCTCAGGAAGGGGGCTGACTGAAAGGAAGGCACCTCCTCCCAGGCCTCGTGACGCTCGCTGCATGCATTCATTCCACCCTTCCACGTGTCACGGTGAAAGAGGCAGTTCTGGGAGCAGATCCAGATCTATCCCGTTTGGACCTAGGCTCATGACTACCTCAGTCACTAGATCAGGTCAGAAACGGAGATACAACATTCACGCGTGTTGGTGCTGTGGCAAGGTGGGACACTTTGCCATAGACTGTTGGCACAACCCCTATGTGTCAAGGGCAAGGGCCTATCCACATCTCCTGGGCAGAGGTAGTCTTCTTGACAGGATTTCTGAGGGAAGGCATTCGAGTGTTTATGCTAACAAGAACCTAGGACCCAATATGTATTGGGTTCCTAAGGTAAAGTAACTCTCTTTTGCAGGGTAGTCTAGGTTCCCAAAAACATGATGGGAACTAGACAGTAAATGTTTCAAGACTAAATTGGAACAAATATATGGAATATCAGAAGTATCATTTATAATGGGATACTCGCATTGAACACCTGGTATGTCTCAAACTGAGGGGGTAAATCATGAATCTCATAATCCCAGGTATTTTCGATCAGCTCATATACTTGAGTCATATTGTATCGACATATACATATATATATATTTATATATATACATATATACACATATATGAGTGTACACCTAAGGATAGGTTAACGCGGTAAACATAAACCTTAGACACATCAATGAAGATTTATCGGAAATTCCACTGGTAGATTCGAGAACTAACATCTCCTGGCGTAAATCAATTCACTGAAAACTAACGAAGATACGTCATTGGAAATCTTGACATCAAGAAATGTATGGAAAAGCCCGGTTCAAACCCTAAATATATTGGCTTTAAGAAATATATATGTGTTTAGAAGTTTTTTTTAATTGTCTTGATATCAGAAGACTTCGAGAATGCGGCATGCCTCTTAACCTGAAGATTCCTATTAAAGAATCCCTTCGATATCGACGTAGATAAATTCCCACCGATCCTTAGCACAGGGATCCCGTTAAAACCCATTAAAACCCTGTTAAAACCTGTCGTTAACACAAAGGAATCTCGCCGACTCTTCATTTCCGCAGGAAACTTACCGAAGGAAGCTCACCGAAGGATTCTCTCCTTTTCCTCCTTCACACTCGCCGAATCGTCCCTTCAAGCTCGTCGATATCGTACAGGATTCTCAACCGTCAAACTCGCCGACTCTTCCCCTTCCGTCGACAACCACAGGAATCCCGCCTCTTCCCCTTCCGTCGATAACCGAAGGCAACTCGCTGATTCTTCGTCGCGATCTTCTTCCGGTTTCCCGCCGCTTCCGTCGATTCTCACTGTCTACGCTTTTGGGTAACGACATCCTCATCCTTACAAGGACTTTATTACTAGTGTCGCTTCCATTTTGACTTTTGATTTAGCATAGAGTAGGGATTCTCTTCCTAGGTTTGGAATGGCTCCAAGGACAACCGCTGGACTGATCACTGGATGTGTGCTGGTTCGAACAGGGTTCTCACATGCCTCAGATAAATTCAGAAACATCATCCTTATGCTTGAAGAGGCTGGACTCTCATTCATACTGGAGCACCCCTGTAAAATCCTGGACAAGGAAGTGATGGAGTTCTTCGCAACCGCAAACTCCGGAATGACGAATCTCTCATCAAGAGCAAGGTTGCAGGGGAAAAGATCAAGATGACTGCCAGCAAGCTGACCCACTTCTTGCAGCTCACTAGCTCGGCGCACGAGGATTATCTGGATGAACAGGATAAAACCAGGACTTTATTATTCTGTGGACTCGCTCGAGGAACTAGGTCGATAAAGCGAAAGGATAAGAATGAGGAGGGAAAACTTCTGTTAGACATCATTGGAAAAGTACTCATATGCAAGCCGGGCTCTCATGACCACATCTCTGCGGACATGTTCAAGATCCTTGTGGTAATTGTCTGCAGAAAAAGATTCAACTGGGGGGCATTGCTGTTTGAGAAGATAAAGGACACACTCAAATCTCCTAGCTTTGGCCGAATCATCAGTCTATATCTCAATCAGTTAAACGGAGATAAGTATTACATGAGTAATTGAGTTCCACTGCATTACTTGAAGAAAATGGACTCGAGCGTCTTTGACAGATGGGAGAGACGCATTGGGCAGGCTGCCGTGGTAGAACAACAAGAAGCATCTCCAGCCGAGGACGGAACTGTGGCTGATTCCGTAGTAATCCCCAGTGAAATTCCTGATGCACTGACTGCAGGAATTGAGAGGAAGTCTCTACCCTCTTATGATAATATCGTATCTGACATCTCTCTGATAGCCAGAGATGCAGTAGCGGCTATACAAGAAGAAAGTGAAGCTATACTGGAGAATAAGGAGGCGCTGACCCTGAACGATCTAGGAGTCGGAGGTGCTGTAGAGGAGACTGCTGACGAAGGTTTGGAAGACGAGGCAGCTGAGAATGAGTTCATGGACGATGAAGACGAGGAAGACGGAAATGTGGGACAGGAAGCATTGGAGCCTCAGGACATCACTGAAGTTCCATCTGACAAGCACGCTCCTGAGATCATTCCTGAGACAATTGGTGCAACAGTGGAGGGGGAGTCCTCTCAGCAGAGACTGCCTAGTACTTCCGAGAAATCTACAGAGGCAGCAAGCATTCCCCCCTTAGAGACTGTGCTCGTGTCCAGCTCTACAGGTGCATCAGCTGAAGCGCAAGGCCAAGGAGTGCCTCAGGCTCATCCACTACGAGATGATCTAGCCAATCACACCGTGAATGTCATTCAGGGTATAGTGGATGAGCTCAAAGCATCTTTTGAGAAAGCTCAAAATAAAATGTTGAAAAGACTTAAGAAATCAGAGAATATCATGCTCAAGAACATGGTGGAGATCAATCACAAACTGGACGTGATGGAAAAGAAGTTTGAAGATAAGTATACAGTGGCCGACCAAGCCGTCACTCTTCTTATGGATGGATTAAAAAGGAACACTGATACTCTCGCAATCATAAATCAGAATGCTCATGTCGTAGCAAATAACATTCAAAAGTTTGATGGCAATATGGTAACTCTCAACACCAATCAACAAGACTTGGTCACTGAATTCTCCAGGACTACAAAGCACATTGATGAGTCACTGCATTCTTATGCAAACTCCATTACAGTCGAAGCCAAAAAGGGGGAGAAAGAATATATAGCTAAGATGGCTGAGCTTCGGGAAATCATGATCCAAAACTTTGAACAGTCAAACCAATATGTCTATGACAGTTGCTGGTGGATGCTCCAACAAGCGTTAGGCGTCGATTTGCCTGAAAATCCTGCGGGTATTCATGCTCCTGAGAATACTACGGCTGCTGAGGGAGTAAGTGATGCAGAAGTTCCCTTAAGTGAAGCTGATGCTGCTAGGGCCACCTCCAAGGCAAAACTGATGGCAATGTTTGACCAAGGAGCCCTAGCAAAAGCCAGAGACAAGAGAAAATCTCAAGAAGGAACATCCAAGGAAACACAAGCTGAAAAGAGAATCAGATTGAAGGAGGAGTAAGTAAGAAACGAAAAGTGGAGTCCAGTTTCAAAGAGTATCATCTTGGACACATTCTGGCTACAAGAAAAAGGAGAAATCAATCGAAACGACGTATACAGCCAGCATGAGTGGGAGCTACACAAGACGTATGAAGCTAAACGGAACATCTTCTTCAGGACCAACACTGCGGCAGATAAAGCTCCTCCACCCAGATACTATCCAAAGCCCAAGGAATATGTTGAAAGGCAAAGAAAGAAGTTTTTGGCTCAGAAACATAAGGATGACCTAGCCAAAAATCCATAGACAGAAATTCATAGATTGTCATTGTCTCTTGAACACTTTTATCTTGTCTTATTGATATATGAACGGTCCTGATTATATTTATATATATATATATGTATATGAATTTATGATTGACTCAAGCCTTGATCTGTTTGCCTATATTTTCTTGTGCCGCGTCTTTATATTCTCTATGTTGTATATATTATCTGGTTGGTGGTATTCATCTTAGCTAGTAGGATTTTGGCTTCATCAAATAGGGAGAGCTTGTTGGGTATTGTATCCACAATTACCTGGATTTGAGGAAGCCACCTGTCAAGCTAAGATGAATTCACAATGTATTTGATAAAATCTTTCAAGTTGTGCTTGCAGTTATTCCACATTAAGTACACACCAATGTCAGGGTGCAGTAGGTCAATATACACGGGTCTTTGCGACGTAATCCCTCGTTGAGCAGATCAGTGTGTTGGCCTACGTGTACTCTCTCTATTGGAGTGTACTTATTTTCAAGTACAGGGCTGTGTTAAGGCAAGAGCAGGCAAGGAGCAAGGATGGTTCAAGGAGCACCTCATGGGTGGAAAGACAAAAAATCGTCTAAGTGTAAATCGACGAGAATCACCAAGTGATTCTCGCTGATTCGGCGAGTATCACTAGTGATTCTCGCCGAATCGTCGAGAATCATTCGCTGATTCTCGCCGTCTCGACCCGGCTTAATCAGAGCGTGCAATCAAGTCAACATCGACGAGAATCATCTTTGATTCTCGCCGAATCGACGAGAATCACCTTTGATTCTCGCCGATTCGACGAGAATCACCTTCGATTCTCGCCGATTTTGACTTGGGCAATTTTCTGGAAACAGCTGGACCGGATTCTGCCGCTGGCACTGTTTTGAACCGGAAATAGGGTTTCTTCTGGTGGGACCCATAACGGTCATAAAAGAGTATTTTACTGTATAAATACAGGCGTATTTTTGAACAGTAGTTTAGCGAAGAAGATTTGAAAAAGACGAGCCGCGACGTGACCTAGAACGCGATTTCCGCCGCCGCCGCCGTTGCCGCACGAGCAAGTTGATCGCCGGTCTTGATCGTGGTTTCTTCCAGATCTCCCGTCGACAGAAGCTTAGCCAAGCATAGCGTCTCACGTGTCTAACCGGAGATCCTTTGTCTCTTGATTTGTTGATCGGGAAAACTTTCCCCGTCCGAATCGATTGAGACGATCGATCCTAGTGTGACCGTTGGAAGACCTAGCTAGCTTTGCTACGAAGTTTGGATCTCCAAAGTACTACAGCCGCACACCGTTGTCGCCGCCGATCCCGTGAACCAAGCCGCCGCCTATCTTTCCGCCGCCGGTTCCGGGGAGATTCTCTCCAAGAGAGATCTAGGGTTGTGGACTCTTCGTGGACTTCAAGAACACGTCGTCAATGAAGAGGGACACCTTAGTCTCCAAAAGTAGTTTGTATTTCTTGTACATTCTAGTTTTATTTTTGTTGTAAAGGAACGTTGGTTCCTAGCTGTAAGGGTTGGGTGCAACCCGTGTTGTGGGAGTGTTGACTCCTACGGGTGGAAGGGTTCCTTCCGATAGTGCAAGGATTGGATTTCAATCCTGTTGGTGAAGAGACCGAGTCATCCCTTGTTGGGAGATAGGTCGAAGGGGGAAAGTGGATGTACCCAAATCGGGGAACCACTATAAATAGCTTGTGTACTCTGTTTGCTGTGTTGTTTTATTTTCGTGTGCAGGTACAATTTTAATTCCGCAAAAACGCTGCACGTCACCTATTCCCCCCCCCCCCCATAGGTGAAGGTAGTCGACACTAGGTGGACTTTCAGCAACAGTCTCTACCAGGGCCTCCATGTATCCAGTATACACAGTCGTAGCAGATTCTCCATGGTCCTGATGGTCCGCTCCGTCTGACCGTCGGTCTGTGGATGGAAAGCGGTGCTAAAAGCAAGATGAGAAACCAAGTATGCATGCACCGCTCTCCACTCCCTAGAAGTGAATCGACCATCACGATCCGAGACAATCGTCCTAGGGACCCCGTGGTACCTGACGAACTGTTCCACAAACAACCTCACCAAAATAGTAACTGGGCTGTCCTTCCTGATAGGTATAAACCGGGCCACTTTGGTCAGTCTGTCGACGATGACCCAAACAAAATCGTGCCCCGAGTGGGAGCGAGGCAATCCGTGCACAAAGTCCATAGCAATATCCTCAAACTTCCACTCAGGGATTGGCAGTGACTGTAGCAACCCTCCGGGGCTCTTGCATTCTGCCTTTACTCGTTGTCATGTCTTGCAGCGTGTCACATAGAAGATGATCTCCCTCTTCATTCCCGGCCAATACATGCTCCTCCGCAGATCCGCTGTCATCTTGGTGATACCGGGGTGCACCGAGTACTGAGAATTGTGTGCCTCCCTAAGTATATCCTCCCGGATACCACCTCCTGCGGGTATATAAACACGACCATGGAAATGGACGAGGTCATCAAACAAAGAATAATCACCTGGCCTGCCCCCTTCCAGGGCCCTGTACACCGGCACCAAGGTCGCATCCAACCTCTGTTATACCCTGATGCGCTCTCGTATATCACATTCCACGATCAGGGAGTTCAAATACTCCTGGTAGATCTACGGCTGGGACTCGAAAATGACTGAAATATGCATATCCTCTAACATCTACAACATCTCCATAGACATCACCTGAGGCTCCGGTACTGAGGTGCTGACTCTCCTACTCAAGGCATCTGCCACGATGTTAGCCTTCCCTGGATGATAATGCATGGTGTAATCATAATCGCATAAGAATTCAAGACACCTTCTCTGGCACAGGTTCAGGTCTTTCTGCGTGTCAACATATTTGAGGTTCTTGTGATCTGAGAAGATATCACAATGAACCCCATATAAGTAATTTCTCTATATCTTTACTGCAAATACCACTGCCCCGAGCTCTAAATCATATACGGGGTAATTCTGTTCATGCTTCTTCAACTGCCTCGAAGCATAAGCGATGACATGCCCATGCTGCATCAAGACCGCACCCATCCCCTGATATGAGGCATCAGTATATATGTGAAATCCTTCCTTCCCAGAGGGAAGTGAAAGGATGGGGGAAGAGGTGATCCTGTCCTTTAACTCCTGAAATGCTGCCTCGCACTTCTCCATCCATGTAAAAGTTGCTTCCTTCTTTGTCAAGGTCATGAGGGGTAGTGCTATCCTCGAGAACCCCTCCACAAACTTGCGATAATATCATGCGAGTCTCAGAAAACTGCGTATGTCCGATGCTGACTTTGGTCGCGGCCATTCTCTAACTTCCTGCACCTTGGCTGGGTCCACGGCCAACCCCGCCCCACTGATAGTATGCCCCAGAAATGCCACTTCTTGCAGCCAGAACTGGCACTTGGAGAACTTAGCATACAATTGGTGCTCTCTCAGCTCCCCAAAACCAAGTACAAATGCTGAGTATGGTCTTCCTGTGTCTGGGAGTAGATCAGTATATCATCAATGAAGACTATAACGAATCTGTCCAGGTAAGGCTCAAAGACGCGGTTCATCAAGCTCATGAATGCAGAAGGCGCATTCGTGATCCTGAAAGGCATCACCATGAACTCGTAAAGTCTATAGCGGGAACTGAAGGCCGTCTTCAGAATGTCCTCCTCCTGGATCCGCAGCTAATAATAATCGGATCTCAAATCCAACTTGGAGAACCAGAAAGCTCCCTAAAGCTGATCAAAAAGCTCGTTGATCCGGGATAGCGGGTATGTATTCCGGACCGTCAACCGGTTCAGCTCCCGGTAGTCGATGCAGAGACGAAGGGAGCCATCCTTCTTCTTGACAAATAACACTGGTGCTCCCTACGGTGATGAACTCGGTCGGACAAATCCTGATTCTACAAGCTCCTGTAGTTGTGTCCTGAACTCTGCTAGCTCCTTTGGGGCCATCCTGTACGGTTCCTTAGATATGGGCCTCGCTCCTGGCACCAACTGAATGCGGAAGTCCGTGTCCCTGGCCAGTGGCAATCCGGGCAATTTCTCCAGAAACACGTCGGAAAAATCCCGAACCACCGGAATATCCACAATAGAAGCCTCTGCTACCGCCATCTCGAAGAAGATAATGTATACTTCTTCTCCTTGCTTGTGGGCTTTGACATCCTGTACAGAAGATAATAAGAGACGGGAGACAAGTCTAATACCTTCGACGATGACGTAGGAGTCTCCGTGCCTCAGTGTGATCCTCCTCGATGGGTAATCGATCTGGGCATGGTTCCAATGTAACCAAGTCATGACCAAGATCAAGTCGAAATCTGGCATCTTCAGAATCATTGCAGGCGCTTCAAATGTCTTTCTGCCTATTTTCGCCTCCATATTGCACTTGGCAGATAATAGTAGTACCGATCCATCAGGTAGCCTCACTCTCATCATTGAGCCCGTGAATCGTTCCACGCCGTCCAATCCTTCAACAAAGGCTTCTGATACGAACGAGTGCGAAGCACCCGTATCAAATAGTGTATGAGCGGGCTTGCCACTTATAAAGACTATGCCTGTGGTTGATTGAGTTTCAAATGGATAGTTATTCTTCATGGTTAAGTACTATACATAAAAGAAAATGTCTTACTTTAGTAACATTATTTGTGTACCTGTGATGACGTCTTCAGGGTTCCTCGGCTCGGCGAGGTCCAATGCATACATCTGCTCCTGTTCTCTGCCTCGGCCAAAAGGTCCCCGGCCTCGACCTCGACCTCGACCTCGTCCTCGACCTCAGCCTTGCTGTACCGGAGGGGCCACCGGAGGTGGAGGAAGTGTACGAAACTGATGCGGGCACTCAGATCTAATGTGGCCCGGCTGATGGCACCCTAAACAAACTATCGGTCGCTGGCCACGATCATCCTGTCTCATATGGCCATGTGTTTGTGGTGGTGGAGGAGCTGGTGCTCTCTGCTCCTACCTGTAGTTGGGACGATAACGTCCCTCACCTCTCTTGTGCCTCATGACTCTGCCCCTCTGTGAGCCCCGACTATTCTCCCCAAAGAATGACCCATCCAGTGGTCTCTTTCCTCTATTCTGCACCATCAGCTGGTCTGCCTCCATCTTCTTGGCCATCTCGATGATCGAAGCTGAAGTGTCGTGAGAGATGAACAGTAGGGCCTGCCTCAAATCGTCTCTAAGGCCCCAGTAGAATCTCTTGGCGTACCTCTTGTCGTCTAAATCATGTATCCCCGCGAACCTGGCAAGGTGGGAAAACTCCATCTAGTACTCAATCACTGACCTGGTCCCCTGCTTGAGATTCAAGAACCTCTCTTCTAACTCATCCCAATCCGTGGTGGACACAAAATGGTCCAAGAATACCTCATCGAACTCCTCCCAAGATATATCTGACAGATCCCTATCTGCATTGGTGTAGTCCATCATGGACTTCCACCACCTCTTTGCATGGGCATCCAGTACAGTATTTGCCAAATGAACCTCCTAGCTGACAGAGCAGCTAATGCCTGCCAGCATCTCATGTATAGCCTCGAGCCATTCCTCCATTTTTACCGCATTCTCCATCCCGTGGTAAATAGTCGGGGATAAACTCTTGAATGCACTCAGCCAGTTTGATCCCGGATTTGGCAGCGGTGTCAGGATCTGCTGGGCTCTGAAGGCCTCAAGAATGGCCGTCAGGGTCTGGCCCATCTCTGTCTGTAGAAAAGGAGTGGGATCCGGAGGGGGAGGAACCACATTCTGCGGTACAGCGACCTGTGGAGGCTGCACAAAGGTAAGGTTTATATTAGAATTAGCCCAACTCATTGCTTATGTGGACTATTTTATGTGACTTTTTACACTTGGGCACACCATCGCTTCTGCTGCATAGTTTGTCTGCAAACTAATGCTCGTGTGGGGTGCCCAGTGCTGTGGACTTCTTCTCTTATGATCGTTTGTTCACGTGATACAAGTTTGTAAGACCGCTCCCCCTTACCAAGGAGGCTCCCGGTCTTATGCCCAGAACCTCCATCTTACGGTGGCACTAACACATGAGTTAGCCGACACCGCAACACGCCGATCATGCTGGCTAGTACGATCATATGACTTGTTCGGCCAAAAGAGAGAAGAAGCAAAAGCAGTATAAAGCAACAACCAGTCCACAAGTCACTATCACATAATAATGAAAGTACACCAGTCCAAAATGAGTTCATCAAAAATAGAGAAAAGGGGCTTATGCCCAGTACATAATGACAAATATCTCTCTCATAAATGACAACAAGTGGAAGCTACACTATCATTAGAAGACTCGTCCCACCGGACGTCGGGCTGCAGTAGTAGTAGTAGGTAGTGGTGGTATCAGCTCCTCACGTCCTGCCACCTCGTCCTGCTGGTACTCCATCTCCTCGAGCTCCTAAAATGATTGGTCACACCGATCGTTAGTCAAAAAGACTAAGTCGTTTCCTCCACACCTTGCCCCCGCAACTCCTAAGCACCGGGAGGGAGGACGAAGCGGAGGACAACAAGGCGTATAGCAAAGGAAACAAGTGACAGTGGAACTATACTAACAAGTATATATGTATCCAATATTTATACTCTAGTAGTTCTATATATATATATATATATATATATATATATATATATATATATATATATATATATATATATATATATATATATATATCTTTACTACTCTAAAGGAAGTATAAGTGGATGAGTTCGAAATTACAATAGCCATCCGATTATGGTATGATAATATTGCTGCCGTCCGATCAAACTCAATCATACTGCATCATCTCTCCACATTTTAATAGGGCTCCTAAACCTACTAACTAGGTTATGTAAAATTACATTTTTGCCCCAATGAACTTCTAAAAATAAGGAAAAGCTGACAGTCGGATCACTGCAACAAACCAGCTAAGCCGCCCAGCCCGCGGACCCGCTGTCCCGCCAGCCATCGGACCCGCTGCCCCGCTAGCCCGCCAGCCCGCTGACCCGCCAGCCCGCCAATCCAATGATTTCAAACACCTTCTCTGATAACTTATATTTAAACCCGTAAAGTTTCTTAATACAGGCAGTGTGGGACTAATAGACGGGTGCTGGCCATATCATAATTATTACATTATTTATAATTATTATATTATAATTATTATATTTAATAATATAAATAATTCTTATATATTATTATAATAAAAAGCAGGCGGGTGAACAGTGCTCCCGCAACTGTTGACCCGCCTGCTCTTTAATTTTTTTTGTTTATTAATTCTTTAATTTTTTTAAATATCAAATATATTTATTTTATTAATTGTTTATAAATATTAAATTATTTTTTTTATTAATTATAAAATGCAATGTTCGGTACTTTTGCGAAGCCCGCTGGGGGGCGGGCGAATCCCCGGCTCAAATTTATTTATTTTTATTAATTGTTTATAAATATCAAATTTATTTTTTTTATAAATTTTTTTTACTAACTATAAAAAGCAGATGGTTCGGTACTTTTGCGAAGCCCGCCGGGGGGCGGGCGAAGCCCGCCGGCACCGGCCGGGTACTGTGGCACGTAGCCATCGGGCCGGAGGCCCGTGCCTGTCACTCGTATATATATATATATATATATATATATATATATATATATATATATATATATATATATATATATATATATATATATATATATATATATATATATATATATATATATATATATAGAAGAACTGAACAGAAACAAGTATGTGCAGTAAGTAAACAATACTAGAAGTAAGCTGAGTAAAGACAACAAGTAAAATAAGCTGCTACTACCATGACAGCAGTACCTTAACTTATATGAATGTCCATACAAACTTATAAGTTAAGGTTTCCAGAAATATAACTTATCATATAAAAGAGCCCATACAAATTTTTATGATAAGGATTTATGGTATGTATGACCTAATTATGAATGTATGATATGCATGTGTTTTATGATTCATACAAGTACAACTCACACACACGACTATGTGATCACAGACCTTTAATTCCCACTTTTCGGAGCTAGCATCACTCTCTGGTACCATCGTTGTGGCTACGGCAGCAGTGGAGCGGGCGTCTCCACTCCTAGGTGGGTATACACACTACAAGGCCTAGACCTCCCATACGCCTTTGTACACGTCCTAGGTGCACTCTAAAGTCATTGTGTAATATTTGCTGGCTACCCACCTATCTTTTTGGTCGAGTGTGCATTTTCGGGGATCGTCCTCCAGACCGTAGCGTAAAACAACCCAGTGGCCCCTCAAACCATCACACCTCGCCAGAGTCACCATACTGCCATCAGTGTGACGATTGGCCCAGTACCGCATGACCCGCCATACGTTTATGCACATGCAAGTATTCCAACCCGAGCCTCCAGCTCGCAGGACCAACCCGTCCTGCATCCCTCCAACCCATCGCGGGTGAGACTTCACATTAGTGCATTTATTCAAAATCCCTCAAACCCATCATGGGTGAGATCGCACATTAGTGCCTTTATTCAGAATCCCTCAAACCCATCACGGTTGAGAATGAACCACAATGTCGTAGCCTATTATACTACTCTTGTCTAGAGTTCGTTATACCTAGCAGTTTAGGGTTAATCCCAGGACTGCCCAAGGAATGCCCGGTGAAGGGCTCTCGGAGGCACTAGGAACTACGATGGGCTGAATCTCAAAGCTCCCTTTCTCAAGGATATTTACTTTTATTAATGTCTACCCCTTATCCATACCAACTCTCATTGTAACTCTGGACAAACCTAATAATTTAGGATGTTATCTAGAGAGCGGCAGTCTTTCGCCGATCTCCGTTCTAGCCACTATCCTTAGGATTTTGCACTCTACCACTCCTTATCAGGAAGTGACCTATTGGACACCAAGTAGGGTTTGTCTTCCCAATATAGTTCTCAACTCAACCTACCATCGTATCACTTGTGGGTCTCAGTAGTATGTGTTATATTTTTGTTAAGCGCCCCCATGACCTAATGTGGACCCGTATTGTGGAACTTCTAATTCCTTGGGCCAAATGCCCTTTATTAATTATCATGGGTTGGTATGGTGTATGATGTTGACCATTTAGGATTTCACCATTCCTCTAAGTAATTAAGGGCCTAAATTAATTCCTTTAATTGTGTGACCTATGTCACATTGCACATGATGCACTACTTATATTGATTCATTCTACTTAAGGAATTTATCAGCTATTCTAAGAAGTAAAATATGGCTGCCCACCAGATTTCCCAATTTTTCCATGTGATTTCAATTTAATTTTCATTTAACAATAAAATCCCAATTTGCCTACTTTCCAAATGAAGTATAGTATGTCTACCACCAAAACTTTAGAGAAAATTACTGGAAATTCATAAATATAAAATCAAACTGAATACAAAATTTTAAATTCCTAAACAGTCATTTGACCAAACAAATATCCAAAGTACCATTATTACTAAAATGTCATTATTAGGGCTTTCATCATACTGAAACATCCAAAAATTCTCAGATAATTACAAAATGATTAGATCATACAAATATGCCACTATAAAATTTTTCATATTATTCCAATAATAATTTCCTTTATTTTTAATTAATTTACATAATGGGAAAAATAATAATTCTACTTAAAATCCAAAATAAAATTGTCTAGCAGCCCCATAAATTTTACCAGAGATAAACCATGATCCATTTAGGCTTGTGGCAAAATTTGAGAATTTAATATCATCATTAGCCTTTGTTTCAAATTTTTATTTCTAAATGACCTAATTTTCAAAAATTCCAATTAATGGGATTTTTGATCCCAAAAACCCAATTCTTCCTGTGGGAGTTATATTTCACCCCTATAAACTTCTATCCAGAGTTTCATGGACATGCAATGTTCTAAATGGGCTGAATTCGCATTTTGCTAATTTTACTATAAGCACCTCAAACCTAAACTTACCTTTCTCATGCAAGTGGAATTACCCAACATGTAGGGGTCAACAGAGGCTGACATTTTTACCACGGTCTTATATTGACCCAATGGACATGCCACCACAATTTGAGGCCATTTGGATTTGTATTTCTCCAAATATTCAATTAATTTAAATAAGTGTATTTTACCAAATACTATAGAAAATATTTTTCCAGAAATTCTCATTTTTGGTCAGTGCCTAAGTATGACATAGTCACATGAATGACCAAAATATCAGGTCATGAGAACGTATGGTTTGGCCTGGGCACTCATTCAAATATCTGCCCTATCCTAGGACCAGTCATGGTAGAATGGCCCTACAGGGAGCCCTACAGCTCCAAACTTCAAGTTTAGGGTGTCAAAATAAAGGTAAGACATAGATCTACATTTGTCATGTTGGTGACCAGTTCTGAAATTGCCTGTAAGGGGCCTATTTTAGGCAAGTAAATTCACTGAAATTGTGTGACAGAAATTCTACTGTTCATATTAATTAAAATCATTAATTAAATCAGAATCAGATGGACGGCATCCGTTCATCGTCCCCAAGTGGCCAACGGCTGCGATTGATTTTCCTGGGACATGTTTGCTGGCTAAATCCGGCCACCTGAGCCGGCTCCACCGCCGGTGATTATTGTCACCACCTTCGTTGAGGTGGTGACTAGCATTTCCCGGCGGTGAGGCAGCCGGAGGCGGCTTCTCCGGCGATCCCAAGCAAGAAGAAAAGCTCGGTAAATTTCACATTTACTCCCATGGTATCGGGCTCGATTGAGCCCGATGTCTCGCCTAATTGAACTAGAAAGCTAGCACGGGGTGAGGGGAGGTGAAACGGACCTGCAGTCGGGCTCGGCGGCGCGTGCGGTGGCGTTGCTCCATGCCGACGCTTGCTTCGGCGAACTAGCCTGATTCCTTGTTTCTCAAGCAAAAGCAGTGCTCCAGATGTCGATCTCCACTCTCCTGAGCTCACTGAAGGTGATGGTGGGCTTGGTTTCGGCTGGGAGTG
This sequence comes from Platanthera guangdongensis, assembly GCA_039583875.1. Lineage (NCBI taxonomy): Eukaryota > Viridiplantae > Streptophyta > Magnoliopsida > Asparagales > Orchidaceae > Platanthera > Platanthera guangdongensis. The sequence continues at coordinate 7,337,069 of CM077154.1, read as the reverse complement.
GCTATATAGGGAGATATCACCAAAGTGGATTTCGGCCACCACTTTGGAAGCTTCACCCTTGGTGCCAAGTGGCCACCAGCCCCTCATTTCTGCTGAAATGAGGTTGGGAGCTCAGCCAAGAGGCTTGGTGTTGGGTATTGTATCTACAATCACCTGGATTTGAGGAAGCCACCTGTCAAGCTAAGATGAATTCACAATGTATTTGATGAAACCTCTTAAGTTGTGCTTGCAGTTCTTCCACGCTAAGTGCACACCAATGTCAGGGTGCAGTAGGTCAATATACACGGGTCTGCACGACGTAATCCCTCGTTAAGCAGATCAGTGTGTTGGCCTACGTGTACTCTCTCTATTGGAGTGTACTTACTTTCAAGTACAGGGCCATGTTTATGCAAGAGAAGACAGGGAGCAAGGATGGGTCAGGGAGCAGCTCTTGGGTGGAAAGACGAAAATTCGTCTAAGTGTAATTCGACGAGAATCACCAAGTGATTCACGCCGATTCGGCGAGAATCACTAGTGATTCTCGCCGAATCGTCGAGAATCATTAGTGATTCTCGCCGACTCTTTCCGACTGCCTCAAAACGGTGCCAAGTAAGATTCGGCGAGAATCACTAGTGATTCTCGCCGAACCCATCGCAGAGCAGATCCTGAATACCAAGTTATATTCGTTGAGAATCAAAAAGTGATTCGGCGAGAATCACTAGTGATTCTCGACGAATCGTCGAGAATCACTAACTGATTCTCGCCGATTCGTCGAGAATCACCTGCGATTCTCGCCGATTTTTACTTAGCGATTTCTCTGGAAGTTGCTGGACCGGATTCTGCCGCTAGACTATTTTGAACCGGATTTCGAGTTTCTACGTGTGGGACCCACAACGGTCATATTGTAAGTGTCTACAGTGTATAAATACACGGGTATTTTTGAACAGGAATGGAGAGACGGAAAAAGATATAAAAAGCTGAGCCGCGACTTGACCTAGTTCGTGATTTTCCGCCGCCGCCTCCGTCGCCGCGCGAGAGTGTAGATTGCCGATCTTGATCGTGGTTTCATCCAGATCTCCGGTCGATTGAAGCTTGGCTAAGCTCAGCGTCTCACGTGTCTAACCGGAGATCTCTTGTCTCTCGATTTGTAGATCGGGAAAATCTTCCCCATCCGAATCGATCGAGACGATTGATCCTAGTGTGACCGTTGGTAGACCTAGCTTGCTTCGCTACGAAGTTTGGATCTCAAAGTACAGCAGCCGCGCACCGTCGTTGCCGCCGATCCCGAACCAAGCCGCCACTCGTATTGCCGCCGCCGGTTCCGGGGAGATCCTCTCCAAGAGAGATCTAGGGTTGTAGACTCTTCGTTGACTTCACGAACACGTCGTCGAACGAAGAGGAACATCGTAGTCTCCAAACGAAGTTTGTATCTCGTGTACATTCTAGATTTACTTTTGTTGTAAAGGAACGTTTGTTCCGTGTTGTAAGGGTTGGGTGCAACCCGATTTGTGGGAGTGTTGACTACTACGTGTGGAAGGGTTCCTTCCGATAGTGCAAGGATTGGATTTCAATCCTGTTGGAGAAGTGACCGAGTCGTCCCTTGTTGGGAGATAGGTCGAAGGGGGGAAAGTGGATGTACCCAAGTCGGGGAACCACTATAAATTACCTGTGTATTCTGTGCTGTGCTGTTTATTTTTATTGTGCAGGTACAATCTTAAATTCTGCAAAAACGCTGCACGTCACCTATTCCCCCCCCCCCATAGGTGAACATAGTTGACACTAGGTGGACTTTCAAGTGGTATCAGAGGGAGGTTACTCATCAAAAAGGTTTACACCTTGAGTAGTATCCTGCCACCAGTGTCAGAAGCATGGAGCTGGATTATGAGATATCGCCACTCAGACTCCCCGCATGTACAAAGGAGTTTTATCCCGTCTGGAGGATGAGAGTGTCGTATCACTTGGATGTCATCGATCCTCGTGCATCTTTCATCCTGGAAGAGGGTCCTTTTATTCCTATGAAGACCTCCGACTCTGGAATTCAAGTGCCCAAGTGCATTGCTGAGATGTCGGAAATGGAACTTTCATTCTTTAATTTGGATAAGAGGATTCGTCAAATTATCATGGATATCTGGTCTGGAGCTTCTCGCTCTACATTGGAAAAATGTAGGACGGCTAAATCTCTGTGGATGATGATCTCAGAGCTGATGGGGGGGTCAGAGAATGCTGGAACCTGCTGTCAATCAGAGGATGAAGCCTATGTGGGGGTCCTCGCTTCTGAAGATGAAGGCAAAGATCTCTCGGACAGCATCAGATCTTCAGTGTCCGTGTCAGAGACTGAAGAGGCCAGTAAGGAAAGCAGCTCTGATGAGGATGACACAATGGTCACTGGCTCTAATGACAATATCACTGAAGAGCAGGTAACTTCTTCATCCTGCCCCGTATCTCTTGAAGTTTCTGAAGACAAGAACTGCCTTCCTTCAGAAAATGCTGATTCCTTGAAGAGAGCCCTTCAGACAAGCAACCTACTTGCTGAGGAGCAAGCTTAAGAGATTGCTCGACTGAAGATCTTGTTGGTTCTCCAATTGGCATCCAACAAGGTCAAGGACTCTAAAATCTCAGCTCTAGAGAGTAGTCTAGAGAATGAGAAAAGAATAGTATCAAACTTTTCTAAGGTTGATGTTATAAAGAGAAAGCAAGAAAATGGGTGGATCTCCCGGATTATCAATTCGTGGAGAAATGGGGAAACGGTATTCCGACCCCCCACTCCAAGCAGGAAGGCAACTCATCATGCCTTCAGGTATGACCACAGGAATAATCGTGGTCACTGCAAGGGTGATCTGTCATCATGTGGAGACACCCGTAGTGCAAGGGCCGTCGTGGCCACCCATGAGAGAATACCTAAGGCTCCTTCTCAGCCATTTGTATTCACTGCCACTGCCTCAACTCAGTGTGAATCTGCATGTCCCAGCTCACAGAAGACCTCTCACCACCTGAGGATATAGGATAGGGAGGTTAGAAGTCATTGTGTAAGTTTTCATGGGGCCTCCGGAAGGGGGATGCCTGAAAGGAAGGCACCACCTCCCCGGCCTCATGACGCTCGCAACATGCATTCCTTCCACCCTTCCACGTGTCACGGTGGAAGAGAACATTTTGTGAGAAGATCATGTCCTATCCCGTTTAGACCTAGGACCGTGACTACCTCAGTCATTAGATCAGGTCAGAAACGGCGATACAACATTCACCCGTGTTGGTGCTGTGGCAAAGTGGGACACTTTGCCATCGACTGTTGGCACAACCCCTCTGTGCCAAAGGCAAGGGCCTATCCACATTTTCTGCGCAGAGGTAGCCTTCCTGACAGGTTTTCTGAAGGAAGGCAGTCGCGTGCTTATGCTAACAGCAACCTAGGACCCAATATGATTTGGGTTCCTAAGGTAAAGTAATTCTTTCTTGCAGGGTAGTCTAGGTTCCCGTGAATATGATGGGAACTAGATAGTAGGTGGCTCAAGACTAAATTGGAACAAGCGTCTGAAATAACAGATGTGATATCTACTTGAGCATACTCACATTGAGCTCCTAATATGTTCTACCTGAGGGACTAAACGATGACTCTCAAAATCTCAGGTACTTATGATCAGTTCCAAGACTTGAGTCGTTTTTCATTGACAGTTACATATATATATATATATCTTTATATACAGATACATATATGTATATACGTGTATGTATGCACATCCGAGGATAGGGTAACACGATGAATATAAACCTTAGATACATCATTAAAGAGTTATCGGAAATTCCACTGGTAGATTCGAGAACTAACATCTGCAGGCGTAAATTAATTCACTGAAAACTAACAAAGATACGTCGTTGGAAATCTCGGCAACGAAAATACATCATTGGAAACCTTGCCATCAATAAATGTATGGAAAAGCCGGCTCAAACCCTAATAGCTTGGCTTTAAGGAGTATCTATATAGTTAGAAGACTTTCAAATTAACTTAGACAAACGGAAACCGTAAGAATCCCATTTAACTCGTCGAGCTTGGCATTTAAGGAGAATCCCATTCTCGCCGAAGGATCAAGAAGAATCACATTTAAGGAAGAATTCTCGCCGACTCTTCACATTCCTTAGGAATCGCGCAAGGTTTCTTCCGCCGACCCGCAGGAAGCTCGTCGAATCGTCTTCTCGCAAGGTTCTCGTCGAATCCCGCACCGTCTTCGCCAAATCCCGCAAGGTTCTCCATCGTCTTCCCGTAAGTAACCCACCAGGAATCGCACAGGCTTCCGTCGAATCCCGCCGAACTCCGCAGGAAACTCTCCTACTCACCGAAGGTCTCCATCGCTGTTTCCCGCAAGTTCTCCACCGAAGGTCTTCCCAAAGGTATCTCTCTGAGTCGTGAAAGTTTCCGTTGACATCTCGCAGGAAGCTCACCGACCACTTCTCGCAGGACGCTCAAGGAAGATTTCTCGCAGGAAGCTCACCAACTCACTTTCGTCTACGCCTTTAGGTAACCTCTTCCTCACCCGTACTTGGACGTTATCACTAGTGACGCTTCCCTTTTGACTGTTCATTAAGCGTAGAGTAGGGCTTCTCTCCCTAGATCTGCAATGGCTCCAAGGACAACCGCTGGGCTAGTCATTGGATGCGAGCTGGTTCGCACATGGTTCTCTCATGCCTCTGACGAATTCAGAAACATTATTCTGATGCTGGAAGAGGCTGGGCTCCCATTCGTCCTGGAGCACCCGTGCAAAATCTTGGACAAAGAGGTGCTGGAGTTCTTCGCTACCGCAAGACTCCGGAATGGCGACTCTCTAATCAAAAGCAAGGTGGCTGGGGCGAAGGTCAAGATGTCTGCCAGCAAGCTGACCCGCTTCCTGCAGCTCTCTAGCTCGGAGCACGAGGACTATCTTCAGGAAGAAGACAAAAGCAGGACTCTCTTATTCTGTGGTCTCCCACGAGGAACTCGGTCAATAAAGCGCAAGGATATGAATGAAGAAGGGAAGCTTCTGTCAGACATAATCGGAAAAGTACTCATCTGCAAGCCAGGGTCTCATGATCATATCTCTGCAGACATGTTCAAGATCCTGGTGGCCATTGTCTGCAAAAAAAGGTTCAACTGGGGGGAGCTGCTGTTTGAGAAGATAAAGGACACCCTGCGATCTCCGAGCTTTGGCCGAATCATAAGTCTGTATCTCAATCAGCTGAATGGAGACAAGTATGGCATGAGCAAAGGTGTTCCTATACACTACTTAAAGAAAATGGACTCAAGTGTGTTTGACAGATGGGAGAGGCGAATTGGGCCGGCTGCCGTGGAAGAACAAGAGGACATATCTCCAGCAGTAACCCCCAGTGAAATTCCTGATACTTTGACTGCAGGAATTGAGGGGGAGCCTCTACCCACTCAGACTGATATCGTAGCTGACATCTCCCAAATAGCCAGAGATGCTGTGGCAGATATACAAGAAGACAGTGAAGCTGTGCCGGAGAATGAGGAGGCCCTGAACCGGAACGATCAAGGAGCCGAAGCTGATGTACAGGGGACTGCTGACCAAGAGTTGGAAGAGGATGCTGATGAAGATGTTGTCATGGATGATGAAGGAGAGGATGACGGCAATGAGGGACATGAAGTATTGGAGACTCCGGATCTCATTGAACCTCCATCTGACAAGCACGCACCTGAAATCATTCCTGAAAACATTGGTGAACGAGTGGAGGGGGAGTCCAAGAAATCTACCGATGCTGCCAGTATTCCACCCTTAGAGGCTGTGCTCCTGTCCAGCTCTACAGGTGCATCTGATGAAGTGCAAGGCCAAGCAGTGCCTCTGGATCTTCCATTACGAGATGAGCTAGCCACTCACACCGTGAGTGTCATTCAAGGTATAGTGGATGAGCTTAAAGGCTCTTTTGAAAAGGCTCAAAATAAAATGCTGAAAAGGATTAAGAAGTCTGAAAATCTCATGCTCAAGAATATGGTGGAGATCAATCATAAACTTGACATGATGGAAAAGAAATTTGAAGATAAGTATTCAGCGGCCGGCCAAGCTGTTACTCTTCTCATGGCCGGATTGAAAAAGAACACCGATACTCTCGTCGTAGTAGATCAGAATGCTCATGTTGTAGCAAACAACATTCAAATGTTTGACGGTAATATGGTAACTCTCAACGCCAATCAGCAAGCCTTAGTCAATGAATTCTCCAGGACTTCAAAGCATATTGATGAGTCACTGCATTCTTATGCAAACTCCATAGCGGTCGAAGCCAAAAAGGGGGAGAAAGAGTATATAGCTAAGATGGCCGAGCTTCAAGAAATCATGATCACAAACTTCGAACAGTCAAACAAATACGTCTATGACAGCTGCTGGTGGATGCTTCAACAGGCGTTAGGCGTCGTGTTGCCTGAAAATCCTGCGGATATTCATGCTCCTGAGACTTCTACGGCCGCTGAGGGGGTAAGTGCTGCTGAGGGAGTAAGTGCTGCAGATGTTCCCATGAGTGAAGCTGATGCTAGGGCTGTTTCCAAAGCTAAAATGAGGAGCATGTTTGACCAAGAGGCCCTAGCAAAAGCCAGGGGAAAGAGAAAAGCTCAAGAAGGGACCTCCAAGGAGACACTAGCTGAGAAGAGAATCAGACTGAGTGAGGAGGAAGTACGAAACGAAAAGTGGAGTCCAGTTTCAAAGAATATCATCTTGGACACCTTTTGGCTACAAGAAAAAGGAGAACTCAATCGAAACGAAGTATACAGCCAGTATGAGTGGGAAATGCACAAGACGTATGAAGCGAAACGAAACATCTTCTTCAGGAACAACACGGCAGCAGATAAAGTTCCTCCTCCCAGATATTATCTGAAGCCTAAAGAGTATATGGAGAGGCAAAGGAAGAAGTATTTGACGCAAAAACTCAAGGATGACTTAGCTAAGGAAAAATAGTCAACAATTTATAGCTTATCATTCTCTCTCAAGAACATTTAATGCTTATTGTTATTATATGAACAATTCTGAGATTATACATGTATATATATTGGTATATATATTTGAATTTGTGAATGATTCAAGTCTTGATCTTTTTGCTTATATTCTCTTGTGCTGCATGTTTAAATTTTGAATGCTGTTGTTATTATTTGATTAGTGTTATTCATCTTAGCTAGTAGGGTTTTGGCTTCGTCAAATAGGGGGAGATTGTTGGGTATTGTATCTACAATCACCTGGATTTGAGGAAGCCACCTGTCAAGCTAAGATGAATTCACAATATATTTGATGAAACCTCTTAAGTTGTGCTTACAGTTCTTCCACGCTAAGTGCACACCAATGTCAGGGTGCAGTAGGTCAATATACACGGGTCTGCACGACGTAATCCCTCGTTGAGCAGATCAGTGTGTTGGCCTACGTGTACTCTCTCTATTGGAGTGCACTTACTTTCAAGTACAGGGCCGTGTTTATGCAAGAGAAGACAGGGAGCAAGGATGGGTCAGGGAGCAGCTCTTGGGTGGAAAGACGAAAATTCGTCTAAGTGTAATTCGACGAGAATCACCAAGTGATTCTCGCCGATTCGGCGAGAATCACTAGTGATTCTCGCCGAATCGTCGAGAATCATTAGTGATTCTCACCGACTCTTTCCGACTGCCTCAAAACGGTGCCAAGTAAGATTCGGCGAGAATCACTAGTGATTCTCGCCGAACCCATCGCAGAGCAGATCCTGAATACCAAGTTATATTCGTTGAGAATCAAAAAGTGATTCGTCGAGAATCACTAGTGATTCTCGACGAATCGTCGAGAATCACTAACTGATTCTCACCGATTCGTTGAGAATCACCTGCGATTCTCGCCGATTTTTACTTAGCGATTTCTCTGGAAGCTGCTGGACCGGATTCTGCCGCTGGACTATTTTGAACCGGATTTCGAGTTTCTACGTGTGGGACCCACAACGGTCATATTGCAAGTGTCTACAGTGTATAAATACACGGGTATTTTTGAACAGGAATGGAGAGACGGAAAAAGATATAAAAAGCTGAGCCGCGACTTGACCTAGTTCGCGATTTTCCGTCGTCGCCTCCATCGCCGCGCGAGAGTGTAGATCGTTGATCTTGATCGTGGTTTCATCCAGATCTCCGGTCGATTGAAGCTTGGCTAAGCTCAGCGTCTCACGTGTCTAACCGGAGATCTCTTGTCTCTCGATTTGTAGATCGGGAAAATCTTCCCCATCCAAATCGATCGAGACGATTGATCCTAGTGTGACCGTTGGTAGACCTAGCTTGCTTCGCTACGAAGTTTGAATCTCAAAGTACAGCAGCCGCGCACCGTCGTTGCCGCCGATCCGGAACCAAGCCGCCGCTCGTATTGCCGCCGCCGGTTCCGAGGAGATCCTCTCCAAGAGAGATCTAGGGTTGTAGACTCTTCGTTGACTTCACGAACACGTCGTCGAACGAAGAGGAACACCGTAGTCTCCAAACGAAGTTTGTATCTCGTGTACATTATAGATTTACTTTTGTTGTAAAGGAACGTTTGTTCCGTATTGTAAGGGTTGGGTGCAACCCGGTTTGTGGGAGTGTTGACTCCTACGTGTGGAAGGGTTCCTTCTGATAGTGCAAGGATTGGATTTCAATCCTGTTGGAGAAGTGACCGAGTCGTCCCTTGTTGGGAGATAGGTCGAAGGGGGGAAAGTGGATGTACCCAAGTCGGGGAACCACTATAAATTGTCTGTGTATTCTGTGTGCTATGCTGTTTATTTTTATTGTGCAGGTACAATCTTAAATTCCGCAAAAACGCTGCACGTCACCTATTCCCCCCCCCCCCCATAGGTGAACATAGTTGACACTAGGTGGACTTTCACTTGGGTAGAGGGAAGGAGGGCCACATGACCTTCATCCCCTCCATCCCTCTCTTCTCTCTCCTTTTTTCCCCCAAAATTCCAATTTTGCCCCCATGCATGTGTTCTCTCTCTTAATTCAGAGGGGTAGGGGCAGTCCTTGCCCACTTGGGCTGGTCATGAGCCTTGACTAATGGGCTTAGCCCATGGGGAGTGGGTTTGGCTTCTTCTTTCTTCCTTTACGCCTTTTTGTTGACTTGTTGACTTTTGGGGTTGACTTGGTCAACATGGTGAGTGGGCTGACCCCATTTGAAGGTCATGGACCCTATGGTAACACCCAACTTGGGTTGGGCCATGGTGGTGCCCACCTTGGACTAATTGGGCTTTTGGGTGTGGGTTTGACCTATTTAAAGTTAAGGGTTGACTTGGGTCAACTCGGGTCAATAAGTGGCTTAGTGGTATGGCTTATGGTTCCCTTAGGTTGGTATTAGTGTTATGGGTGCAGTGGTGGAATCAATGTGTGGATAGGACCCCAATTTGGGCTGGTTTGACTTAGGTTATCTTGGGCCTTCTTGTGGGTCCCATGTGACTACACCCTAACCCCATGATTCAAACCTAGCCTAAACTCATGCCTCCACCACTTGTCCTAACCCAACCTAAGTAGAGGGGTCTAATTGGAAATGGAATGTTACACGCTCGACTAGGTTGCGGATTGGTGACTTACCAGGTTCAGCGGACTCCGTTGCGGTTAGCAACAGAGCCGGCGGTTACTCTTTGAGTCCGCGCGGCTTGTTTTTTGGCTTGCGCTTTTTCTGCTTTCATCAGGTACATTGGCAATCATGTCTCGCCATGTATGTCTCGCTCTGTAAAAATTTTCTATAGTACAAGATTCTTGCTCTTATGGTTGCATTTGATTGCTTTGGCTCAGATAGGTTGAGTGTTCCCGCATTTGGTGTCCCGTTTTCCGCTTATCACAAATTTTTACAGTTAAGCTGATTCTCCTTGATAGGAAGGTCATGGGTTCAATTCTCCCAATGTGTCAACATTATTGATTTATTTAATAATTTGTTGTTTGATTGATTGTTATTTAATGATGTAATAATTAAATATTATGATACTTATCTATTTATTTGTTGTTTGAACATTATCTATTTATTGATTGTGTGAACAATGTGATACTTAATGCTCAGAATGTAATAATGCCTCTACATGTATTATTATCTTACTCAAAAAAATATGCCTCTTGTATTCCAGTCAACAAAAGCTAGTTTTATAAGGCGCTTCATCATATTTGAAGTCCATAATTGCTGGTGCACACTAATTATCAATGCCACGTGCGCATTCCTAATACAACGGCACTTGTTCTTTCAGTCATTTTCTTAGAACTGGATAAAAAGAGTTGCGGTGCCGTGCGGTGAGATTGCATTCCTAATAGAACGTATTTACCACGCTAATTACCGTGTCCATAAATAATGAATCTTACTTTAATTCACTTGCTAAACCACTCTCTATCCACTTACAGAAATGGTAACATCCCATTCCGGCGAATTTCCGGCCAGCCCCATCCCCTTCTCTACACTCCGGCAATCTAACCGCAGCCTTCGCACTTTATTTGCCACAATAGATGACACCAACGGCGAGCGCAAGTCCGAGGCGATCCTCACCTTCTTCCCTCATGACGAGAAGGCCACGCAAATCCAAAACGGCGTACTTTCCCCTCTCCCCTCGCCGGCACTCAAGCTCCCTCCGCGCCTACAAGCCGCCGGAAGCGAGGCCCCGAGCCCCCGAAGCCCTCGCATACCGGCGTCTTCGCCGAAGCCGCCGCGCAAGTTCTCGGCGTTGAGTAAATGGAAGGACTTTGATCCGTTCCAGGCGGCGGTGGAGAGAATAAGGAAGGATGATGAAACGGTCCGGAAGCCGTTCTATTGGAGAGCTCTGGAACGGTCGTTTGAACAGAGCTTTATTAGAGTTATGGAAGATGGTGAGAAGGGGGGATGTGAATATTGGGATATTGAAGGTTCCTCGCGCACGATTGTCTGCGCGAGTAGAAAGCAGAAATGGAATCCCTTGTCATGTTTAGGGTCTCAGTGATGAAGAGGGTTTAGTGAGGGATGAATGAAGTGTCCAATGTAATTTGTACATTATATTGTGCTTGGACGCCGGTGGGTTCTGTAGAAAGGCAATAATATTTTATGGTGATTTTAGTACATAATCTATTTGATATATGATGTTGAGGTATATTGAATAGATATGATAGGTGTTTAACGGGTTTGGTTAGGATACGGATGAAATCTAATGATCCATCGTCGGGGATTTAGGGTTACGTTTATAAATATCCCTGTTGGGGGGCAACGTGGAGGTCGTTTCAAACTTGACGGTCATACAGGATGCTTCGAGCGCACTAACATTCTTGAAGCATCCATCAACCTGAAGGGTTTGTCGTAAAAGGTCTAGAAAATGAAGTCTGTTAGTTGATTAAGTCAGTTTACGGATTGAAGCAAACACATAAATTATGACACGATAAATTTAACATTTGTGTTAAAGACATGAGTTTTAAATCTAGCATATTAGATAAATGTTTTTACGTAAGAATAAGGTCAAATAAAGTTGCAATTATATGTTTGTATGTTGATGACATGCTAATTCTGGGCACTGATCAGTCTGAGATGTAAGACGTGAAAGTTGTCTTGATGATACAATTTAGCATAACAGACTTAGAAGTTGTGAAAACCATCATAGGAATGAAAGTGAACTTCACAGAAAAGGATATTACCCTAAGTCAGAGTAACTACGTTAGAAATATACTTGAGAAGTGGGGTTATGTTAATAACAAGAAGATTGAGACTTCATACGACTACAATAATATACCGAAATCGAATGAAGGTTCACCTATTAGACAGTTGGATTACTCCAAACTTATAGTAAGTCTCATGCATGCTACAACCTGCACTAGAACTGACATAGTCTTTAGGGTCGGCATGTTAAGTAGATTCACAAGTAACCCGGGAAAGGACCACTGGGATGCCTTAGAAAGACTAATGCAATACTTAAAGTATACTGCGAAGTATGCTTTATGTTATAGTAGACATCCTTATGTGCTTGAGGGGTATTCTGACGCCTCCTAGTGCTCAGAAATTGCCGATAATAGATCCACTAGTGGTTTTATGTTTATACTAGGAGAAGCGGCAGTATCTTGGAAGTTGAGAGAACAGAAAAAGATAAACCGAAATTTGGACAAAACATAGAGTTTTTATTTCCAAAAAGTGTATTTATTACAAAGGTATGACATCCCTTTTATAGAATGGAGGAGAAGGGAGAAAATATAATTAAGCAATGTAAGACTAAATACATTTATGGGACTAGCAGCTTAGATAAACCTAGACCGCATAGGCCGCACGGTTTGACAAGAAGGTTTAACCGCCCGACCATACTGATAAGAGGAGACAAGCCGCCAGTGAAGCCGCCAGACCACCCGGTATTCAAGCTGCCAGTGAAGCCGCCAGACTGTCCATTCTCCAAGCTGCAAGTGAAGTCACCAGAAAGCCTGGTCTCCAAGCTACTAGAGAACTAGCCAGACCGCCCGATCTCCAAGCCGTCAGTGAAGCCTCCAGATCGCCCGGTCTCCAAGCCGCCAGTAAAACCGCTAGTCCGTCGGGTCTCCATATTGCAACACTCCCCCTCAAGCTGGAGCATATATATCAATCATGTCCAGCTTGTTGCAAATATGAAAAAAAGAAGCTGACACGGGCTTGGTGAAGATATCTGTCAACTCGTTGTCAGAAGTAACGAATGGAGTACAAATCTGGTTTTTCAAGATCTCTTCTCTGAGGAAACGAAAGTCAACTTCGATGTTTTTTGTTCTCTCATGAAATACTGGATTTTGGAGATGTACATGACGGACTTATTGTCGCAGAACATAGGTAAATGACGATTATAGACTTCTCATAAGTACAGCATGAGAGCTCGTAACCACTTTAACTCACAAGTGATTGACGTCATACTGCGATATTCAGCTTATGCACTGGACCCGAAGACAACAAAATGTTTCTTGCTCTTCCAGCTCACTAGGTTCCCTCTCACGAATGTGCAAAAACCTGATGTGGACTTGCGATCACCTTTGTCGTCAGCATAGTTAGAATTTGAGTAAGCTTCAACCTTTAAGTGACCATTTCTCTGAAACAGTAGTCCCTTACCAGGCACAGCTTTAACATATTCCAATATCCTCAGGGCAGACTGTAGATGACACTCTGTAGGAGCTTGCATGATCCAGCTAACATTGCTTACATCATAGGAGATGTCGGGTCTTATTCCAGTGAGATAAATGAGTTTGCCCACCAGACGCTTGTACCTTGTAACATCCAACAGAAGAGGTGAGTCGTCTGTCCAGGTTTTATCTTCACCGGAAGTCATGGGGCATCAGGTAGGTTTAGCCCCAGTCAACCCTGTCTCTTGCAGAAGATCAAGAGCATAATTACATTGGGAGAGAACCAAAGAATTGGGCTTTCGAAAGATTTTTATCCCCAGGAAGTACTTCGGGGAGCACATATCCTTTGTGACAAGGTGTTGACGGAGATGTTTCTGTTGGGTACATTGGACACAATGTACTTGATTTGAAGAAGATCTTTCAACCAATGATATATAAATATTTTAATTTGATGTATATTTAAGTTTATGTTTGCAGGTTGTCTATTTTATATTGATTGGACAGGTGGACACAAGAGGCTGACTAGATTTTGCAGAAAATTTATCTAAGTACAAAAGTGTCGACATACTTTAACTGTGTTAACACCTTTGTAGAAGCAGTGTCAAGACAAGACAGTTAACTCGACACATAGAGGATTCAAGACAGCTGTGTCGAGACAAGTCAGTTGTCTCGACACCTTGAAAACTAAGTCAGATTACTTGATACTATAAAGATTGAAGCAGTTGTGTCGAGACAATACAACTGTCTCAACACAAAGAAGACAGGAAATTTTACTACGTAAAATTGTGTCGAGACAAATCAACTATCTCGACACAATGAAGAATTAAAGCACAGACTTCCCGACATCTGGAAGACAGTTGTGTCGAGACAATCCAACTGTCTCGACACAAGGCAGAGTTAAAAGATTGCGACACAAACAATGTTTGTGTCGAGACAAGTCAATTGTCTCGACACTCTCAAGTTTCAGATGAAAATTCTTTATAGTAGAATTATGTCGAGACTGCTGAGATGTCTCGACATAAGTGTCGAGACACTTTGAACATCTCGACACTTATGTTTCAGAAAATGTGCAGTCAACACAGAAGTGTCAAGATGGGTCAGAACTGTCACATTAGGTATAAGAATAAGATATTTCAACAGAAACAGTCTAAGGGAGGATTTGAAGTATGATGTCAGATGCTGATGTCATCATTCAGTAACCACCCATCCATGGAGGCTATAAATAGAGGGGTAGTGTACATTAATATACAGAGAAAGAATCGATCAAAAAAACATAAATTCTCATTCTTATTCCAATCCTGGGGAGGAGGAAGAAGCGAAGGTATTCAAGAAAATCTCCAGATCCTTTCACCAAATTGATCTGAGGATTAATATGGATCTGATCTATAATCTCTTCAAGCAAATCAAGCCTTTCAACATCAAGAAGATTACAGATCTAGAGAAGAAACTCTTCAGCAAATCAATTTATCAAGAAGAAATTCATTGCTGCTGATTTGAAGAATCTGTGCTAACAGATAAGTCGGATTACAAAAAATCTATTTTTTGAAGATTATTGTCTATACTTTTACCTCTTTATTTTGTAAGATCTCCTTGAGATCTGAGTGGGTAGGATATCTTATCTCTGAGTTGTAAGCCTAATTTATAAAGGCTGGGGTAGGGTTCTTAAGGAAACTGAGGTAGGTGGTTTTTGGTGAATCACTGAGTTGTAAGTCTAATTTATAAAGGCTGAGGTAGGGTTCTTGAAGGACCTGAGGTAGGAGATTGGGAGAATCTCCGAGGTAAGACCTGTTGGTCTGAGTGTAGGTTTCTTAACAGAAACTGAGACTGTAGGATCCTTGAGATCTAAGTTAAAGACGGGGAGCTATAACCTTATCTAGCACATTGCTAGTGAGGAAGAAGGGAGAAAGTGGATGTACCCTAGATGGGGAAACCACTATAAATTATTTGTGTGTTGTGTGTTGTGGATTGTTTTTGATTGTGTTGTGATCTGGATTTTTGTAACTACTGAAATACATAAGTAAATAAGAACTGCTAGAGTATTTTAAAAAGTCACTTATTCACCCCCCCTCTAGGTGTTTATCTATCTATAGGATTATCTTTCAAGTGGTATCAGAGGGAGGTTGTTCAAGAAAGACCTAGCAATCTGAAAAAGATCCAAAGGGTATTATAAAAATTACAGATCTATGGCTTCTGAATCTCACAGATAACTCAGTTATATGAAACTGTTTATATGTACTAAGGATAACTTTATTATATGGAAACAAAGAGTGAGATTGTTCATAGAAGCCTCAGATTCAAGAATCTTTATTACTGTATAAGAAGGACCATATGTACCAATGAGACATTTATCTTAGATGCAAATGTTCATACTCATAAAAAACTGTCAGAAATGACAAAGGATGAGTTGGTACTTGCCACCATGGATAAAAGAGCACAAAATATAATAGTAAGTGTAATAGAAAATTCAACATTTCAGAATCTTATGCACTGTAATACATCCAAGGAGATGTGTGATACTCTCATAGTATACATGGAAGGTACAGAAGAAGTAAGAGATGACAAAAAATCTCTCATTAAGCAGCAGTATGAGGCTTTCAGACAAGGAAAGATTGATTCTATAGAACTGTGCTATGAAAAGTTCTTTAGAATTGTTAATGATTTAAGAAACTATGACAGAATTTTCTCAAATTATGAGCTGAATGACAAGTTTTTGAGATCCCAAAATAAAAAATGAGACATCAAGATTTGTGGCGTAAGAGAAATGAGGAATGTAAGAAATATGTTACCACAAGACTTGTATGGGAAGCTTATGTCACATGAGCTCCAGCTAAACTCTAGAAAAGCTGAAGCAGAATTAGCCAGAGGTTCAACTCAGATAAAATCTGTGGCCTTTAAAGAAGATACATCTAAGAAAGCTAGAAGATAAATCTCATCATCAACGAGAAGGGATGAAGATATAGATAACATCAGAGATAGACCAATCTGGTACTTGGATAGTGGGTGTTCCTGACACATGACTGGAATAAGAGGCAATTTAAGGGAATTTATCCCCATAGAGAATGGACCAAAGGTGATCTTTGGTGGAGCTGACAAAGGAATATCCAAAGTTTATGGTAAAATCACAAATAGCTTAGTCACTCTCACTAAAGTAGCTTATGTGGAAGGGTTGCAACACAACCTTATAAGCATAAGTCAAATTTGTGATCTTGGCTATGACATTTCTTTCCACAGAGATGAGTGTCTAATAAAGAAGTCAAGTGACCAAGAGGCTAGCTCATTTGAACTACAAGGCCATAGACAAACTTTTCAGTAGAGAGCTTGTTAGGAATGACCCTAATATTAAATGCTCAAAGGATAGCATATGCTCAGCATGCCAAAAAGGCAAGCAAACTAAAGCTACATTCAAAAGTATTGAATGTAAAGATTTAGTGAGGTGTTTATACCTCTTGCATATGGACTTATTTGGTCCTATGCCAGTTCATAGTTTAGCAAGAAGAATTTACACTTTTGTAATAGTTGATGACTATTCCAGATTCATTTAGGTTTCCTTTTTAAGGAAAAAGTCTGAAACCCCTGATGTCTTCAAGACTTTTGCCAATCAAATACAGAATGAATTGAACAGCTTTGTGGTCAGAATTAGAAGTGATCATAGAACTGAGTTTCAATCTGATTTTATGACAAATTTTTGTGAAGAACCGAGGACTCAGCAAGAGTTTTCCTCACCAAGAACACCCCAGCAGAATGAGATTGTTGAGAGGAAGAATAGAACTCTCAGTGAAGCTGAAAGAACCATGCTGAGTGATTATTCACTCCCAGAATACTTCTAGGCTGAAGTTATTAACATAACATGTCATGTTCATAATAGAGCTTCAATCAACAAAAGATTGAATACAACTCCTTATGAACTTATGAAGGACAGAAAACAAAACTTGGCCTATTTTAGAATCTTTGGATGTAGATGTTATGTCCTAAATAATGGGAAAACATACATATCCAA
The DNA here is from genome assembly GCA_039583875.1 of Platanthera guangdongensis. Classification (NCBI taxonomy): domain Eukaryota; kingdom Viridiplantae; phylum Streptophyta; class Magnoliopsida; order Asparagales; family Orchidaceae; genus Platanthera; species Platanthera guangdongensis. The sequence goes on along the minus strand of CM077154.1, from coordinate 7,320,087 downwards.
GTTTGTTGAGAAGTCCTATGATGACATATTTGTTGGTTATAGTGACCACAGTAAGTCCTATAGGGTCTACAAATTGAGGGATCAAGTTGTGGAAGAGTCTGTTCATGTTGTATTTGATGAAAGTTCTATATTTTACAGTGATAAGCCAGGTTCATCAAGCACAATAGGTGAAGACTTGAAGCTAAAGGAGCTGACTATAAAAGATATTATTACAGCAAGTCAGAATATGTAAGATGGAGTCAACATAGTTGAGGAAGTGCTTGTACATGAACAACAAGGAGAAGAAGGTCATCATGATGTAGGTGGTCCAGGAGAAGAAGACACATTACCTGTTGCAATCAGGCATCAAAAGGATCATCCAAGGGAATTGATTATAGGAGATGCTGCATAGGGTGTGACCACAAGAAGCAAACATCACAACACTGTGATGTACTCAAGTTTCCTGTCCCAAACAGAGCCAAAGAAATTTGAAGAATCTAATGTGGATACATTTTGGATATGTGCTATGCAGGAAGAATTAAACCAGTTCAATAAATGCAATATGTGGAAGCTAGTTCCCATACCAGATGACTGTAACATCATTAGAACTATGGATATATAGAAACAAACTTGATGAGGATGATGTTATAGTCAGAAATAAAGCTATACTGGATGCAAAGGGATATAGGCAAGAAGAGAGGATAGACTTCGATCAAATCTTTGCACCAGTGGCTAGATTGGAGGCTATACGACTTTTCTTAGCATATGCAGCCCATAAAAGTTTCAAAGTTTACCAAATGGATGTGAAGTCAGCCTTCCTAAATGGTAATCTTAAAGAAAGGATATATGGTGAACAACCCTCAGGTTTTGTTGATTCTAATAAACCTACTCATGTTTATTTGCTATTAAAAGCTCTATATGGTTTAAAATAAGCCTCATGGGTTTGATATGAGACTCTGTCTAAGTTCCTCCTGGAGAATAAATTCTCAAGAGAAAAATAGATAAAACACTATTCCTATGGGAAGTCAAGGCAAGACCATCTTTGTATAAATATATGTTGATGATATTATATTTAGATCTACTAATATGTCACTTTGCACTAAGTTTGCCAAATTAATGCAAGGAAAGTTTGAAATGAGTAGTATGAGTGAACTTACTGTTTTCGTGGGTCTCCAAGTTAAGCAGACTTTAGATGAACTTTTCATTAGTCAGTCTAAGTTCACCAAGGAGTTAATCAAGAAGTATGGCATGGAAACAACCACTTCAATGAGAACTCCCATGGGGTCCAGTATGTCTTTAGATAAGGATGGTGCTGAGAAGCCAGTTGATATCACTTTGTATGGGGGCATAGTTGGATCACTGCTCTATCTAACAACCAGTAGACCAGACATAATATAAACCACATGTGTCTGTGCCAGGTATCAAGCATGCCCTAAGAAATCTCACTATACTGTAGTTAAAAGAATATTGAGGTATCTAAAGGTCACACCAAATCTTAGCCTATGGTATCCCAGGAATAGTGATTTTGAACTGACAGGCTTTTCAGATGCAGATTATGCAGGATGTAAAGAAGACAAAAAAAGTACATCAGGCTTATATCAATTCCTTGAAAGGAGGCTGGTGTCTTGGAGCAGCAAAAAGCAAACACGTGTAGCAATATCCACAGATGAATCTGAGTACATTTTAGCTGGTGGTTGTTGTGCACAATTGCTTTAGATTAAGCATTAGTTACTAGATTATAACTTACAGCTAAGTAAAATTCCTTTATTTTGTGATACTACTAGTGTTATTTCTATTGCAAGCAATCATGTGTCACATAGTAGAACAAAGCACATTGAAATTAGATATCATTTTATTAGAGAACATGTAGAAAATGAAGATATTAGCTTAGAATATGTTCCAACAAGTAAACAAATTGCTGATATTTTTACTAATCCACTAGAAGAAGAGAAATTTAATTTCTTCAAATTTGAACTTGAAATGTTAAATCTAGAGTAAAACCATTATAACTTAAGTATAAAACTGACTGGTCAGTTATTAAGCTTATTCATTTAGATTTCAAGGATAAACTTCATAAGTGTCAAGAATCTACACTTAAGAAAATCAAAATTTTGGTTAGTCTGTGTTGAGACACTAGAAAGTGTGTCGATACTATAGATGGTAATGTGTCGAGACATATGGAAGTATGTCGACACTATAGATAGTAATGTGTTGAGACATATGGAAGTGTGTCGACACATCTCGACGGACCTGATTTGTATTATGTCGACACATCTCGACAAACTTATGTCAACACTCAAGACTGGTGTCGACACTAGGTCATTTCCAAAAACTTGAAACAGATTTAGCAGCGCGCCTTTTCAATTTCTGCGGCATCTACTATAAATAGGGCAAGAAAGAAGGTGTCGTCTATGCTTACCTAAAATCCTGAGATATTGATCCCCGAGTGTCGAGACCTAAAACTCCTTTAGTCGACACATCTTCTTCCTCAAATTCTCTCAATTCCAATGGCTCCCAAGATTGATGACAATATCAATGAAGGTTATGAACTCGTGCGCCAAGGATTCGTCTCCACACAAGAAGAAATCAAAAATATCATTGACCTAATCAAAGAAGCAGGACTAGACTATCTGCTTTCTGAACCAACAAACATATGGAAGAGAGAAGTATTGGAATTCTTATCTAATACAACACTAGATTCAAGTCTGACAAAGATAAAGTCAAAGGTAAATCGAGCAAAGGTGAAAGTCATAACCAGAAAATAGGCGAAGGTGTTACAGATACCAAGATTCAAGCAGGAAGATGAAGTTGACACCACCAAGACTGCTGAAGGATTGATGTGGTGTGGCTTGGCTTCAGTTACTAAGGTTGGAGGCACCCTGAACAGGAAGGATATGAATTCTCAAGGAAAATTTCTTTTATAAATTATAGGGAAGGTGCTGTTGTGTAAAACATGAGCACATGATAGGATTTCAGCTCAGATATTTGAGCTCATGACAAGAGTAATATTCAAACTCAAGACTTACTAGAGTAGAGTTGTCTTTGATAAGATAGCAGAGAGTATCAAGAAGCCTAATAAGGCCAGAAATCTAAGTTTATACCTAGTCCAAGTCATCCCAAAAAATCAAAATCTTGAGCTTGGATCAAAAATCAACCACATGAGAAGGATGGAGATGATGATTCTATCTAGACGGGACTAGTTTTGATTGAGGAAACCCCAAAACCTGAGAAGAAGAAGGAGAAGAAATAGAAAATTGTTGTTGTGGATGAAGTTTCTTCAAGTGAATCTGGAGAGAAACATAATAATACAATAGATGAGAATTCTCCAAGGACCTCACCTAGATTTGGTAATCAGGTGCAGGGGGAGAATATTCCAGAGAAAGATCAAATAGAGGGGGAGAGCCTCAATAATCTGCTTGAAACTCACATGAATACATTAAATAACATAATTATGGAAGTTGTACAAGAGCTGGAACAGTCAAAGGTTCTTGAAAAGGAAATCTTGGGCGAGAGATGGAGGATGACTTCCCAAAAGAGACTGAAGAAGAAATATTTCTGAATTCAGTTGAGGGAGAAGCTGAGATTCATGCATAAGATGTGCAGATTTCTGAGAAAGTAAAATGACATCCAGGGGAGATAGCTCCAACTCCACAGAACCAAATTCTTGATGCTGAAATTCAGCATGCAGATGCTAACTTAGAAAATACCAATATAAATGAAGAAGGTGCAAAAATTGAGTGGGAGTTGCCAAATCTAGCCCCAAGAGATGAAGGTGGTGAACTGCAAAAGTCTGTTGATGTAGTAAGTACTTCTGACTCTGAGGAAGAGGAAGCCACTCTAATGAAGAAAAGAAAACTATCTGAACTAAAATAGAAAAGTAAAAGCTATAAGAGGATTTTCCAATCTGGTCCAGCATCTCCTCCTCCAGTGGATTAAAGCTCACTACTAGTTCAATTGCAGATTATGTTAGACCAACAGAGAACTCAACTTGAGAAATATACTGATGAAAGGAACAAAGAATTTCAATTTCAACTGGCTCGAGACATTAAGTCAATTAGGTTTGAAGTAAATCTCCAGAAAACAGACATGACTGACTTCTTCTAGCTAGAAGGGAGCAAATGTTGTAGTATATATTGCAAAACAGCAGCAAGAAGCTAAAAAGACTGAAGATGAAATGATTATCAAACAAGGATATGTCCTTGAGAATCAATGAATATTGGATGAAAACATGACTGTCATGCATACAGAAACATTGGTCAAGCTGACTGAGCAGACTACTGATTTAGAAAACAAAACGCCGCTGCTACAAAAGACATGAAAACTCAATTGACAACTCATTCAGTATCATTGCTTAAATATATAAAGGCTTCTTACAAAAGTTTGGATAACAATTTGTTGAAAGTGAAAAACACTGTAACCTCAGGAATTAATTATCTAGATGAACAAGTGAGATTTCACAAGAATGACTTGAGAGATCATATGAAAAGTGAAGTCATAAATGGAGAGAGGGTAATGATAAGGGCCAGTTCTGAACATGCTACCTGGATATCAAACAATATCAGAGACACTTTAGTCCATCCTCCCCTATGATATAATGGTGACCAAACTGCTGAGTCTGGTTGTCAACCAACTCAATTTGAATCTACACATGCTGCTGAGCAAACTATGTACAATCCTTCTGCACAACTTCATTTTGAGGACATTCAAGATGTTGTTCAAAACATGTACCGTCCTCCACAACCAGTTCAAAATATTATATGTGAAGAGGTGGAGATGTCTGCATCTGCTATGCTTAAAGAAAAAGAAGCTCAGCTGTCAAAGAAAAGGTTTATGGAACAAGCTTAAACTAGACCTGACTTTTAACAATGGAGCTGTTGGGTACATTGGAATAAATGTACCTGATTTGAAGAAGCCTCACCCTACTCAATGATATACATCAAAATGTATTTGATGTGTTTTGAGTTTAGTTGTGCAGGTTAAGTATTTGCAGGGAAAGCTGAAAAGTTTCTAAGTCCATGTGTCGACACCCAGAAGAAAAGTGTCGACACTTGAGAAGACTTGTGTCGACACCTAGAGAAGCAGTGTCGACACTTGGAGTAATTGTGTCGACACCAGGAATGCAGAGTCGACACCAGAAGGAAAGTGTCGACATATGTAGGCTGTGTCGACACACAATGAAGAAATGTCCAGAGAAGCTGTGCCGACACTTAGAAGCAGTGTCGACACCCAGAGGAACTTTGTCGACATCAAAAGTATCGACACTTGGAGGCTGTGTCGACACTCAGCAAAACTTCAACAAAGTTCAAGTACAAGTGTCGACACTAGGAGGCTGTGTCGACACTCAGCAAATTTCAACAAAGTCTAAGTACATGTGTCGACACAAAGGAGATGTGTCGACACTCAGCCAAAGTCTCAACACATGAAGAATGTGTCGACACAAGGAGATGTGTAGACACTCAGCAAAAGTATCAACACAGAAGCCATGTGTTGACACCAAGGAGATGTGTCGACACTTAGCAAGTATCAACACAAGAAGATGTGTCGACACAAAGGAGTTGTGTCGACACTTACAAGAAATCAACTAAGTATCAAAGAAGAAGGACTTGTGTCGACACACAGGATCAGTGTCGACACATGTTGAAGAAGCAGTGTCGAGAAGCAGATTCTACAACACAAGGAGTTGTGTCGACACCATGAAGGCTAGTGTCGACACTTAGTCCACTTGTGTCAACACTTAGTCTATCAGTGTCGACACTTAAAGACTGACTGTCTCGACACTTTCAGACAGTTACAAAAAATTCAAAAAGTGACTGAATGACTTGACAGCTGTCATTCCAGCCGGTCTACTGCAACTATCAGAGCTGTCAGAAGTTTGTTAGAAACCGGATCAGCCGGTCACCATGAAGAAAGCCTATTTAAAGGCTTATTGCTTCAACAAAAAAAAATCGGAAGAGGGTTTTGCATCAATCAGTTGAAGTGATCAGAAGATCTAATAAGTTGGAGAGAGAGAGCTCCTTCTAAGAAGACAGCTGTTGAACCAGGATGTGAAGAAAGTTTCAAATTAAGATCTGATTCTTAAGTCAGCAGTGATTAAAGATCATCTGCATAGAGACTCAACCCTACTGTATTCTAAATTCAAGAAGCTTTGAAGGAAGCCAAGGGAGATTGATCTCAGCAAAGTTCTTCCAAAAACTCATCAAGAAACCTGTCAACTCTTCTCTCTTATTCTAAGTTGTGGGTATATACTTTGTAATTTTAATTTCTTGTAGGATCCAAAGGTATCTGAGTTGTAAGCCTGAAATTATAAAGGCTGAGTGGTAGGGCCTGTGTGCCTGAGTGTAGGAGATACTTTTCTCTGAGTGTAGGCCTTGTTGAAGGCTGAGTGTAGGTCTTGGTGAAGACTAAGTGGTAGGGCTTTTGTGTCTGAGTTGTAAGAGTGGGATCACTCTGAGCTGTAGGAACCTATTTGGGGTTCTGAGTGTAAGATCTGAGGATCTAAGGAATAGTGGAGAAGTTGGGCCGAATCTAGTACACTACTAGATAGGCGAAGGGGGAAAGTGGATGTACCCAGACCTTAGAGAACCACTATAAAATCTGTGTGTTCTCTGTTTGTGCTTTATTCTGTGATTGTTGTGCTGTATTGCTGTGAAGATTTGTGTTTCTGCCTTTAAAGTTTAAAAAGATTTAGTGCACCTATTCACCCCCCCCCCCCCCCTCTAGGTGTTTAGGCACTAGTTCTTTTAAGTGGTATTAGAGGGAGGTTACTCAAAAACGACATAACAGTCTGAGTAAAAGATCTTATTGGCTGACTCAGCATAATCAAGAAAATCAAGAAAATGGGTTCAACAGAGAATCATAAAGAACTAGGATCCATGAAGTTGCCAATCTGTAGAAAGGAGATCTTTGGCATTTGGAAAGAAAGGGTTAGACTATTTATGGAAGCCTCTGACCCTAGAATCTATATCACAGTCAAAGAAGGGTCATATGTGCCAATGAAAGTATCTGTGTTAGATGCAAATCAGAGAACTCCAAAAGACTATTCTGAAATGACCAAGGATGAGATTATTCTGGCCACTATGGACAAGAGGGCCTAGAATATTATAGTAAGTGCAATAGATGATGTCACATTCTAGAATTTAATTCACTGTAAAACATCAAAGGAAATGTGGGACACACTGATAGTGTACATGGAGGGCTCTGAAGAAGTTAGACAGGACAGAAAGTCTTTATTAAATCAGGAGTATGAAAGCTTCAGACAAGGCAGGTCTGACAGTATAACTGAGTGCTACAAGAAATTCTATAGGATAGTTAATGAGTTAATGTCCTGTGGAAGAGAATTCAGCAATTATGAGCTGAATGATAAGTTCTTGACATCTCTAACTAAAGACTGGGATACTAAGATTTGTGTCATAAGGGAAATGGCCAAATTAGCAGATATTCATCCTCCAACATTGTTTGGAAAACTGTTATCATATGAGATGCAGTTAATGGTAAGAAAGGAGGAAGAGAAGACTACCAGAGTTGAGCACAAAGAAAGAGCTGTGGCTTTTAAGACAGAAGCCACCGGGAAATATAAAAGTAAGTCTCCATCTCCACCTCCAAAAGTTGTTGAGACTGAGACAGATGAGTCAGAAAGCAAGAATTCTGAAAGCAGTGAGAGTGATGAAGATTTTGCAGCTTTCACTAGACATTTTCAGAAGTTTCTTAAGAATAAATAGTGGAGGTCTAATCCATCCACTTCACAGAAGTCATCAAAGAATGAAAGAAGAAAGTCTAGACAAAGTAAAACTACATCCTCAAAGATAGTTTGTTATTGTTGTAACAGACAGGGACATGTTGTTGCTGACTGTCCAGAGAAGAGGAAAGAGTCAACTGATAAGAAGAAGACTCAAATCAAGGGCAAGAAGGAAAGGTCCTTTGTTGCTAAAAAGTACAAAAGTCTGTCTGATATGTCTTCTTCAGAAACTGATTCAGAAGCTGAAGCTTATATTGGACTGTTTGCTGAAGAAGAGGAAGATGAGTTCATCCAGTTAATGAACTCTATATATAAGCATGAGGAGAATTAGTGCCAGGGACCGATGGCCTTATCAGAAGGAGACAAAATCCAGGATCAGCTTGGACCAAGTCAGGTACAAAATTGTTCTGCTAGTTCAATTTCTAGTACTGAGTCAGATTCAGATATATCAGCATCAAGTGATGTTAGTGGATCTGAATCTGAAGGAGACATTCATCAGTTGATTGATGAATATAGGGTAGTGTTGCAAGCTTTGAAGAAAAGCAAATCCTTGACCAAGAGTCAGGCTAAGGAGATTGCTAATCTCAAAGTGGCTGCAAAAGATTTTGATAAGTTGCTTGATCAGAAACTAAATGAAATAGCTAGGCTAAAGAACATTACTGTTATTCAGATGGGGACTATAACATTTAAAAATGATCAAATCAGAAATCTGGAGATTAGTCTTCAGAAGGAGAGAGATATAGTAGCAAGGTTTTCTAAACCAAAATCTGTTCTACCTTTGATAGATGAGTTTGTACCTCATAAGGGTAAAACTGGATTAGGGTTTACAAAACCTGCCTGGACTGTAAAGTCCAAGTCTAAGGGCAAAGCCCCAGTAGTCAACAAGGATCCTGCTGTAAATAAAACAGCCAGGGTTGTACCTAAACAAAGGTACAACAGATTTGAGTGCTGGTGTTGTGGCAAGGTAGGCCACTTTGCCATAGACTGTTGGCACAATTCAAGTGCTAAGGTGAGTAGCAATCTGCCTGCTAGAAAAGTTACAGGTAGTTTTGTTAAGATTCATACTAACTTGCACCAAGGACCCAAGAAGTTTTTGGGTTTTAAGGTTAAGTAATCTGTTTTGCAGGTGAGTCCAAGTGGCCATGCCCCAATATGGTACTTGGACAGTGGATGTTCCAGGCACATGACTGGAACTAGGGGATTGCTGAAGGACTATACACCAATCAAGGATGGTCCTAAAGTCACCTTTGGTGGTTCTGAAAAAAGAATCATCAAAGGCTTTGGTAACATTTCTAGCAACCTTATTACAATTACTCAAGTAGCTTATGTTAAAGGTTTGAAACACAACCTCATTTGTATAAGTCAGCTGAGTGATTTAGGATATGACATCTTATTTGTCAAAGATGGTTGTCATATCAGGAGGTCAAATGATCAAATGATCATTCTGACAGGTTATAGGAAGAGAAATGTCTATTGTCTAGACATTATGTGTGAGAACAATGTTTCTCCTGTGTGTCTTGTAGCTGATGAGAAAGTCTCTCATTATGTCAAATAGCACAAGAGGCTAGCCCATCTTAACTATAAGACAATTGGTTAACTCTACAGTAAAGAGTTAGTGAGGAATGGTCCTCAGGTTAAGTGTATTAAGGGTGGGATATGCTCAGCTTGTCAAAAGGGCAAGCAGACCAGATCCACCTTTAATAGCATTGAAAACAAAGATGCTGTGAGATGCTTATACCTCTTGCATATGGATCTTTTTGGTCCTATGCCAGTTCACAACCTAGGTAGGAAGGTCTACACATTTGTGGTTGTAGATGACTACTCAAGGTTTTCCTGGGTGTTCTTCCTTAGACAGAAATCTGAAACGTCAAGTATCTTATACAGCTTTGTTAAACAAATTCAGAATGAATTGGATAGTACAATGGTCAAAATCAGAAGTTACCATGGTACTGAATTTCAGTCTGACAGTATGACAAAACTGTGTGAAGAATTTGGATTTTTTCAGGAATTTTCTTCACCAAGAACACCTCAGCAAAATGGCATTGCTGAAAGGAAAAATAGAACCTTGATAGAGCCTGGTAGAACCCTATTAAGTGACACATCTCTCCCAGAATATTTCTGGGCTGAGGTAGTAAACACTGCATGCCATGTAATTAATAGGGCTACTATCACCAAGAGTCAAAATAAGACCCCCTATGAGATTGTGAAGGGCAGAAAATCAAATCTTTCCTATTTCAGGATCTTTGGTTGTAAATGTTATATACTTAACAATGGAAAGTCTTACTTAACCAAGTTTGCTGCCAAATCCCAAGAGGGGATCATTGTTGGGTACAGCAACAACAATAAGGCTTATAGAGTCTACAACTTGACTACTCAAGTTGCAGAAGAGTTAGTTCATGTAGTCTTTAATGAAGCTAGACTCATTAACAATGAATTGTCTAGAAGTGTTTGCAGCTCCACAGATATGACTGAGAAGATGGACAAGCTTACTATTGAAGAAAGTTCTACTGTAAGTCAGCAAGTGGATGATAGTGGCTGTTGTCCAGGGGGAGTACTAGATGCACCTGATGTAGAAGAAGACCAAGGGGTGTAGCAAGTTGAAGAAGCTGAAGGAGTACAACCTGAAGACAGGCTGCCTCCAGCAAATAGACATCTAAAAGATCATCCAGCCAATCAAATTATTGGTGATCTCAGACAAGGGGTACAAACAAGGAGCAGAAATCTAAGTTCAGTACTCTACTCCAGCTTTCTATCCCAGGTAGAGCCAAAGAAATTTTAAGAAGCCATCCTAGACACTCATTGGATTGAGGCTATGCAAGAGGAGCTGAACCAGTTCAAAAGATGCAATGTCTGGGAGCTAGTTCTGAAACCAAAAGACCACAACATTATTGGGACTAAGTGGATCTTTAGGAACAAGATGGATGAACATGGAGTCATTATAAAGAACAAAGCAAGACTGGTTGCAAAAGGTTATAGGCAGAAAGAAGGTATTGACTTTGATCAAACCTTTGCTCCAGTAGCCAGACTGGAAGCTATAAGGATGTTCCTGGCCTATGCAACCTATCAAGGGTTTAAAGTATACCAAATGGATGTTAAGTCAGCTTTTCTGAATGGAAATCTGAAGGAAGAAGTCTATGTGGAACAGCCATCAGGTTTTGTTGATTCAACTAAACCTAATTATGTTTATAGACTTAGGAAGGTATTGTATGGGTTAAAACAAGCCCCTAGGGCTTAGTATGAAACCCTGTCTAGTTTCCTCATTGAGAATAAATTCACAAGGGGGAAAATAGACAAGACTCTATTCTTTAGGGAATCCAGAGGCAAGATAATCTTATTCCAAATATATATAGATGACATCATATTTGGCTCTACAGAAAGTAGTCTTTGAAAAAGTTTGCAAAATTTATGCAAGGACAATTTGAAATGAGCAGTATAGGGGAACTTAAGTTCTTCTTGGGTCTCCAAGTTAGACAGATTAATGATGGTTTATCCATATGCCAGTCTAAGTTCACCCTAGAATTGATAAGGAAGTATGGTATGGAAACATCCAGTACCATGAAAACTCCTATGGGGTCAAGTATGTCTCTTAGCAAAGATGATGCAGGGAAACCTGTAGATGAGACTTTGTATAGAGGGATAGTTGGCTCCCTATTGTATTTGACTGCAAGTAGACCAGATATCATGTATGCTACATATGTCTGTGCTAGGTACCAAGTTTGCCCTAAAGAATCTCATTTGACAGCAGTCAAAATAATTCTAAGATATCTAAAGGGCACACCTTATCTGGGCCTTTGGTACCCTAGGAATGGAGACTTTGAACTGACAGTTTATTCAGATTCAGATTTTGCAGGCTGTAAGGAAGATAGGAAAAGTACAACAGGTACCTGTCAATTCCTAGGTGGAAGGCTGATATCATGGAGTAGCAAGAAACAAACAAGTGTGGCTATCTCCATAGCAGAATCATAGTATGTGGCTGCAGGAAGTTGCTGTGCTCAACTTCTATGGATACAATATCAACTTGAAGATTATGGTATTCTAGTAAGTAGAACACCTCTATTTTATGATTCTACTAGTGACATTTCTATTACAAACAATCCCGTCTCCCATAGTAGGACTAAGCACATAGAAATAAAATATCATTTTCTAAGAGAACATGTGGAAAAAGGAGATATTTCACTAGAGTATGTTAATACAGATAATCAGCTAGCTGACATGTATATTAAGCCTTTAGATGAAACCAAATTCAATAGGTTTAAAATTGAATTAGGTATGATAAACTTAGAATAGTTTACAAAAATTGGCTAAGTAAAAAGGTGTCGACACACAGAGTTGTCTGTGTCGAAACATAGAAGTGGTGTCGACACTTCAGAGAAAAGGTGTCGACACATCTAGGAAGTCTGTGTCGACACTTCAGAGAATTAGTGTCGACACATGCAGTGTAGGTGTCGACACATCCAAGGTGGTGTCGACACTTAGACTTTTCACAGAATTAGTCTAGTAAAGTCTCGACTTAGTGTCGAGCTAAGTGGTGTCGACACATAAATAAGTGTCGACACATATATTCTGTCGACTATACTTATGTCGACACATAGTTGTCGAGACATTATAAGTCTGTGTCGACACTTTTCCACAGTGTCGACACAATTTAAGTATTTTGACGCGCCCTTTCATCTTCGATTCTAGAAAGGTATAAATAGGTTTTCGCCATTGTTTGTCGACACGCTCACCAAAGTTTCGCGACCAAACTTGTGTGTCGACATCTCTCTTCTCTAAATTCAAATTTCTTCAAACCCTAATGGCGCCCAAGCTAGAAGAGAATGTGAATGAAGGATATGAACTCGTGCAACACGCATTTGATGACGCGGAACCCGAGATCAAAGGTGTGATAACCTTAATAGCCGAGACTGGGTTAGAATTTCTTGTTTCAGAACCGATCAAGATCTGGAAGAAGGAGGTCCTGGAGTTTCTGAATGCAGCAACACTAGATGAATCAGGACTCAAGATTAAGTCAAGAGTTCATGGGGCAAAGGTGAAGGTCTCTCCTAAGAGTCTGAGAAAGGTACTACAACTACCTAGAACTAAGGAAGAAGAAGATGTTTCTGCTTCTAAGACTAGAGAATCATTAACATGGTGTGGACTGGACTCCAACATGAGAATTGGATCTGTTTTCAATAGAAAGGGAATGAATATGCAAGGTAAGTTTCTATCTGAGATTGTGGGCAAGGTCATACTGAGCAAGCCTGGTGGGCATGACAGAATTTCAGCTCACATGTTCAGTCTAATGACTAGGATTATCTTCAAACTAGAAATTGATTGGTCTGCAGTTGTGTTTGAGAAGATAAAAGAGAGTATGAAGAAGCCCAATTTGGGTAGAATACTGAGTCTATATCTAGCTGGTAGTATAAAAGAGGTGATGAGTCAAGCAGCTAGATCTAAGATTAACCACATGAGGAGAATGGATTTGAGAATCTTCTCTAGGTGGGATAAAGTACTGACCAAAGAACTGCCATCTCCAGTAAAGGACACACCCCAGAAGAAGAAGAAGACAGCCCCTGTGGCTCAGGAATCCTCCAGCAGCTCTGAAGAGCAAGTAGTGTTCACTCCAGATGATGAAGAAACTGGAAATGCTGGACAGTCTCCAGCTAGACAAAAAGATGCAGAAAGGCAGGGGGAGCTACCACCAGCAAGCTCAATTCACCTGGATCCACTCCAGGGGGAGCCTCTACTTGTGGATGAGCCAACTCCTCTAGAGAGTGAACAAGCTACTCAAACTATACTTGAGGTAATAACTGAAATCAACCAATTAGATTTCCCTATTGAAAATGAAGTTATGACTGACACATTATCTGATGTTAATCAGCAACCTCAGATTCTTAGTCAACCCCAAGATGTTGTCATGGAGGACATATCTGTTACTGATAAAGTGGTAGATGAGATCAGAGATTCTCCAGCTCACTCTCAATAGGAATTCACATTAGAAGAACTGTTTCCTGATCTTCTACAAACTAACTTTGAGAGAGAAAAAGCTGCTGCTGAGGGGGAGAAAGTAATTATTGAGGGGGAGCAAGTGGAGTTTATAGAAGAAACTGCAAGCAAAGAGACTGAAAAGCCAAAGGATGTTGAGGAACTACCAAGGACTGAGAAGGATTCACATCCAAGTCCTAAGGACAGAGTGAATGTTGATAGCACATCTGCATCTAAAGATGAAGACAGTGCTAGAGCCAAGAAGAGAAAGTTTCAAGTCTTTAAGAGAAGGAGCCAGAATTATAAGAAAGCCCTACAAACAATTGCTCCACAGCCTGCCCCATCTACTGACTATAGTTCACTGATGGTGGCTTTACAGATTAAGTTGGATGAGCAAATGCAAGCTCTGGAAAAGTATGTAGATGAAGGTCATAAGTCACTACAATTTGATCTGGCCCAAGACATTAAGTCAATTAGATTTGAAGTGAATCTGAATAAGAAAGAAATGACTGACTGCTTCCATAAGGGAGGAAATGCAATAGTCTATCTGGACACACATCAAGAGAAAATAAAGACAAAACTTGATGAGCTAGAAGTGAAGCAAGGCTATGTCCTGGAAAATCAAATAAAGATGAATGATAATCTCACTGCTTGACATAATGCAATAGTAACAGAAATGAAGAATATAGCTTCTGGTCAAACTACAGAAAGTGCAAATGCCAAAGAAGCTTTTGATAAGAAGTTACAAGAGAGCCTTACTGCTGTTAAAACTGCCATAGAAGACTCTCAAAAGGCTATAACTGAAAAGCTCCAAAGGTTGAAACCTTTCTATAAAGATGGAGTCAACTATCTGAATGCACAGATAAGGTTTCAGAAAGATGATCTGAGGGATCACATTGAAAGAGAAGTCATAAAGGGGGAGAGGGTGTTAGTCAATGCAGGCTCTGATCATGCAAAGTGGATTTCAAATTCCATCATAGCCACCCTTGGATATCCACCCTTATGTGATGATGATAATGTTGCAGAATCTGGAATTAATCCTGCATATCTTGGAGGAGAGCAAGCTGAAGTGGCTCAAGTAATATACCCTCCACCAGACTTTGACATGATCCATCAAGAGATACAGTCAATGTATGGTCCTCCTGAAGGAACTCAGAATGTCATCATAGAGAAAGTAGTTCAGCCTGTGCTAGAGGCAATACTGAAAGAACAAGAGGCCTTATTAAAAGAACAAGAGACTCAATTGTCTAAGAAAAGATTTAGAGAGCAAGCTGAACTAAGGCCTGATTTTGAACAATGGAGCCCCACTTCCAGGAATATCATTTTGACTTCATGGAAGGCTGCTAAAGACAATATTCTGGATAGAGGCAAATGGTATTCTGACCTGGAGTGGAGGAAACATGAGAACAGGCAAGAGGCTATTGTTCAATACAGAAGAAAGGCTAAGATGGGAAAGCTACCTCCTACTGCATAGGAGCCTAGCAAGTACTTCCCTAAGCCTTATCATTATTTTGAAAAGCAAAAGATAAAAGCTGAAGAATTGAAAAAGAAAGATCTTAAGGGAAAGAAGCCTGCTGCTGCTGATGATACTAAAGCTCCTGTCGAAGCAAAGATACAATCAGGAAAGGGCATTGTGATCAAGGAGCCTGAGCTGCCTTAGGATAGAAATTTTTCTTAAGTTTACTATGTGTAATCAGTTGCATTCAACTTTCTGTAAACTTTTGAATAATGAAAATGTTGAAGTTGTTAGAACAATGTGATATGTGTTAAATCTATTACATTACTGTTCTGAGATATTTGTGTATACATATTTTGTTTATACATGTTTATGTACTTATCCTGTCATTTAATATTGTTTTACATCATACTGTGAATTTGTTATGTATGGTGTATATCATTGACTAAGGGTTATGACTTCTCCAAATAGGGGGAGATTGTTGGGTACATTGGAATAAATGTACCTGATTTGAAGAAGCCTCACCCTACTCAATGATATACATCAAAATGTATTTGATGTGTTTTGAGTTTAGTTGTGCATGTTAAGTATTTGTATGGAAAGTTGAAAAGTTTCTAAGTCAATGTGTCGACACCCAGAAGAAAAGTGTCGACACTTGAGAAGAATTGTGTCGACACCTAGAGAAGCAGTGTCGACACTTGGAGTAATTGTGTCGACACCAGGAATGCAGAGTCGACACCAGAAGGAAAGTGTCGACACATACAGGTTATGTCGACACACAATTAAGAAATGTCCAGAGAATCCGTGTCGACACTTAGAAGCAGTGTCGACACCCCGAGGAACTTTGTCGACATCAAAAGTGTCGACACTTGGAGGTTGTGTCGACACTCAGCAAAACTTCAACAAAGTTCAAGTACAAGTGTCGACACTAGGAGGCTGTGTCGACACTCAGCAAATTTCAACAAAGTCTAAGTACATGTGTCGACACAAAGGAGATGTGTCGACACTCAGCCAAAGTCTTAACACATGAAGAATGTATCGACACAAGGAGATGTGTCGACACTCAGCAAAAGTATCAACACAGAAGGCATGTGTCGACACCAAGGAGATATGTCGACACTTAGCAAGTATCAACACAAGAATATGTGTCGACACAAAGGAGTTGTGTCGACACTTATAAGAAATCAACGAAATATCAAAGAAGAAGGACTTGTGTCGACACACAGAATCACTGTCGACACATGTTGAAGAAGCAGTGTCGAGAAGCAGATTCTACAACACAAGGAGTTGTGTCGACACCATGAAGGCTAGTGTCGACACTTAGTCTACTTGTGTCGACACTTAGTCTATTAGTGTCGACACTTAAAGACTGACTGTCTCGACACTTTCAGACAGTTACAGAAAATTCAAGAAGTGATTGGATGACTTGACAGCTGCCATTCCAGCCGGTCTACTGCAACTGTCAGAGCTGTCAGAAGTTTGTTAGAAACTGGATCAGCCGGTCACCATGAAGAAAGTCTATTTAAAGGCTTATTGCTTCAACAGAAAAAAAAAAATCGGAAGAGGGTTTTGCATCAATCAGTTGAAGTGATCAGAAGATCTAAGAAGTTGGAGAGAGAGCTCCTTCTAAGAAGACAGCTGTTGAACCAGGTTATGAAGAAAGTTTCAGATTGAGATCTGATTCTTAAGTCAACACCTTTAGTGCGGTGGTACAGCCGGAATATACCAAGGCCTGCAGGCCGTACACCCCAACGCCTCTCCGGCCTGTTTCTTAACACGGCGCGTTGTTGGCGCTAGGTTTCGAACCCGCAACCCATGATAAGAAACCTTCAACAGTTCTCATCACCAACTGAGCTGCAGAAGTGTTGAAGGTTTCTTATCAAGGGTTGCGGGTTCGAAACCTAGCGCCAACAACACGCCGTGTTGAGAAACATGCCGGAGAGGCATTGGGGTGTATGGCCTGCACTTTTTTGTAATGACCCGGCCCTTTAGTCCAAGGACGCCTGGCCCACCAACACCTTTAGTGCGGTGGTACAGCCGGAATATACCAAGTCCTGCAGGCCATACACCACAACACCTCTCCGGCCTGTTTCTCAACACGGCGCGTTGTTGGCGCTAGGTTTCGAACCCGCAACCCATGATAACACTCTCTTCCAATAGAGGCCATCACCAACTGAGCTGCAGCTCAGTTGGTGATGAGAACTGTTGACGGTTTCTTATCAAGGGTTATGGGTTCGAAACCTAGCGCCAACAACGCATCGTGTTGAGAAACAGGTCGGAGAGGCGTTGGGGTGTACGACCTGCAGGCCTTGGTATATACTGTCTGTACCACCGCACTAAAGGTGTTGGTGGGTCGGGCGACCTTGTTTTAAAGGGCTGGTCCGTTACAAAAAAGTGCACTTTTTTGTAACGGCCCTGCCCTTTAGACCAAGGCCGCCCGACCCACCAACACCTTTAGTGTGGTGGTACAGCCGGAATATACTAAGACCTGCAGGCCGTACACCCCAAAGCCTCTCCGGCCTGTTTCTCAATACGGCGCGTTGTTGGTGCTAGGTTTCGAACCCGCAACCCTTGATAAGAAACCTTCAACAGTTCTCATCACCAACTGAGCTGCAGCTCAGTTGGTGATGGCCTCTGTTGGAAGAGAGTGTTATCAAGGGTTGCGGGTTCGAAACCTAGCGCCAACAACGCGCCTTGTTGAGAAACAGACCGGAGAGGCGTTGTGGTGTACGGCCTGCAGGCCTTGGTATATTCCGGCTGTACCACCGCACTAAAGGTGTTGGTGGGCCGGGCGGCCTTGGTCTAAAGGGCCGGGCCGTTACAAAGGTCTTCAAGAAAATCTCTAGATCCTTTCACCAAATTGATCTGAGGATTAAGGTGGATATGATCTATAATCTCTTCAAGCAAATCAAGTCATTCAATATCAAGAAGATTACAAATCCAGTGAAGCAACTATTCAATAAATCAATTTATCAAGAAGAAATTCATTGCTGTTGATTTGAAGAATTTGTGTTAACAGATAAGTCAGATTACAAAAAATCTATTTTCTGAAGATTATTGTCTATACTTTTTACTCTTTATTTTGTAAGATCTCCTTGAGATCTGAGTGGTTAGGAGATCTTATCTCTGAGTTGTAAGCCTAATTTATAAAGACCGAGGTAGGGTTCTTGAGGAACCTGAGGTAGGTGGTTTTGGATGAATCATTGAGTTGTAAGCCTAATTTATGAAGGCTGAGGTAGGGTTCTTGAAGGACCTGAGGTAGGAGATTAGGAGAATCTCTGAGGTAAGACCTGTTGGTCTGAGTGTATGCTTCTTAACAGAAACTGATACTGTAGGATCCTTGAGATATGAGTTAAAGAGTAGGAGCTATAACCTTATCTAGCACATTGCTAGTGAGGAAGAAGAGGGAAAGTTGATGTACCCTAAATGGGGGAACCACTATAAATTCTTTTTGTGTTGTGTGTTGTGGATTGTTTTTGATTGTGCTGTGATCTGGATTTTTGTAACTGCTGAAATACTTAAGTAAATAAGAACTACTAGAGTATTTTAAAAAGTCACCTATTCACCCCCACCCCCTAGGTGTTTATCTACCCATAGGATTATCTTTCAGTTTCTTTGTCAGCGCTAGCCCAGCTTGGTCATCACTAATGAGAAGAATATCGTCCACATATATGTCAAGAACCACCAGACCCAGGGCGGGTTTACGAATAAATAACGAGTGATCGGCAGAGCTCCTTGTGAAACCAACAGCTGCCACAATGTTATTGAACTTATCAAACCACGCTCGAGGGTTTACTTTAGGCTATAGATAGCCTTCTTCAATCGGTATATGTGTGTCTCCGCCCGAGCAACATACCCAGAAAGTTGCTCCATATTGACATCCTCTTGTAGATCACTATAGAGGAAGACATTCTTGACATCTAGTTGAGAAATGGGCCAATCTTTGTTGACGGCCACAGATAGGAGAACCCGAATAGTGCTGAGACGAGCAACAGGAGAGAAGATATCAAAATAATCAACGACGTAGGTCTGAGTGAAGCCTTTAGAAACCAGTCGGGCCTTATAACGGTCCACACTACCATCCGGACAGAACTTCACAACAAAGACCCAGCGAAAGCCAACAACATTGATGTCGAAAGGAGGAGAAACAAGAGTCTATGTACCCCGCTCGGTGAGGGTGGCAATTTCCCCATCCATAGCGGTCTTCCAATAAGGAATAATAAGGGTGTCCTGGTATGTGTAGGGAGTGGTAGTGGCAGAGATAGCCAAAACAAAATTCCTGCGAGAAGGTTTAAGACGAGCATAGGAAATAACGGTATTATGAGAATGATGGGTACATGCCCACACTCCTTTGGCAGAGCAATGGAAACATCTAGGTCATCGTGTTCATCAATGTCTGGTGCATCCATGGAGGAGAGAGCCGGCACAGGAGTAGAGAGACAATGAAGTTGGAGAGAGCAGAGGAGATGGTGGACACGGTGGTGGAGGAGGTATTTCGGTGGGAATATACGGGATGGAGGAGACGCGAGGAGAAGTAGGAATCTCAGGAAGAGGGGAGGAGTCATGAGAGAAGTAGGACACATTTTTGAAGAAGGTAACGTCCGTGACGACGAACTGTTTTTGAAGAACAGGATCAAAACAACAATAGCGTTTCTGAGCAGAAGAGTAACCCAGAAAGACACACTTGGTGGCACAAGGAGATTGCTTGTCAAGAGTAGCAGAGTGAGCGTGCACAAAAGTCGTACACCCAAAGATACGTAGAGGAAGCGGGAAGGGATCCTTGCCCGGATAGAGAATGGAGAATGGTGTGTGGACTTGGAGAACCATAGAAGGAGTGCAATTGATGAGATAGCAGGAGATAAGATCTGCATAGCCCCAATATGAGTGAGGTACTTGCATTTGTGTTATTAGGGTTTGAGCGACATCAAGGAGGTGATGGTTTTTTGCATTCAGCTATGTCATTTTGCTGTGAGATATAGACACATCTAGTTTGATGAGTAATGTTATTTTGCATACAAAAAGAAGAAAAATCATGACTAAGATATTCTTTAGCATTGTTAGAATAAAAAATCTTAATAGACGTAGCAAATTGCATTTTAGTCATAGAATAAAACAATGTTCATACATTAATTCAGAGTGCACTGCGAGAAATCATTAATAAAGGTTACAAAATACGAACTACCCGGCCTATAGTGAGGGTAGGAGCAGGTCCCCAGACATCGGAGTGAACTAAATCAAACGGACAGGAAGAGCCACGACCATGCTTCGGCTGGAAGGATTAGCGATATTGCTTGTCAAGTTGACATATGTCATAATTAAGAGGAGGACTGTGCGGAGGTAAGTGGGGAAGAATTGTCGAAGAAGCCGTGGAGGAGGATGACCAAGGCGAAGATGTCATTGGAGAAGATCTGTAGAAGAAGAAGAAAAAACGGATAGAGTAGATACATTATCAAAAAAGTGTAGGCTGCCACTCTCAGTCCCAGTAGCAATCATCCTCTGGGAGCTCGGATCCTGAAAAGAACAAGAAGTAGGAGTGAATGTGATGGAGCACTGTAGTTGCTTGCAAAGAGAAGTAACAAATAATAAATTGCATGGAAACGTAGGCATGCAGAGGGTGTTCGCTAGGCAAATATACGGAGTGGCTTGAACCACTCCCGTCCCATTGACCGGTGAGGGAGAGTCGTCTGCAATGAAGACCAGGGGCAACCGATCATGTGTTTCTATAAGAGAAAAGCACTGAGGATTGTCAGTCATATGATTAGTAGCACCTAATTTAATTAGCCATTTACCGTGAGTCACCACATGGGCAATACATGAAGACGTGACCACCGAGGCGGAAGACTTCGAAGAGGAGGTAGAACGCCACCAGATGGTTGAAGATGCGGATGTTTTGTCCAGCAATGATCTACTGTATGGTCGGTGCAGCCACAGTGAGTGCAAATAAAGCAGGAAGGTCCACGCTCATCAGATTTGTGGCTGCAGTCACCAAAGACACCCCGCTAAATATGGTGAACATAGGTGTCAGGTAGCGATGGGGCGGATAATAGTGTGCGCTGAAGCAAAGAGGTAACAATAGCAATGCGAGCAGCGGTGGAATCCAAGGTGGGAGAATCCGCCTCGCCAAGGATCTATTGACGGATCATGTCATAGGACTGCGGAAGACGTAGAAGATAACACACAACCAGAAGCTCCTGGAAGTGCTTGTGTTGCTAGGCCAGATCTACAGAGAAGGGTCGGTTCTGAAGGATTTTGGCTCCCAGAGCCTAAACCTGTTGGTAAGCAGCAGCAGGAGACATGGAGGGATGAGAAAAGAGGTCCGTATAAAGAGTATAAATACAGGATGTCTGAGCCCCCTTAGAGTAAAGAGCGTCAAGATGAAGCCAAGCAGTCTTGACCGTTTCATCATGGCGGATAACGGGGAGGCACTCATTAGAAAGGCTATTAGCCAGCTAAGTGAGAACAAGAGCGTCGCTAGCATCCTAGTCATCAAAGAGATCAGACTCGGGAGGAGGTGGGTCATCGGTAAGATGATGGTGTTTGCGTTGAGCGCGAAGAATTAAGGTGAAGGAGACACTCCAGTCCGTGTAGTTAGAACCGATAAGTTTGGAAGCGATTCTAAGATTTCCTAAAGGAGTAGGAGGAGGGGGACCACGAGTGTGGTAGTGGTAGTAGTAGTAGAGATATCGGAGAGAGTCATAGAAAAGAAGAAGGCTGGCAGGAAGAAGTCGCGTGTGAACAGGGATAGATAGGCCGCGAGGTCAAGAGAACAAAAGAAGCTAAGAGGCCGCACGAACAGAGATAAGAAGTCGTGCGAACAGAGGCGAGGCCATGCGAAAGCGAAAGCAAAGAGGTCGCGTATTGAGAATAAGGATAAAGAGGTCGCATGAACAGCGACAAGGAGGTCACGTGAATAGCGACAAGAGAAGGAAGCCGCGAAGATAGGTCACGAATAGAGAGACAATGCAAACAGAGAGGTCATGCATACAGAGTAGCGACAAGAGAAGGAAACTGCGTGGTCAGGGCACAAGAAGGAAGGGGCAATCCACGTGGACAAAGGACGCTCAAGGAATCATGCGGAAAAGATTGAGTCCTCTGATACATGAGCGAACAGAAAAAGAAAAACCGAAATTTGGACAAACCACAGAGTTTTTGTTTCCAAAAATGTATTTATTACAAAGTTATGACCTCCCTTTTATAGAATGGAGGAGAAGGGAGAGAATACAATTAAGAAATGTGGGACTAAATACATTTATGAGACTAGCAGCTTAGACAAACCCAGACCGCATAGGCCGCACGGTTTGACAAGAAGGTTTAACTGCATAGGCCGCACGGTTTGACAAGAAGGTTTAACCGCCCGACCATACTGATAAGAGAAGACAAGCCTCCAGTGAAGCCGCCAGACTGCCCGGTCTCCAAGATGCCAGTGAAGCCGCCAGACCCCCTTGTCTCCAAGCTGCCAGTGAAGTCACCAGACCGCCCGGTCTCCAAGCTGCTAGAGAAGCTGCCAGACCGCCTGGTCTCCAAGCTACCAGTGAAGCCGCCTGACCGCCCGCTGTCCAAGCTGCCAGTGAATCCACCAGTCTGCCCGGTCTCCATATTACAACAAAAGTCAAAGAGGCAGACGTGCATTGCACTATCCTCTATGTAATCGGAACTCTATGCTCTCGCATCAGCTGGAGAAGAAGCAGAGTGGATAAGAGATCTAATAATGGACATTCCAATGACGATTCTAAAAATGCACTCTATTTCGATATACTATGATAATCAAGCCACAAAAATCATTGCTACAAATATGTTGTTCAATAGAAAGTGAAGGAAGCTTAGGATGAAACAGGCCTAGTTGACCTATCTCACCAGTTAGGGTATAATTTCCCTTTTGGACGTGAGATCGAAAAATAATGTAGTAGAATATTTTGTTCTCGAATAAATTATTTTGTTCTCGAGAACTGATACTGCCATTCTCGAGTAGAATTGTTGTTCTCGAGAAGTAATTTTGTCGTTCTCGAGTACAAGTGTTGTACTCGAGAAATGAAGTCCATACTTGAAATTTCCTTGAATTTTGAAGTAAAACCAGAACTTGAACATGTTGTCACCTTTTTCTTCATTCTTCTTAATCCTTGATGAGCATGCCAAGTTTTATTTTGAAGAACGAGAACTTGGCCTCGTCCAGTGGCTTTGTGAATATATCTGCAATCTTCCTGTCAGTTGGGACATATTGGAGATTTATGTCACCATACTCCACATGTTCCCTGAAGAAGTGGTATCGTAGTTCTACATGCTTTGTCCAGCTGTGAGAGACTGGATTGTTGGCTATGGCAATTGCACTGGAGGAGTCGCAAAACAAAGGAATGTCTTTGACCTTCAAGTTGTAGTCTTCAAGTTGGTTCTTTATCCAAAGCAATTGTGCATAACAACTGCCGGCATAAATGTATTCTGACTCGTCCATTGAGATTTCGTCACAATTTTACTTTTTGCTGCTCCATGAAATGAGCCTCCTTCCAAGGAATTGGCAAGTCCCGGAAGTGCTCTTTCTATCATCTTTGCTTCCTGCAAAATCTGCGTCTGAAAAACTAATTAGTTTGATGTCATTACTTCTTGGGTACCATAAGCCAAGATTTGGTGTACCTTTAAGGTATCTCAAAATCCGTTTTGCAACAGCGTAGTGAGATTCCTTAGAGTTCACTTGAAATCTAGCACACACGCATATGGAAAACATTATATTCGGTCTACGAGCAGTAAGATAGAGTAAGGATCCAATTATGATTTTGTACTTAGTTTTATCAAAAGGTTTCCCTTTATCATACTTGTCCAGAGAAATGGTTGAACCCATTGGAGTCCTCATAGAGGTTGTTGTTGGGTACATTGGTTTGAATGTACCTGATTTGAAGAAGCCTCACCCTACTCAATGATATACATCAAAATGTATTTGATGTGTTTTGAGTATACTTGTGCAGGTTAAGTATTTGCAGGACTGAAGAAAAAAGTTTCCAAGTACATGTGTCGACACCCAGAGGGAAAGTGTCGACACTTAAGAAGACTTGTGTCGACACCCAGACAAGGAGTGTCAACACTTAGAGTCATTGTGTCGACACCAGGGATGCTGAGTCGACACCAGACAGAAAGTGTCGACACAAGGAGCTGTGTCGACACTCAGTGAAGAAAGGTGCAGTGAAGCAGTGTCGACACATAGCAGTTGTGTCGACACCCAGTGAAGCTGTGTCTACATCAGAAAGTGTCGACACTTGGAGGCTGTGTCGACACTCAGCAAAAGTTGGCAGAGACTAAGTATAAGTGTCGACACCCAGAACAATGTGTCGACACACAACAGAAGAGTCAACACTTGAAGAAAGTGTCGACACCCAGAACAATGTGTCGACACACAACAAAAGAGTCAACACTTGAAGAAAGTGTCGACACCCAGAACAATGTGTCGACACATAACAAAAGACTCAACACTTGAAGAAAGTGTCGACACATGAAGCTGTGTCGACACTTGAAGTTGTGTCGACACTTAGCAAAGAACAGCAAGTTCAACAAAATATTCTAAGTATAAGTGTCGACACTATGAAGATGTGTCGACACTCAGCTGAAGTCTCGACAGAAGAAGAATGTGTCGACACAAGGAGCTGTGTCGACACTCAGCAAGTATCAACACTAAAGACTAGTGTCGACACCAAGAAGAAGTGTCGACACTTAACAGATTCAACACATGAATATGTGTCGATACAAAGGAGATGTGTCGACACTTAGAAGAATTCAGCAAAATACTGAAGAACAAGTACTTGTGTCGACACTCAATTTCAGTGTCGACACCTGAAGAAGAAGCAGTGTCGAGATATAAAATCTACAACACAAGGAGTTGTGTCGACACCTTGTAGACTAGTGTCGACACTTAGACAACTTGTGTCGACACTTGATCTATAAGTGTCGACACTTAAAGACAGAAAGTCTTGACACTTTCAGACAGTTAGAGAATTTTCAAGAACTGACTGGATGACTTGACAACTGCCATTCCAGCCGGTCTACAGCACCTGTCAGAGTTGTCAGAAATCAGTTATGGACCGGACCAGCCGGTTACCATGAAGAAGGCCTATAAATAGGCTTATACAGACTACAGAAACTGTGGTTGAAGTGATTGAAAAAGTCCTAGCTTTCAAGTGAAGATCTAACTTTCAAGTGAAGATCTAAGAAGTTGGAGAGAGAGAGCTCCATCCAAGAAGTCAATCTTTGGAACCAGACTGAGAAGAAGGGTTCAGATTTATTCTGAATCTTAAGAAGCAGAGATCAAGGATCAACTGCAGAAGAAGTCAATCTTATTGAGTTCTACATTCAAGAAGCTTTGAAGAAAGCCAAGTCAGATTGATTTCAGCTGAGTTCTTCCAAGAACTCATCAAGAATCTCACAACTTATCTCTCTTTCATCTGAGTTGTTGAGTTTATACTTTTTGTATTCATTATAACTTGTGGGATCCTTAGGGATCTGAGATTGTAAGCCTGCAATTATAAAGGCTGAGGGTAGGAGAGTTAAATCTCTGAGTGTAGGCCTTGGTGGCTGAGTGTAGGCCTTGGTGGCTGAGTGTAGGCCTTGGTGGCTGAGTGTAGGCCTTAGTGGCTGAGTGTAAGCTTTGTGGAAAAGCTGAGTTGTAGGGCCTTAGGCCTGAGGTGTAGGAACCTGTTTTGGGGTTCTGAGATAGTGGAGAAGTTTGGCCGAATCTAGTACATTGCTAGATAGGCGAAGAGTGGATGTACCCAAAGCTTGGGGAACCACTATAAAACACTGTGTCTACTGTGTGATTGTGGTTTGCTGTGATTGCTGAATGTGTGCTGTGATAAAGTAGAATAGAATTCTGTGATATTATCTGATTGCTGCCTAAAAAGTTAAAAAGATTCAAGTCACCTATTCACCCCCCCCCCCTCTAGGTGTTTAGGTACAATATCTTTCAAGTGGTATCAGAGCGAGGTTACTCAAAAAGGACTAACAGTCTGAGTAGATCCTGTTGGCAGATTCAGTCTAAGTAAATTACAAAATCAAGAAAATCAAGAACCATGGGTTCCACTGAGAATCACAAGGAATTGGGATCCATGAAGTTACCCATATGCAGGAAAGAGATCTTTGGGATATGGAAGGAAAGGGTGAGACTTTTTATGGAAGCCTCAGACCCTAGGATTTATATCACAGTAAAAGAAGGGTCATATGTGCCCATGAAGGTATCAGTCTTAGATGCAAATCAGAGAACACCAAAGGATTTCTCTGAAATGACAAAGGATGAAATTGTTCTAGCCACTATGGATAAGAGGGCTCAAAACATAATAGTGAGTGCCATAGATTATAAGACCCCTCCTCCCCGGATCCCAAATGACGGCACGAAGGGGGAGTCTTATTCCCGGAACAGCCGCCTTGCGGTAGCATTAGCACACGGGCTAACCTGTACCACAAGACGCCTATTCCGCCAGCTACAACCATATCAATATAAATGCCAACTCAACCAAATAAATAAGCAAGAGAAGTCAAAATCCACACCAAGTATATAATGTCCAAAAACATGAAATGATGAGAAGCTACACATGCTTCTACAAAATATCAGGGTACAGCTAATCATTGCCCAAACGGGCTACATCAGAGTAATCAAAATACTAACATCAGTAACCGACGGTATCGACGGCACCGTCACATCAGGCCCTGTCGTCCTGGCCTGGCTGTCCTGCTGCGTAGTCTGCGACTGCTCTACTTGCGGCGTGACCTCCTAAAAAGGAAGACGTAGCAACCGTTAGTCTAAACGACTAAGTGGTTTCACATCCGCTCCCCCGGTGACTCCTCGGCATCGGGCGGAGAAAAGGAACAAGAGTATAGTATATAACAAGTATGCAAGTAAAGGAGTATAAGCAGGTGGCAAGGTACATGGATATAATGTATAATCTAGCAGTTCTACAAGCTAACATCATATATCAACAGGTGTAAGGAAATCTACAGCAGGAAAGTAACTTAACTTATAAGAATGCCCATACAAACTTATAAGTTAAGGATCGAGTTACATAAAGTAACTCATCGTATAGGAGTGCCCATACAAACTTATACGATGAGGATCTTGTTGTGCAATGTTATGAAATGCTATGAATGCTATGCAATGACTCACCCATGCACACCGATGCAATTGTTATGTCGACACAGACTATAGTTCCCACTTTTCGAGCAGGTAGTTAACCTCTCAGGCATCAGCCGCCGTGGCCAGGCGGTGACAGTAGAACGGGCACTTCTACTACTAGGCGGGTATCACACTACTTCACCTAGGCCTCCGTACGCCTCAACGCTAAGAACACAACAGCGGAGCCCATGCGTACTATGGCCCAGCGGGGTCTTGGGTAGATGTGCACCAAGAACACAGCCCGAACTGGCCTTGTGTGACCCGGAAGGGGCCTCGGAAGAAAGCACGAGGACACATCCCAACCGTTCACATGGCCGGAGGGGCCTCGGGACGTGAACACCGAGGACACAGCCCAAACTGACCAAGCCTAACTGCCAACTCCCGTCGGTGTGACGACTGACGAGCCCGTAGACCTGCCACACTATCCTTAACCCAGGATTACGACACCGCGTGTCGACTCACACCACATGCAAATACCACATCAACATATCATGGAAGGGGCCTCGGAAGTAAACACGAGGGCACAGCTCAACCATCCATCCACACCTTATCTCAACACAACCAAAACAAGTGACGGTCAACACCGCACTTACCACCCTTCACAATACTACCCGTAGGGAGACGACTCTCTAAGTATTGGACTACAAGACTCATTTCATTAATCAAACATGTCTATGATCATAATCTATTCATTTATATGACTTTTCAAATGATGACAATGTAATATAAACGTGATGCGCATATAAAGATCTATCTCACTTTTCATTTGATAATGTCATAATATAAACATGAAGTGCACAATTATCAATCCTTCAACTCCTACCAATTCGATTCGTTTAAATAAGATTGTTTCACAATTTGATAATATGAAATCTGATTAGTAAGCAACTTCAATCATGCAACAACTGATTAATCATAAGGGTTCATCCAAGGCAAGTATCATGCATTATTAATTCCACCGAATCAAAATCCATCTTTCATTAAGCCCAGAATTTAGGCGCAGGTTGAATCTGGATAGTAACGTCGACCGGAGATTCCCGAGGCTATAGGAATCCGGTGAAGTCGTGTAACCCCTCGATGGAAAGGTATTTCCATGGACTACATCTTTCGTATTCAGAGCTCAACCCAGATTTGACATTATCCTATTTGAAATCAGACCTGAAGTCCGCTGCGTACAGAACACAGTTTCTGCATACAAGATTTATAGAACCTCATTTTCGTTTAGACTTTCCCGTGGCTACAGACTTCGCCAGAAGTCGTGCAACCACTCGTTGGAAAGGTATTTGCAAGGGCTTCAACTTTCGTGTTAAGCTAAAAGCCCAGATCTGGCGATAGCATACTTAAAAATGGCCACGAAGTTCGCTGCGCGCAGAATACAGATTCTGCGCGCATCTTAAGGCGGAATGAACGGCATCGGTTCGTCTTCCTCCTCAAAGCGATTCTTCCCAAATCATTCCAGAAAACCTCCTCCCTTATTCACCCTCAAGAGGCCAATATTCTTCACGAAATCATCCTCAATCATCACATAGAAGAAGAGAGTGGTTGAAGAGATCTAAAATCTAGAACACAAGTCCTAGCATGGCCAAACCTAGAAGACTTCTTCTCTCCATCAAGACTCTCTTGAGCCGATGTCTCTCCTAGGAAAATAACTATAGATCTAGCACCAAGGGAGAGGGTAGGAAACTCACATTGGCTCCAGCGGTACCATCATTTCCGGCCATGGATCTCGTAATTCTCCATGGCGGCATCTTCTCTTTCACGGCGATGGCGGATCTCCTTCGGTAGAACTTGCTCCAGCAGTTTTCCCTCTCACAAGGAGTTCTCACAGGAAATAGAGGAAGAAATGAGAATGAAAACGGCTAGGGTTTTCTCTCCCCCTTATATATAAAATGTGACACGGGTAGGGACACGGTCGTGTCCTTACCCGTGTCCTGCCTGGCGAAGCGGCAACGACAGTTTCCATGTCGGTTCAATACTTGACACGGGTAGGGATACGCCCGTGTCCCGACCCGTGTCCACATGACACGGCCGTGTGCCTGGTCGTGTCCTTGGCCGTGTCCTTCTCGGGTTGCATCTCGACACGCCTCGTCGAGCTCAACTCGACGCACACGGGTAGGGACACGCCCGTGTCACTACCCGTGTCACTTGGTGTCGACACAGTTCGACGATCTCGACACGCCTCGTCGAGCTCAACTCGACGCACACGGGTAGGGACACGCCCGTGTCACTACCCGTGTCACTTGGTGTCGACACAGTTCGACGATCTCGACACGCCTCGTCGAGCTCAACTCGACGCAAACGGGTAGGGACACGGCCGTGTCACTACCCGTGTCACTTGGTGTCGACACAGCTCGTCAGTCTTGACACGGCTCGTCGAGCTCAACTCGACGCACACGGGTAGGGACACGCCCGTGTCGCTACCCGTGTCGCTACCCGTATCACTACCCGTGTCACTACCCGTGTCTTTTTACACTGATTTCTCCACTTCTCCACAAGTGCAGTCCAATTCCCCGCATTTCTCAGGACTCGAGTCAACCCTCCTGACTCAAAAAAACACACACATTAGGGGCCTAGAGCGATTCGGGACGTTACAAATCCTATAAACAAAATAAAAGATTTCGTCCCCGAAATCAGGCTTAGGCTGTGGGGAGAAGAGCATAACAGGAAATTTAACATATGCTTTTAAATAAGATTACCTTGAGCAAACAACTCCGGGTAGCGTTGCTGCATTAAATCCATTGGCTCCCATGTGTACTCCTCCTTCCCATGATTCAACCATAGCACCTTCACTAAGGGGACACTTTTGCGGCGTAATGTTCTTGTCTCGCTGTCAACAATCCGCACCGGCTTTAGTCGCACAGATCTATCTGACGCCACTGCACCATCGGTAGTAGGAATATATTGGTCGGGCAGCCATAGTGCTTTTCGAAGCGACGATACATGGAACACGTCGTGAAGATTTTCTAGTTCTGGTGGTAACTCCAACCGATAGGCCAACGAGCCAATCCTTTCCAATATAGTATAAGGCCCAACATACCTTGGGCTGAGCTTTTTCACTCCACGCACCCGCGACACTCCATGCATCGGCCGAATCTTGAGGAACACTTTTTCGCCCACTTGGAACTCCACCATCCGGTGCTTTTTATTGTAATATTTTGCCTGTCGACTTTGAGCCTCCAACATGCGATCCCGTATCAATCTGACTACCACATCAGTATCATCTATATATTCATTTCCCAATGCCTTCGGATCTTCATCATGCACCCAAGACAAGGGGGTCCTGCACCTTCTTCCGTAAAGGGCTTCATGGGGCGCCATACCGATGCTCTCTTGATGACTATTGTTGTAGGAGAATTCCACCAGGGGCAAGAGTCTTTCCCATGGCTCTCCTCTCTCCAGCACGCATAACCTCAATAAATCTTCCAGTGTCCTAATGGTCCTTTCAGACTGTCCGTCCGTCTGTGGGTGGAATGCAGTACTAAAGGTTAGGGGCGAGCCCAAATACGCCTGTACCGCCTTCCACTCATTGGATGTAAACCGACCATCCCGATCCGAAACAATTGTCTTGGGCACGCCATGATACCGTACAAATTGCTCCACAAAAAGGCGTACCAAAATATCCACGTGTGCTTCCTTCTTCATTGGAATGAACCAGGCCACCTTTGTCAGTCGATCCACAATAACCCACACCGAATCATTCCCGGAGCGTGAGCGAGGTAGCCCATGGACAAAGTCCATGGAGATGTCCTCGAACTTCCATTCGGGGATGGGCAATGACTGCAACAAACCACCGGGACTCCTGCATTCAGCCTTCACTCTTTGGCAAGCTTCGCAATGTGTAACATAGTAGCGAACATCCTTCTTCATTCCCGGCCAACACATGGTCTTCCGCAATCCGGCGTACATCTTAGCAATACCCGGGTGCACTGAATATTGAGAGGAATGTGCCTCTCTCAAGATATCCTCCCGAATTTTGCCGCCCTTGGGAATATAGAGTCGGCCACGAAAATAAATGAGGGCGTCTTTGAGTGTGTACTCATCGGTGGTCCCATCTTCAATTGCCTTGATTGTCGGGGCCAAGGCCGCATCCATTCCTTGCTCCACCCGAATCCGGTCTCAGATATCACAAACTATGCTCATGTTGGCCAAATACTCCGCATGCTCTGCCGAAGGAGCCTTGAATACTAGAGTAATTTCCATCTCTTCGACCATCCGAGCCAACTCCATACTCATCAACCGAGGCTCTGGGCTAGAGCCCGGCGCTTTCCTACTCAAGGCATCGGCTACGGAGTTCGCTTTCCCGGGGTGGTAGTTCATGGTGAACTCATAGTCGCATAGAAATTCCAACCACCGTCGTTGTCTCATGTTCAACTTCTTCTGAGTGTGGACATACTTCAAGTTCTTGTGATCGGAAAAGATCTCGCAGTGTACGCCATATAGGTAATGCCTCCAGACCTTCAAAGCGAACACCACTGCTCCCAGCTCCAAATCATGAACCGGGTAATTGATTTCATGTTTCTTTAACTGCCTTGAAGCATAAGCGATCACGTGTCCGTGCTGCATCAGCACCGCACCCATCCCTTGATATGATGCGTCCGTGTAAACCTGAAATCCTTCCTTCCCCGACGGAAGTGCAAGGATGGGGGCGGAGGTAAGCCTATCTTTCAACTCTTGAAATACCGCTTCACATTGAGGTGTCCACTCAAATGGCACACCCTTCTACGTCAAGGAGGTAAGAGGAAGGGCAATCTTGGAAAAT
This sequence comes from Platanthera guangdongensis, assembly GCA_039583875.1. Classification (NCBI taxonomy): domain Eukaryota; kingdom Viridiplantae; phylum Streptophyta; class Magnoliopsida; order Asparagales; family Orchidaceae; genus Platanthera; species Platanthera guangdongensis. The sequence continues at coordinate 7,288,052 of CM077154.1, read as the reverse complement.
CTTTTCACGAACTTGCGGTAGTAGCCAGCAAGTCCAAGAAAGCTTCGTACATCGGCCGCCGACTTCAAGGGCGACCACTCCTTTACGGCCCGCACCTTTGCTGGATCCACCGTTAATCCTGCTCCACTAATCACATGCCCCAAGAAGGCAACCTCCTTAAGCCAGAATTCACACTTGCTAAACTTGGCATACAAGGCGTGCTCCTTCAATTTCTTCAAAACCAAGGTCAGGTGCTCGACATGCTCCTCCTCCGTCTTTGAGTAGACCAAGATGTCATCGATGAAAACAATGACGAAGATGTCCAAATACAGTTCAAACACCTTGTTCATCAAGCTCATGAAGGCCGAAGGGGCATTTGTGAGACCAAACGGCATTACTGTGAACTCATACAAACCATATCTCGAACTGAAGGCTGTTTTCTGAATGTCCCCTTCTTGTATCCTCAACTGATAGTATCCAGAGCGCAAATCCAGTTTAGAGAACCAATGTGCTCCCACTAATTGGTCGAACAACTCGTCGATCCGAGGTAGCGGGTAAGTGTTCCGCACCGTCAGCCGATTGAGTTCCCGATAATTTATGCATAATCGCAGGGTTCCATCCTTCTTCTTCACGAACAGCACAGGGGCTCCCCAGGGTGATGAACTGGGGCGAACGAACCCTGAATCCACCAGTTCTTGCAATTGAACTCTAAACTCCGCGAGTTCTTTCGGAGCCATTCTGTACGGAGCCTTGGATACAGGCTTGGCACCTGGTACTAGATTGATCTGGAAGTCAACCTCTCTATGCGGAGGTAATCCTGGTAGCTTCTCAGGAAATACCTCGGGAAAATCCCGCACAACCCGTACATCCTTTAATTCCAACGCTTCCTCCTTCAACTCGAACCAGATCATGAAGACCTCGTCCCCCTTCATATGAGCTTTTACAACCTGGAGGGAAGATAACATCATGCGAGGCGCGAAACCAATACCTTGGAAGATGACGTCAGAGTCTCCATGTCTCAAATAGATCTGCTTCTCCACGCAGTCGATCCTCGCGAAGTGCCAATCCAGCCATGCCATGCCCAAAATGATGTCAAACTCCGGCAATCTCAGAACCGTGGCCGGGGTATCAAAGGCCTTCCCATCAATAAATAACTCCAACTCGCACTTGGCGGTTGCGATCATCTCAGAGCCATCCGGAAGGCGTACACGTCGGGCTATGCCAGTGAAGTATTGTACACCCTCCACGTCTTTTATGAAATCCTCGGACACAAAGGAGTGTGAGGCACCGGTATCGAATAGCGCATAGGCTGTCTTCCCGCCAATAATTACGGTGCCTAAGTACCAACAACCAAAACTTATTGCTAGTGTCTAGTAAGTTCTAATCAATTCAAGTTAGACCATGCAAATATGTAAATTAATTAAATCATACCTGCAATCACATCTTGTGGGTTCCGTTCCTGCGCCATGTCAAGCGCGTACACCTGATCTCGGACCGGTCTGGGGTTTCCTCTTGACGGTCCTCGTCCTCGACCATGCATATATCCCCGCCCTCGTGGAGCTGCTGGAGGGAGAGCAGGAGGGAGAGCAGGAGGGAGAGCAGGAGGGGCGTTCCCATATAGCTGCGGGCAGAAACACCGGATGTGGCCCGGCTGGTTGCATTCGAAGCACACCAGACTACGACGCCCTTCAGGTTGTTGAAATTACTGAGGCTGTGGGGGTGGAGGCAACGCAGGCGGCTGCGGAACTGGATGCTCCACCCTATAGTTTCGGTGGACATGCCCTCCACCTCTTTGATAACCTCTTCCTCCTCTGAAGTCCCGCCTCCTTCTATTACTTGGGCCGGCTTCTATCACGTCCTCCGCAGGCCTCTTATTACATCCCAGGTGGTCCGCCTCCAATCTTTTCGCCATATCAATGATCTCCGCCAAGCTACCATCCGCTATAAACAAAAGGGACTGCCTTAGGGTATCTCGCAGCCCTTTATAGAAGCGCTTGGCATAACCTCTGTCATCCAACTCATAAGAATCCGCAAACCTTGCGAGATGCTGAAATTCCCGCTGGTATTCTGTAACCGACTTTGATCCCTGCTTTAGTAGAAGGAACCTCTGCTCAAGCTCATCTCGGGCCGATGTAGGGATAAAGTGCTCCAAGAAAACACCCGAGAATTCACTCCAACTTATCTCAGTGTAGATCCGGCCTTGGAAGGTAGAGCCCATGAGGGACTTCCACCACCTCTTCGCATGTAAGTCCAAGACGGACACTGCCAATGTCACTGCCATGTTGGCTGGGCAACGGATACCAGCCAACAACTCCTGTATCGTGTCTAGCCATTCCTCTATACGTACGGCTGACTCCGTCCCAAGGTAGACGGGAGGGGAGAGAGCCTGGAAGGTGCTCAGCCAGTTGGAACTCGGGGCCTGTCGTTGCACCGGAGCCTGCTGTGCCTTAAAAGCATCAAGAATGGCGGTGAGCGTCTGCCCCAACTCAGACTGTTCGAACTGAGTGGGTATGGGAGGGGTAGGAGTACCCCCCATCGGCTCAACATGCAGTGGAACCTACACATACACGACAAATTTGTGGTCAGGTTGGCTAAACTCAAGGTCAAAGTTGGACAAACTTAATGTGAATTACATATGGGCACACCACTGCTTCCGCGAAGTCAGTTTGTCCCCAAACTGACTAACCAAACGGGGGTGGCACCATTGTTGAATGACTTCCTTAGTTGAGGATCGTGGCAAACTGATACCATTTATAAGACCCCTCCTCCCCGGATCCCAAATGACGACACGAAGGGGGAGTCTTATGCCCGGAACAGCCGCCTTGCGGTAGCATTAGCACACGGGCTAACCTGTACCACAAGACGCCTATTCCGCCGGCTACAACCATATCAATATAAATGCCAACCCAACCAAATAAATAAGCAAGAGAAGTCAAAATCCACACCAAGTATATAATGTCCAAAAACATGAAATGATGAGAAGCTACACATGCTTCTACAAAATATCAGAGTACAGCTAATCATTGCCCAAACGGGCTACATCAGAGTAATCAAAATACTAACATCAGTAACCGACGGTATCGACGGCACCGTCACATCAGGCCCTGTCGTCCTGGCCTGGCTGTCCTGCTGCGTAGTCTGCGGCTGCTCTACCTGCGGCGTGACCTCCTAAAAAGGAAGGCGTAGCAACCGTTAGTCGAAACGACTAAGTGGTTTCACATCCGCTCCCCCGGTGACTCCTCGGCACCGGGCGGAGAAAAGGAACAAGAGTATAGTATATAACAAGTATGCAAGTAAAGGAGTATAAGCAGGTGGCAAGGTACATGGATATAATGTATAATCTAGCAGTTCTACAAGCTAACATCATATATCAACAGGTGTAAGGAAATCTACAGCAGGAAAGTAACTTAACTTATAAGAATGCCCATACAAACTTATAAGTTAAGGATCGGGTTACATAAAGTAACTCATCGTATAGGAGTGACAATACAAACTTATACGATGAGGATCTTGTTGTGCAATGTTATGAAATGCTATGAATGCTATGCAATACTCATCCATGCACACCGATGCAATTGCTATGTCGACACAGACTATAGTTCCCACTTTTCGAGCAGGTAGCTAACCTCTCAGGCATCAGCCGCCGTGGCCAGGCGGTGACAGTAGAACGGGCACTTCTACTACTAGGCGGGTATCACACTACTTCACCTAGGCCTTCGTACGCCTCAACGCTAAGAACACAATAGCGGAGCCCATGCGTACTATGACCCAGCGGGGTCTTGGGTAGATGTGCACCAAGAACACAGCCCGAACTGGCCTTGTGTGACCCGGAAGGGGCCTCGGAAGAAAGCACGAGGACACAACCCAACCGTTCACATGGCCGGAGGGGCCTCGGGACGTGAAAACCGAGGACACAGCCCAAACCGACCAAGCCTAACTGCCAACTCCCGTCGGTGTGACGACTGGCGAGCCCGTAGACCTGCCACACTATCCTTAACCCAGGATTACGACACCGCGTGTCGACTCACACCACATGCAAATAGCACATCAACATATCATGGAAGGGGCCTCGGAAGTAAACACGAGGGCACAGCCCAACCATCCATCCACACCTTATCTCAACACAACCAAAACAAGTGACGGTCAACACCGCACTTACCACCCTTCACAATACTACCCGTAGGGAGACGACTCTCTAAGTATTGGACTACAAGACTCATTTCATTAATCAAACATGTCCATGATCATAATCTATTCATCTATATGACTTTCCAAATGATGACAATGTAATATAAACATGATGCGCATATAAAGATCTATCTCACTTTTCATTTGATAATGTCATAATATAAACATGAAGTACACAATTATCAATCCTTCAACTCCTACCAATTCGATTCGTTTAAATAAGATTGTTTCACAATTTGATAATATGAAATCTGATTAGTAAGCAACTTCAATCATGCAACAACTGATTAATCATAAGGGTTCATCCAAGGCAAGTATCATGCATTATTAATTCCACCGAATCAAAATCCATCTTTCATTAAGCCCAGAATTTAGGCGCAGGTTGAATCTGGATAGCAACTTCGACCGGAGATTCCTGAGGCTACAGGAATCCGGTGAAGTCATGTAACCCCTCGATGGAAAGGTATTTCCATGGACTACATATTTCATATTCAGAGCTCAACCCAGATTTGACATTATCCTATTTGAAATCGGACCTGAAGTCCGCTGTGTACAGAACACAGTTTCTGCATACAAGATTTATAGAACCCCATTTTCGTTTAGACTTTCCCGTGGCTACAGACTTTGCCAGAAGTCGTGCAATCACTCGTTGGAAAGGTATTTTTAAGGGCTTCAACTTTTTTGTTAAGCCGAAAGCCCAGATCTGGACATAGCATACTTAAAAATGGCCACGAAGTTCGCTGCGCGCAGAATACAGATTCTGCGCGCATCTTAAGGCGGAATGAACGGCATCGGTTCGTCTTCCTCCTCAAGGCGATTCTTCCCAAATCATTCCAGAAAACCTCCTCCCTTATTCACCCTCAAGAGGCCAATATTCTTCACAAAACCATCCTCAATCATCACATAGAAGAAGAGAGTGGTTGAAGAGATCTAAAATCTAGAACACAAGTCCTAGCATGGCCAAACCTAGAAGACTTCTTCTCTCCATCAAGACTCTCTTGAGCCGATGTCTCTCCTAGGAAAATAACTATAGATCTAGCACCAAGGGAGAGGGTAGGAAACTCACATTGGCTCCAGCGGTACCATCATTTCCGGCCATGGATCTCGTAATTCTCCTTGGCGGCATCTTCTCTTTCACGGCGATGGAGGATCTCCTTCGGTAGAACTTGCTCCAGCAGTTTTCTCTCTCACTAGGAGTTCTCACAGGAAATAGGGGAAGAAATGAGAATGAAAACGGCTAGGGTTTTCTCTCCCCCTTATATATAAAATGTGACACGGGTAGAGACACGGCCGTGTCCTTACCCGTGTCCTGCCTGGCGAAGCGGCAACGACAGTTTCCATGTCGGTTCAATACTTGACACGGGTAGGGACACGCCCGTGTCCCGACCCATGTCCACATGACACGGCCATGTGCCTGGCCGTGTCCTTGGCCGTGTCCTTCTCGGGTTGCATCTCGACACGTCTCGTCGAGCTCAACTCGACGCACACGGGTAGGGACACGCCCGTGTCACTACCCGTGTCACTTGGTGTTGACATAGTTCGACGATCTCGACACGCCTCGTCGAGCTCAACTCGACGCACACGGGTATGGACACGCTCGTGTCACTACCCGTGTCACTTGGTGTCTACACAGTTCGACGATCTCGACACGCCTCGTCGAGCTCAACTCGATGCACACGGGTAGGGACACGGCCGTGTCACTACCCGTGTCACTTGGTGTTGACACAGCTCGTCAGTCTCGACACGGCTCGTCGAGCTCAACTCGACGCACACGGGTAGGGACACGCCCGTGTCGCTACCCGTGTCGCTACCCGTGTCACTACCCGTATCTTTTTACACTGATTTCTCCACTTCTCCACAAGTGCAGTCCAATTCCCCACATTTCTCAGGACTCGAGTCAACCCTCCTGACTCAAAAAAACACACACACTAGGGGCCTAGAGTGATTCGGGACGTTACATAGATGATGCAACTTTTCAGAATCTGATACACTGTAAGACAGCTAAAGAGATGTGGGAAACTCTTATTGTGTACATGGAGGGTTCTGAAGAAGTAAGGCAAGACAGAAAATCCTTGTTAAACCAAGAATATGAAAGTTTTAGACGAGAAAAACCTGATAGCATAACTGAGTGCTATAAGAAGTTTTACAGGATTGTGAATGAGCTCATGTCCTATGGTAGAGAGTTCAGTAATTATGAACTCAATGACAAGTTTCTAAGGTCCCTAACTAAAGATTGGGACACCAAGATCTGTGACATTAGAGAAATGACTAAGTTGGCAGAAATTCCTCCACCTACACTGTTTGGCAAACTGTTGTCTTATGAAATGCAGTTGACAGTGAGGAAAGAAGAGGAGAAATCAACAAGAAGTGAACATAAGGAAAGGACAGTGGCCTTCAAAATAGAAGCCCCTAGAAAATACAGAGGTAAGTCACCAACTCCACCTCCAAAGGTTGCTGAAACTGAGTCAGATGAGTCAGCAAGTACAAAGTCTGAAAGCAGTGAAAGTGATGAGGAATTTGCTGTCTTCACTAGACATTTTCAGAAGTTCTTAAAGAAAAAACAGTGAAGGACAAGGCCTTCTACTTCACAGGGAAAAGAAGACTTTTATCAGAATAGAAAGTCTTCAAAGAAAGACAGGAAAAAGACTAAGTCTAGCAAGGCAACTCTTTCAAAAATAGTTTGCTATTGCTGTAATAGACAAGATCATGTTGTTGCTGATTGTCCAGAAAAAAGAAAGGAGTCTAGTGACAAGAAGAAGACTCATTTCAAAGGCAAGAAATAAAAGTCATTTGTTGCCAAAAAGGAGAAAACCCTGTCAGATATTTCTTCATCAGAAACTGAGTCAGATGCTGAGGCATATATAGGGCTGTTTGCTGAAGAAGAAGAAGAAGAGTTCATGCAGATTATGAATTCTATATATGAACAAGAAGGCAGTCAATGCCAAGGGCTAATGGCATTGACAGAAAGTGACAAAATCCTGGAGCAGCCAGGACCTAGTAAGGTACAACATTGTTCTTCCAGTTTAGTTTCTTGTGCCAGTACAGAATCAGATTCATCATCATCAAGTGATGAGAGTGTATCTGAGTTTGAAGAAGATATTCATCAGTTGATAGATGAATATAAAGTTTTGTTGCAAGCTTATAAGAAGAGCAAGTCCCTAGCCAAAAGTCAGGCAAAGGAAATTGCTAATCTCAAAGCTATGGCAACTGATTCTGAGAAGTTATTTGATCAAAAACTAAATGAGATAGCCAGACTGAAGCACATAACTGTGATTCAGATGGGGACTATCACATATAAGAATGATCAAATCAAGAGTCTGGAGATTAATCTTCAGAAGGAGAGAGATCTAGTTGCTAGGTTTTCTAAACCTAAGTCAGTTCTACCTTTAATTGATGAATTTGTTCATCACAAAGGCAAGGCTGGACTGGGTTTTATTAAACCTGCAAGGACTGTCCAGTACAAGTCCAAGGGCAAAGCCCCAACACTCAACAAGCCAGCTGTGGATAAAACAGCTAAGACTGTACCTAAGCAAAGGTACAATAAGTTTGAGTGTTGGTGTTGTGGCATGATAGGCCACTTTACAATGGACTATTGGCACAATGCTAGTGCCAAAGTGAGTAGCAAACTGCCTATTGAAAAACCAGTAGGTAGCTTTGTCAGGATGCAAACTAACAAGTACCAAGGACCCAAGAATTCTTTGGGTTCTAAGGTTCACTAATCTGTTTTGCAGGTGAGTCCAAGTGGCCATGCCCCAATATGGTACTTGGACAGTGGATGTTCCAGACATATGACTGGAACAAGGAGTTTACTAAAGGACTACATACCCATCAAGGATGGTCCAAAAGTCACCTTTGGTGGTTCTGAAAAAGGAATCATCAAAGGATTTGGTAACATTTCTAGCAACTTGGTTACCATTACTCAAGTGGCTTATGTTAAAGGGTTGAAACACAACCTAATAAGTATAAGTTAATTAAGTGATGTAGGGTATGACATCTCATTTGTTAAGGATGGTTGTCATATCAAGAGGTCAAATGATCAAGAGATCATTTTGACAGGTTATAGAAAGAGGAATGTCTACTGCCTAGACATTATGTGTGAGACCAATGGTTCTCAAGTGTGTCTTGTAGCTGATGAGACAGTCTCTCATTGTGTGAAATGGCACAAGCGGCTAGCCCATCTAAACTACAAGACAATTGGCAAACTCTTTAGCAAAGAGTTAGTGAGGAATGGTCCTCAAGTTAAGTGTGTTAAAGATGGTATTTGCTCAGCTTGTCAAAAGGGCAAGCAGACTAGATCCATCTTTAGAAGCATAGAAAACAAAGATGCTATGAGGTGTTTATACCTCTTGCACATGGATCTCTTTGGTCCAATGCCAGTTCACAGCTTAGGTAGGAAGGTCTATACCTTTGTAGTGGTAGATGACTACTCAAGGTTTTCCTGGGTGTTCTTCTTAAGACAGAAATCTGAAACACCTAGTGTCTTCCATAGCTTTGTCAAGCAAATTCAGAATGAACTAGACAGTACAGTGGTCAAGATTAGAAGTGACCATGGTACTGAATTTTAGTCTGATAGCATGACAAAACTATGTGAAGAATTTGGGATATTTCAAGAGTTTTCTTCACCTAGAACACCTCAGCAAAATGGCATTGCTGAGAGGAAGAATAGAACCTTGATTGAGGATGGCAGGACCCTATTAAGTGATACATCACTACCAGAATATTTTTGGGCTGAAGCAGTTAACACTGCATGCCATGTTATTAATAGGGCTACCATAACTAAAGGCCTCAACAAGACCCCCTATAAGGTTGTAAAAGGCAGGAAACCAAACCTATCCTACTTCAGGATCTTTGGTTGTAAGTGCTTCATACTTAACAATGGTAAGTCTTACTTGACTAAGTTTGCTGCCAAGTCCCAAGAGGGAATTTTTGTTGGGTACAACAACAACAGTAAGGCTTATAGAGTCTACAATTTGTCTACACAATTTGTAGAAGAATCTGTACATGTAGTATTTGATGAGACTAAACTTATTAACAATGAGTTGTCAAGTAGTGTATGCAGCTCCACAGGTATAATAAAGAAGATGGACAAGCTCACTATAGAAGAAAAACCTGCTGCAAGACAGCAAGTAGAAGATAGTGGCTGCTGTCCAGGGGGAGTACTACATGTACGTTATGCAGAAGTACAAGGAGTGCAGCAAGATGAAGGAACTGAAGAGGTTCAACCAGAAGTCAGGATGCCTCCAGCCAATAGGCTTCTTAGAGATCATCCAGTAGAGCGGATTATTGGTGATCCAAGACAAGGGATATAAACAAGGAGCAGAAATCTGAATGCAGCAATCTACTCTAGTTTTCTATCTAAGTTGAACCAAAGAAGTTTGAAGAAGTAATTCTAGATCCACAATGGACTGAAGCAATGCAAGAAGAGCTGAATCAGTTCAAGAGGTGCAAGGTCTGGGAACTTGTTCCTAAACCCAAAGACCACAATATAATAGGAACCAAGTGGATCTACAGGAATAAGTTGGATGAACAAGGTGTCATCATTAAGAACAAAGCAAGATTGGTTGCTAAAGGATATAGGCAGGAAGAAGGTATTGACTTTGATCAAACCTTTGCTCCAGTAGCCAGACTGGAAGCCATAAGGATGTTCCTGGCCTATGCAACCTTTCAAGGATTCAAAGTTTACCAAATGGATGTCAAGTCAGCATTTCTGAATGGTAATCTAAAAGAGGAAGTCTATGTAGAACAGCCATCAGGTTTTGTTGATTCAGCTCTACCTAATCATGTCTACAGACTTAGGAAAGCTTTATATGGGTTAAAGCAAGCCCCTAGGGCTTGGTATGAAACCATATCTAGTTTCCTCATTGAGAATAAGTTCTCAAGGGGGAAAATAGATAAGACTCTATTCCTTAGGGAATCTAGAGGCAAAGTTATACTAGTCCAAATATATGTATATGACATTATATTTGGGTCTACTGAAAGCAGCCTTTGCAAAAAGTTTGCAAAACTAATGCAAGGTCAATTTGAGATGAGTAGTATGAGAGAGCTAAAGTTCTTCTTGGGTCTCCAAGTAAGACAGACTGAGAATGGATTATCCATATGCCAGTCCAAGTTCACCCTAGAACTCATAAGGAAGTATGGTATGGATTCATCCAGTACCATGAAGACTCCTATGGGGTCAAGTATGTCTCTTAGCAAGGATGATGCAGGGAAACCTGTAGATGAAACCTTGTATAGAGGGATAGTTGGCTCCCTATTATACTTGACTACAAGTAGACCAGATATCATGTATGCTACATGTGTCTGTGCAAGGTATCAAGCCTGCCCTAAAGAGTCTCATTTGACAGCAGTCAAAAGAATATTGAGATATCTAAAGGGCACTCCCTATCTAGGACTCTAGTACCCTAGGAATGGGGATTTTGAACTAACAGGTTATTCAGATGCAGACTTTGCAGGATGCAAAGAAGATAGAAAAAGCACTACTGGAACCTGTCAATTCCTAGGAGGAAGACTAATTTCATGGAGTAGCAAAAAGCAAACAAGTGTGGCTATCTCCACTGTAGAGTCAGAATATATGGCTGCTGGAAGTTGCTGTGCTCAACTTCTATGGATACAACATCAGCTTGAGGACTATGGAATTCAGGTAAGTAGAACTCCACTCTTTTGTGATTCTACTAGTGCTATTTCAATAGCCAATAATCCTGTATCCCATAGTAGAACAAAACATATTGAAATTAAATATCATTTTCTTAGGGAGCATGTAGAAAGAGAAGATATTTTACTAGAATATGTTAGAACAGATAATCAACTAGCTGATATGTATACTAAGCCCCTAGAAGAAGCTAAGTTCAATAAGTTTAAAATTAAACTAGGAATGATAAACTTAGAATAAGTTTATAGTATTGGCTAAGTAAAATAGTGTCGACACACAGAGTTGTCTGTATCGAGACAGAATAGTGGTGTCGACACTTCAGGGAAAAGGTGTTGACACATCTAGGAAGTTGGTGTCGACACTTCAGAAAATTAGTGTCGACCCATGACAAGTAGGTGTCGACACATCCAAGGTGGTGTCGACACTTAGGCTTTACTCAGAATTCTCTAAGTAAAGTCTCGACTATGTGTTGAGTTAAGAGGTATCGACACATAAACAAGTGTCGACACATATATATGTTGACTAACACTTGTGTCGACACATATGTGTCGAGACATTATAAGTCAGTGTCGACACTTATCGCCAGTGTCGACACAATTTAAGTTAGCTGCCCGCCTTTTCATCTTCAAACCTAGAAAGGTATAAATAGAATTTTGCCTTAGTCTGTCGACACACTTTCAAAAGTTTCGAGACCAAACTTGTGTGTCGACACCTCTCTTCTCTCAGTTCAAATTCTTCAAACCCTAATGGCGCCAAATCTTGAGGAGAACGTCAATGAAGGGTACGAACTGGTGCGCGACGCATTTGGTGATGCCGACCAAGAAATCAAGAATGTGATAATGTAACAGCCCAAAGTTCTGAAACAGGCAAATTTGGGTGACACGGCCTGGGACACGGGCGTGTCCCAGGGCGTGTCAGGTGACACGGCCTGCGACACGGGTGTGTCGCAGGGCGTGTCAGGTTGTGTCGACGATTGGGCTTTGTCTCGACGATTTTTTGGTCTCGACGATTCGTCGAGAGAGGCACACGGCCCATGACACGGGCGTGTCCAAGGCCGTGTCGCATTCTCGACGATTCTTGCTCGACGATCGTCAAGTGTCGAGAAGTGCGTGTCGAGTGTTGAACACGGCCTGTGACACGGGCGTGTCACAGGGCGTGTCAAATCAGGCGACGAACTCAGCCCGCCGAGAATTCGACAGGGCGTGTCTGGGTGCCGTGTCTGGGCACACGGCCGGGGACACGGGCGTGTCCCAGGCCGTGTGAATTCTCGGGATGATTTGGGATTTTTTCACCCAGGTACACGGCCACAGACACGGGCGTGTCTGAAGGCGTGTTGGTGACACGGCCAATGACACGGGCGTGTCCCGTGGGCGTGTCACTGGTTTGGATAAGTCGGTTGACCACCGCTTGAGGCACACGGCCAGGCACACGGCCGTGTTCGAGGCCGTGTCGGGTCAAAATGTGTGTTTTTGGCAGAATCGTGGCCGTCCATTCCTTCAGTCTGGATCCAAGGGCTGAAAGCTCTTCTTCTTTTTCCTTAAGGGCCGAAGTCAGAGAATTATTTCTCATTCTCTTTGGCCTTAACCTTTCTTCAAGTGAAGAGAGAGAGAGAGAGAAAGGAGGAGGAAGAAGGGAAGGGGGGCTGCTGTTGGTGGTGCTGCGGTTTACCGGCGAGAGATCCGAAGCCAGCGTTGCGGAGGAAACGCTCTTGCGAGTCTTGCAAGCAAGCTTTCAAGCCATGGCACCGAAGCGATCGTCAAGGGTAACGACTTTTCTTCCTAGCCATGTGAAGGCTTCTGTTTTGGCATATCTTTTGATTCCCCCACCAAGAGGTGGCTGCTTTTGGGAGTCATTTGAGTGGATGCTTGAAATCCCCTTGGTATTGCATATAGATCCGGAAATGAGTACGGAATAGGCATGCTGTGTGAAGCCCATCTGGACAGGTTGGTCTGGATTGGTGATGTTGCATACGAACCGGAGAAGACTCAGTGATAAACGTGTAGTGTACGGAGTCGATGGGTTATGCCTGCGAAAAGGAGTAGCAGGAAGTACTGGGGTGGTAGTCCAGGAAAATAGCCTTGTGGTGGTTTTGGGTCCAACCTGTGAATGAGGCACAGGTAGTACTGGTGAGACCAGGAAAGGCCCTTTTTGTGATGCTTGATGTCATAGGGTGTCCACCTGTGAAGCGAGTCACAGGAAGTACTGGTGTGCCCAGGAAAGACCCCTGACATTTGTGCTTATGCGGTGTCCACCTGTGGAGAGAATCACAGGAAGTACTGGTGCGCCCAGGAAAGACCCGCTGTTGCTGTGAGGAAATGGGTATAGTGAAATACCCAGGCTTGAATGCCAGGAACAGGATTGGTGAGACCGACCCGCGCCTTTGATATAGCCATGAGTACGCTGTACTCGGAGAAGGCAAGGCGATTTGAGCAACGGGGGGTGGAGGATCCGACCTGCGCTATGTCCGTCTGACGTGAGACCAAAAAGTGCGGTCTGTTGGAGCGCATAGCAAGAGTCTTCGGCCTGCGCGCCATGACACAAAGGGGGGCTACGGGCCATCCCGGTGTCCGAGGACTAACTCCGGCTGCACGCCATGGAGTAAATGCTCAAGAGTGTTACCGTTGGGTGATAACCCTGATACGGTGGTGGGCAAGAGGTTGCCAGAACACCAAGAATGTGCCCTGAGTGCACGGACCGTTGGGCCGGGCGGCGAACGGTTGTGATGGCTTGTGTGCGTGAAAGCACCTTTGATGATATAGCTTGCCATACTTGTGATATGATATGCCTGCAGGGAAAATACCGCTGCCCCGAGAGGAGGGGTAGGGTCGTTATAATTTGGTCAGCTGAACGCTGACCGTTGCTTTTGTTTGCCACCGTTGGGTGGATTGTCCTTGCACAGGTGCTGGAGAGCCGAGCGGGTCGCATAGAGGTTGATGCTCCTGCTGGTGTTGCTGCTGCTGCTAGCCCTCGAAGGCTAAATATGTTCTTTTGATGTTTTCTTTTGTTGTGGCCGGCCTGCGCGCCCATAGTTGTAGCCACTGTATGAAAGCCCTGTAAGGCCATAAGGCCAATACTTTATACATGTTGTAAGACATTCCTATCTATATATATAAAATGTGGAGTTTATATTTGGACATTCATGAGGAGTTCAAGTAGCTTAGGCTTCCGCTAGAATGCTTGGGATAGGTGCGATGCGCTGCTCTGCTATCATCCTGTACCTTCACCGACTGTTTTGTGGTATATCCTGTGGGGCCCCGGCCGGACCTTCTAGAATATATCATATGAACGGATGGAGTTGTTACATTTTTGGTATCAGTTGTCTTGGTCTTTCCCTCTCGAAGTCGTGGCCGACTTCTTTTGTGGGGTGGCGAGCACGTGGTTGTGCACACCAAAGTCTACGATTGAACTCCTGAATGTCCATGATAGGAATGCATTTTGTATGTTTGAGGAACCTGCGTGTTCCTATTTCGTGTTGTTTGCTTGGGTACGACCGCTAATGTGTGTGTCTTGTCCACCTTTAGGTGACTCGGAGTGGAGCTGGGCAGTCTGAGCCCCAGCGTTCTGATGAAAGTACGGCACCAGCCGCGGTGCCTACACCTCCACCGTCTGCGGAACATGTCCGTTTAGTTGCGGAGGCCTTGTTTACCATGATCCAAGGCCAGCCACTTAGGCAGGAGCAAGCGGCTGTGGGGCCAGAACAGGTGGCGGCAAGGCCTGAACCTATCGTGGATGTGGTACCTCGAGCGGCCGAGAAGCAGCTAACGCGGTTTATGAGTTTCCATCCGCCTACGTTCTCGGGAGCGGGAACCCCGACGCAGGCTGAGGATTGGTTATCGCGCGTCAAGCGAGTGATGACGGCGATAGGCACGGCGGAGCATCAGAAAGTTACTTTAGCCACCTTCTTGCTTGAAGGAGAAGCTCGGTTATGGTGGGATGAGATGGAGTTGCATCATTTGGCGGGTCGTCCGTTAACCCAAGTGTCGATGGAAGATTTCTCCCGGCTCTTCCTAGCGAAGCACCTTCCTGTGGCTCAACGGATAGCCATGGAAAATGAATTCCAACGGTTGACTCAAGGTGATGGCAGTGTTGACGTGTACCTGCATGAGTTTACTCGCTTGGGGCGGTATGCGGGTTCGATTTTTGCTGATGAGCAGAGGAAGACTAATCGGTTCTATGAAGGACTGAGGGACGAGTTGAGGTTCCTTGTGTCTAGTTCGGTGAACCAGGGTTTCCAAGCGTTGGTTGACACTGCGACCGCGTTGGAAAAAGATATGAAGAGGGTGCAAGGGAAGAGAGCGTTGGTGATGACGCAACCGGAGTGGAAGGCGCCCCGATCTGGAAAATCGTTTTATAAGAAGAGATGGGGTAAGAGGTCCAAGCCGAGTGGACAAGCTCCTTCATCAGTTGCAACGGGAGAAACATCAGGGGCAACCTCCAAGCCAGAAACTCGTACCTGCTTCAATTGTGGTAGGATGGGGCACATTGCGCGAGATTGCCGGATGCCGCCAAAGAGTGAAAAGAAGGCGGGAGCATCTTATGCGGAGAAAGGAAAAGCGGTGGTGGATTCCTCTGCCTCGCAAGCGCAACCCCGGGTCTACAATCTTGGCCTGCAGGAGGCCATCAAGCAAAGTGACGTGGTCACAGGTATGAGTTTAGTTTTGCTTATGCTAATGTTTGTATGCTTAGCTTAGTACCCCTACGTTTGTGGTTTGTGTGTGTGACATGTTTGTCATAGGCTTTGTGATGATTCGGGACACGCTGGCGCGAGCACTGTTTGATACAGGTGCATCGCATTCTTTTCTGTCTAGTGAATTTCTTATGCGGCTTGGGATACCCAGTCGTGCAAAGGCAGATAGCGTCAGAGTGGTGTTGCCGAATGGTTGTTGGATGCTTGCGGATCAAGCTTGCGATGTGGCGGTTCAAGTAGGAAGTCGGGATTTTTGTTTAACCGCATTTGTTTTGCCAATTTCGGAATTCGATGTGATTTTTGGGATGGATTGGCTTGCGGAGCAGCATGCTATGATCGATTGCCAGTCCAAAGAAATCACGTTGGGCCAGAATACCGAACAGGAGACCAAGTTCGCGGGTATGCGAGGAGTAGGCGGGACGTTGATGTCTGCACTCCAGGTAGTCAAAGCTGTTCGGAAGGGTGCGGAGTGTTACTTTGCACTAATTCAGGCTGTTGAGCCTAAGGCCACTTTGTGTGAGGTTCCGATTGTGGCAGAATTTGCTGATGTGTTTCCCGCAGATCTCCCTGGGCTACCACCCCAGCGGGAGATTGACTTCACAATTGAGTTGGTGCCAGGTGCGAAACCCGTGGCCCGCTCGCCATATCGCGTTGCGCCAAAAGAGATGGCAGAGTTGAAGGTGCAACTACAAGAAATGCTAGAGCAAGGTTATATCCGCCAAAGTATGTCACCTTGGAGCGCGCCTGTGCTTTTTGTAAAGAAGAAAGATGGTGGGTTACGGTTGTGTATAGACTACCGTGAATTGAATAAGCTGACTGAGAAGAATAAGTATCTGATACCTCGGATTGATGAATTATTTGATCAGCTAGTGGGCTCGACCGTCTATTCAAAGTTGGACCTGAAGTCTGGTTATTACCAGGTAAGGATTCGGGAAGGTGACATTCCCAAAACCGCATTTGGAACGCGTTATGGGCACTATGAGTTCACAGTCATGCCCTTTGGATTGTGTAATGCGCCCTCGGTGTTTATGGATTTGATGCACCGTATTTTTCGTGAGTACCTGGATCTGTTTGTGATAGTGTTCATTGATGATATCCTGGTGTACTCGAAGTCCAAAGCGGAGCATGAGATTCATTTGCGGTTAGTGTTGAATACGTTGAGGCAAAATCAGCTCTATGCCAAGTTCTCCAAGTGCGAGTTTTGGCTATCGTCAGTGGCATTTTTGGGCCATGTGGTGAGTGGAGCGGGCATTGCAGTGGATCCAGCGAAGATAAGAGCCATACAAGAATGGCCAGTATTGTCTTCCGTGGCCGAGGTCAGGAGTTTCCTTGGACTTGCGGGCTACTATAGAAGATTTGTGGAGAACTTCTCGCGGATCGCTTTGCCGCTAACCACACTGACGCGAAAAGATCAGAAGTTCGTTTGGACGCCAGAGTGCGCACGAGCTTTTGAAGAGCTGAAGGTTCGGTTGACCACGGCGCCGGTGTTGTCTTCGCCATGTGGAACCGATGGGTTTGTAATATATAGTGATGCCTCAGGGAGCGGCTTAGGCTGCGTTCTTCTGCAGAGCGGAAAGGTGATTGCTTATGGCTCACGCCAGCTGAAGGTGCACGAGCGAAACTATCCCGTCCATGATTTGGAACTAGCGGCGGTGATTTTTGCACTGAAGCTGTGGCGACACTACCTTTATGGTGTGAAGGTGGAGATCTATACTGATCATAAGAGCCTTAAGTATCTGTTGGAGCAGAAAGAGTTGAACATGCGACAACGAAGGTGGTTGGAGTTCCTTGGGGATTACACTTTCGAGATTCACTATACACCCGGGAAAGGGAATGTTGTCGCGGATGCTTTGAGTCGGCGAGTTCCGGCGAAAGCGAATTGGTTACAAAGGCGTGATGAACGTCTGATCCAGGATTTGGAGGCATTGGAGATCTATTGTGTTGACAAAAATTCCACTGCCATTGCGTGTTTGAACTGGACCGAGGTGCAATGTGACCTTGCGGACCGAGTTCGACGGGCAACGGAGTTGGATGAAGATCTCTTGCGCTATGGGACTGAAGGGCCAGAGGGCAAATTCACCTGGATTGACGGTCTTTTGCGAAAAGAAGGCCGATTGTGCGTCCCAAATGTGGGGAAACTGAGGGAAGAACTGATGTATGAAGCACATTATACGAAGTATTCCATTCACCCCGGGAGCACAAAGATGTTCAACGATATGAAAAAGCTCTTTTGGTGGCCAGGGCTTAAGAAAGATGTTGCCCTGTATGTAGCCAAATGCCAAACATGTGCGATGGTGAAGGCGGAATGCCAAAAGCCGGGCGGTTATTTAAAGTCACTGCTGATCCCATTATGGAAATTTGATGATATTTCCATGGATTTTGTGCATGGATTGCCAAGATCGCAGCGAGGAAATGATTCCATTTGGGTGATAGTTGACCGGCTAACAAAAGTAGCACATTTTCTCCCAAACAGGCGGGATGATTCGGTTGAAAGTTTGGCAAAGTTATATGTTGATCAAATTGTGCGTCTTCACGGTGTTCCTCGAAGCATCGTAAGTGATCGAGATGGGCGATTCACGTCAAATGATTGGAAACTAGTTCACCGACTGTTGGGCACGAAATTGACCTTCAGCACGGCCTTTCATCCCCAAACGGATGGCCAAACTGAACGTACCAACAGAACAATGGAGGACATGCTCCGAATGTGCGCCCTTGACTTCGGAAAGAGATGGGAAGATCATCTCTATATGGTCGAGTTTGCATATAATAACAGCTACCAGTCAAGTATTGGGATGGCACCATATGAAGCCCTATATGGCAGGAAATGTCGTACTCCCTTGGCTTGGGTAGAAGCGGGTGAAGCCCGGGTTGTTAAACCAAATGAGGTGGATGAAGCAAACTCAACCATTCGGATTATTCGAGAGAGATTGCTGATTGCTCAAGATCGACAAGCGAAGTACTACAACGCCAAGCACCGGAACGTTGAATTTGAGGTTGGCGATTGGGTCTACTTGAAGATCAAGCCATTCAAAGGTGTTTCCAGGATTCGACGATTGAAAAAGTTGAGTCCAAGATATTTGGGTCCTTTCGAAGTGGTTGAGCGAATTGGCGAAGCGGCTTATCGGCTAGCTCTGTCGGCGGACTTGGGTGGGTTACATGATGTCTTTCACATCTCGGTGCTGCGGAAAGCCGTGAAAGATCCAGCTCAAGTGATCGCGGATGATCGTGTGCCGGTGGAGTATGGGCTAACAACGAGAGTTAGACCCATTCAGATCGAAGATCGAGCCGAGAAACAGTTGCGGAACAAGACGGTCGGTATGGTGAAAGTCCGGTGGGACAACTGCGGCCGTGAAGAGTTGACGTGGGAACGCGAGCAGACCATGCGAGAAGAGTTCCCTGAGTTGTTTTTGTAATTGGTAGCGAGACTGTTGTAACATACACATTGAGATATTGTTACATTTTTCTTGCTGTCTTTTTGGTTACTTTCCTGTCTCTGAATTTCGAGGACGAAATTTTTGTAGGAGGGGAGGATTGTAACAGCCCAAAGTTCTGAAACAGGCAAATTTGGGTGACACGGCCTGGGACACGGGCGTGTCCCAGGGCGTGTCAGGTGACACGGCCTGCGACACGGGCGTGTCGCAGGGCGTGTCGGGTTGTGTCGACGATTGGGCTTTGTCTCGACGATTTTTTGGTCTCGACGATTCGTCGAGAGAGGCACACGGCCCATGACACGGGCGTGTCCAAGGCCGTGTCGCATTCTCGACGATTCTTGCTCGACGATCGTCGAGTGTCGAGAAGTGCGTGTCGAGTGTTGAACACGGCCTGTGACACGGGCGTGTCACAGGGCGTGTCAAATCAGGCGACGAACTCAGCCCGCCGAGAATTCGACAGGGCGTGTCTGGGTGCCGTGTCTGGGCACACGGCCGGGGACACGGGCGTGTCCCAGGCCGTGTGAATTCTCGGGATGATTTGGGATTTTTTCACCCAGGTACACGGCCACAGACACGGGCGTGTCTGAAGGCGTGTTGGTGACACGGCCAATGACACGGGCGTATCCCGTGGGCGTGTCACTGGTTTGGATAAGTCGGTTGACCACCGCTTGAGGCACACGGCCAGGCACACGGCCGTGTTCGAGGCCGTGTCGGGTCAAAATGTGTGTTTTTGGCAGAATCGTGGCCGTCCATTCCTTCAGTCTGGATCCAAGGGCTGAAAGCTCTTCTTCTTTTTCCTTAAGGGCCGAAGTCAGAGAATTATTTCTCATTCTCTTTGGCCTTAACCTTTCTTCAAGTGAAGAGAGAGAGAGAGAGAGAAAGGAGGAGGAAGAAGGGAAGGGGGGCTGCTGTTGGTGGTGCTGCGGTTTACCGGCGAGAGATCCGAAGCCAGCGTTGCGGAGGAAACGCTCTTGCGAGTCTTGCAAGCAAGCTTTCAAGCCATGGCACCGAAGCGATCGTCAAGGGTAACGACTTTTCTTCCTAGCCATGTGAAGGCTTCTGTTTTGGCATATCTTTTGATTCCCCCACCAAGAGGTGGCTGCTTTTGGGAGTCATTTGAGTGGATGCTTGAAATCCCCTTGGTATTGCATATAGATCCGGAAATGAGTACGGAATAGGCATGCTGTGTGAAGCCCATCTGGACAGGTTGGTCTGGATTGGTGATGTTGCATACGAACCGGAGAAGACTCAGTGATAAACGTGTAGTGTACGGAGTCGATGGGTTATGCCTGCGAAAAGGAGTAGCAGGAAGTACTGGGGTGGTAGTCCAGGAAAATAGCCTTGTGGTGGTTTTGGGTCCAACCTGTGAATGAGGCACAGGTAGTACTGGTGAGACCAGGAAAGGCCCTTTTTGTGATGCTTGATGTCATAGGGTGTCCACCTGTGAAGCGAGTCACAGGAAGTACTGGTGTGCCCAGGAAAGACCCCTGACATTTGTGCTTATGCGGTGTCCACCTGTGGAGAGAATCACAGGAAGTACTGGTGCGCCCAGGAAAGACCCGCTGTTGCTGTGAGGAAATGGGTATAGTGAAATACCCAGGCTTGAATGCCAGGAACAGGATTGGTGAGACCGACCCGCGCCTTTGATATAGCCATGAGTACGCTGTACTCGGAGAAGGCAAGGCGATTTGAGCAACGGGGGGTGGAGGATCCGACCTGCGCTATGTCCGTCTGACGTGAGACCAAAAAGTGCGGTCTGTTGGAGCGCATAGCAAGAGTCTTCGGCCTGCGCGCCATGACACAAAGGGGGGCTACGGGCCATCCCGGTGTCCGAGGACTAACTCCGGCTGCACGCCATGGAGTAAATGCTCAAGAGTGTTACCGTTGGGTGATAACCCTGATACGGTGGTGGGCAAGAGGTTGCCAGAACACCAAGAATGTGCCCTGAGTGCACGGACCGTTGGGCCGGGCGGCGAACGGTTGTGATGGCTTGTGTGCGTGAAAGCACCTTTGATGATATAGCTTGCCATACTTGTGATATGATATGCCTGCAGGGAAAATACCGCTGCCCCGAGAGGAGGGGTAGGGTCGTTATAATTTGGTCAGCTGAACGCTGACCGTTGCTTTTGTTTGCCACCGTTGGGTGGATTGTCCTTGCACAGGTGCTGGAGAGCCGAGCGGGTCGCATAGAGGTTGATGCTCCTGCTGGTGTTGCTGCTGCTGCTAGCCCTCGAAGGCTAAATATGTTCTTTTGATGTTTTCTTTTGTTGTGGCCGGCCTGCGCGCCCATAGTTGTAGCCACTGTATGAAAGCCCTGTAAGGCCATAAGGCCAATACTTTATACATGTTGTAAGACATTCCTATCTATATATATAAAATGTGGAGTTTATATTTGGACATTCATGAGGAGTTCAAGTAGCTTAGGCTTCCGCTAGAATGCTTGGGATAGGTGCGATGCGCTGCTCTGCTATCATCCTGTACCTTCACCGACTGTTTTGTGGTATATCCTGTGGGGCCCCGGCCGGACCTTCTAGAATATATCATATGAACGGATGGAGTTGTTACAGATAACCCTAGTTGCAGACTCGGGGTTGGAATTTCTTGTTTCTGAGCCAACAAAGATCTGGAAAAAGGAAGTTCTGGAATTCCTCAATGGAGCTAAGGTCGACGAAACTGGATTCAAGATCAAATCCAGGGTTCATGGTGAGAAGGTTAAGGTTTCACCAAAAAGCTTGAGGAAGATTCTACAGCTACCAAGATCTAAGGAAGAGGATGAAGTTACTGTTTCCAGGACCAGGGATGCATTGGCATGGTGTGGTCTGGATTCTAAGATGAAGATTGAATCAGTGTTTAATAGAAAGGGCATGAACAGTCAGGGGAAATTCTTGTCAGAAATTGTAGGCAAAGTTATCCTAAGCAAACCTGGAGGGCATGATAGGGTATCTGCCCATATGTTTGGTATTATGACAAGGATAATCTTCAATCTGAAAACAGACTGGACTATAGTAGTTTTTGAAAAGATCAAGGAAAGCCTGAAGAAGTACAATTTGGGCAGAATCTTAAGCTTATACCTAGCTGGAAGCATACCAGAAGTTATGGGTCAGACTGCTGGCACTAAAATAAACCATATGAGAAAGATGGATATGAGGATCTTCTCCAGATGGGACAGGGTGTTGTCTAAGGAGATGCCAACCCCTGAGAAAGTAATTCCTGAGAAAGTATCTCCTCAAAAGAAGAAGAGAAAAACTGCCACAGTGGCTCAAGTGTCCACTAGCAGCTCTGATAGTGAAGAACAAGTGGTCTTCACACCTGATGAAGAAGATACAGGAACTGCTGTGAAGTCTCCAGCACAACAAGTAGATGCTGAAAGGCAGGGGGAGCTACCTCAAGCTAGCCCCATACATCAGGATCAAGTCCAGGGGGAGCCTCTAGTTGTAGAAGAACCAACTACCCTGGAAAGTGAGCAAGCAACCAACATCATCCTAGAGGTAATCTCTGAGCTTAATGCTTTAGATTTCCTTAAAGTGGATACTGTTTTATCTGATCCATTGGTTAATGTTAATCAGCAAACTCAGCTGGATAGCCAACTCCCAGATGTTGTCATGGAAGACACATCTGTTGTAGATCCAATTGTATCTGATCAAGTGGTAGATGAGCAAAGAATTTCTCCTGCCCATTCTCCACAAGAATACACAATGGAAGATCTGTTCCTTAACCTAGATCAAACTGATTTTGACAAAGAAACAGCTGCTGAAGGAGAGAATGCTCCACTTGAGGGGGAGCAAGTAGTAAATATTGAAGAGCCTGCTAGGCAAGAGACTGAAAAGCCTCAAGCTGTTGAGGAACTACCAAAGGAAAGGGTAGATATAGCCAGCTCCTCAGCATCTGAAGCTGAGGAGGCTACAAGGGCTAAGCAAAAGAAATTTCAAGTGTTCAGGAGAAGAAGCCAAAGTTATAAGAAGGCTTTGCAGACTGTTGCTCCACAGCCAATATCACTGCCAGCACCAACTATTGATTATAGTGCTTTAATGGTTGAAATGCAGATAAAGCTTGATGAGCACAGGCAGGCCATAGAGAAGTATGTGGATGAAGGGCAGAAATCATTGCAGTTTGATCTGGCCCAGGATATAAAGTCAATAAGATTTGAAATGAATCTTAACAAGAAGGAAATGACTGACTGCTTCCACAAGGGTGGGAATGCAGTAGTGTACTTGGCAACTCATCAAGAGAAAATTAATGCTCAAGTAGATGACATAGCACTAAAGCAGGGATATGTTCTTGAAAATCAGATCAGGATGAATGATAATTTGACAGAATCCCATAATGCAATTGTCACAGAAATAAAAAACATAGCTGCTGGACCTTCTACCTCTACTGCTACAGTTAAAGCTAAATTTGACAAAGTATTCCAAGAAGAAATCACTGTTGTTAAGACTGCCATTCAAGAATCTCAAAAGATCATAACTGACAAACTCCAAAGGTTAAAACCTTTCTTTAAAGATGGAGTTAATTATTTGGATCATCAAGTCAGATTTCAAAAAGATGATGTCAAAGATCATATAGAAAGAGAAGTCATAAAGGGGGAGAGGGTTTTAGTCAAAGACAGCTCTGATCATGCCAAGTGGATATCAAATTCTATCAGAGCCACTCTTGGATATCCTCCTCTTTGTGATGATGATAATGTGGCAGAATCTGGAATTCATCCTGCATATCTAGGAGGGGAGCAACCTGAAGTGGCTCAAGTCATCTACCCTCCTCCAGATTTTGACATGATACATGCTGATGTACAGTCCATGTATAGCCCAGCTGGGGGAAAGGACAATGTCATTATTGAGAAAGTTGTTCAACCTATATCTGAAGCTATGCAAGAAGCATTGCAGAAAGAAGAAGAGACTAGATTGTCTAAGAAGAGGTTCAGGGAGCAAGATGAACAAAAACCTGACTTTGATCAGTGGAGCCCCACCTCAAGGAACATTATTTTGACTGCCTGGAAAGTTGCAAAAGATAATGTGCAAGACAGGAACAAATGGTTTTCTGAGGCTGAATGGAGAAAACATGAGACAAGGCAGGAGGCTAAAGTTCAATACAGAAGGAAGGCCAAGATGGGAAAGCTACCTCCTACTGCCCAGGAGCCTAGCAAGTACTTTCCAAAGTCATATCATTATTTTGAAAGGCAAAAGATTAAGGCTGAGGAACTTAAGAAGAAAGATCTGAAAGGCAAGAAGCCTGCTGATGCTGAAGTTGCTGAAGCTCCTGTTCAAGCCAAAGTTCAAGCTGGAAAAGGAATAGTGATTAAGGAGCCAGAACAAAAATAGAATTAGAATTTTCTTAAAGTTTACTTTGAAATCTTTTTGATGTAAAACATTCTGTAAACTTTTGAAAATGAATATGACAGATATTAGAACAATGTGTTATATGTTAAATCTATTTCATATTTGTTCTGTGATGATGTCTATGTATACATGTTTGATTGATACATGTTTATGATTGCCCTGCTATATATAATCCCGCTTTACATCATTTTGTAATTTTATTATGAATGGTGTATATCATTGACTAAGGGTTATGACTTCTCCAAATAGGGGGAGATTGTTGGGTACATTGGTTTGAATGTACCTGATTTGAAGAAGCCTCACCCTACTCAATGATATACATCAAAATGTATTTGATGTATTTTGAGTATACTTGTGCAGGTTAAGTATTTGCAGGACTGAAGCAAAAAGTTTCTAAGTACATGTGTCGACACCCAGAGGGAAAGTGTCGACACTTAAGAAGACTTGTGTCGACACCCAGACAAGCAGTGTCGACACTTGGAGTCATTATGTCGACACCAGGGATGCTGAGTCGACACCAGACAGAAAGTGTCGACACAAGGAGCTGTGTCGACACTCAGTGAAGAAAAGTGCAGTGAAGCAGTATCGACACATAGCAGTTGTGTCGACACCCAGTGAAGCTGTATCTACATCAGAAAGTGTCGACACTTGGAGGTTGTGTCGACACTCAGCAAAAGTTGGCAGAGACTAAGTATAAGTGTCGACATCCAGAACAATGTGTCGACACACAACAGAAGAGTCAACACTTGAAGAAAGTGTCGACACCCAGAACAATGTGTCGACACACAACAAAAGAGTCAACACTTGAAGAAAGTGTCGACACCCAGAACAATGTGTCGACACACAACAAAAGACTCAACACTTGAAGAAAGTGTCGACACATTGAGCTGTGTCGACACTTAGCAAAGAACAGCAAGTTCAACAAAATATTCTAAGTACAAGTGTCGACACTATGAAGATGTGTCGACACTCAACTGAAGTCTCGACAGAAGAAGAATGTGTCGACACAAGGAGCTGTGTCGACACTCAGTAAGTATCAACACTAAAGACTAGTGTCGACACCAAGAAGAAGTGTCGACACTTAACAGATTCAACACATGAATATGTGTCGACACAAAGGAGATGTGTCGACACTTAGAAGAATTCAGCAAAATACTGAAGAATAAGTACTTGTGTCGACACCTGAAGAAGAATCAGTGTCGAGATATAAAATCTACAACACAAGTAGTTATGTCGACACCTTGTAGACTAGTGTCGACACTTAGACAACTTGTGTCGATACTTGGTCTATAAGTGTCGACACTTAAAGACAGAAAGTCTCGACACTTTCAGACAGTTAGAGAATTTTCAAGAACTGACTGGATGACTTGACAGCTGCCATTCCAGCTGGTCTACAGCACCTGTCAGAGTTGTCAGAAATTAGTTATGGACCGGACCAGCCGGTTACCATGAAGAAGGCCTATAAATAGGCTTATACAGACTACAGAAACTGTGGTTGAAGTGATTGAAAAAGTTCTAGCTTTCAAGTGAAGATCTAGCTTTCAAGTGAAGATCTAAGAAGTTGGAGAGAGAGAGCTCCATCCAAGAAGTCAGTCTTTGGAACCAGACTGAGAAGAAGGGTTCAGATTTATTCTGAATCTTAAGAAGCAGAGATCAAGGATCAACTGCAGAAGAAGTCAATCTTATTGAGTTCTACATTCAAGAAACTTTGAAGAAAGCCAAGTCAGATTGATTTCAGCTGAGTTCTTCCAAGAACTCATCAAGAATCTCACAACTTATCTCTCTTTCATCTGAGTTGTTGAGTTTATACTTTTTGTATTCATTATAACTTGTAGGATCCTTAGGGATCTGAGATTGTAAGCCTGCAATTATAAAGGCTGAGGGTAGGAGAGTTAAATCTCTGAGTGTAGGCCTTGGTGGCTGAGTGTAGGCCTTGGTGGCTGAGTATAGGCCTTGGTGGCTGAGTGTAGGCCTTAGTGGCTGAGTGTAAGCTTTGTGGAAAAGCTAAGTTGTAGGGCCTTGGGCCTGAGGTGTAGGAACCTGTTTTGGGGTTCTGAGATAGTGGAGAAGTTTGGCCGAATCTAGTACACTGCTAGATAGACGAAGGGGGAAAGTGGATGTACCCAAAGCTTGGGGAACCACTATAAAACACTGTGTCTACTGTGTGATTGTGGTTTGCTGTGATTGCTGAATGTGTGCTGTGATAAAGTAGAATAGAATTCTGTGATATTATCTGATTTCTGCCAAAAAAGTTAAAAAGATTCAAGTCACCTATTCACCCCCCCCCCCTCTAGGTGTTTAGGTACAATATCTTTCAGTTGTGTTCTCCATTTTGAATTTCTTAATTAACTTCTTGGTGAACTTCGTCTGAGAGATGAAATTTCTATCTTCAGATTGTTTCACCTGAAGCCCTAAGAAATACTTCAGCTCTCTCATACTGCTCATTTCGAACTTTTTTTACATAAGTTTGGAAACCTTTTTGCAGAGATTGTCGTCAGTAGTGCCAAATATGATGTCAACTAAACAGTGAACTAAGAGATGAAATCTGTATTAATTAAGCTTTGATCCTGCCAAATGACAAAAATACCCCCCAATTAACTCACAAAAGCTGGTTTTATGAGGGCATTCCGGGATTAAAATGTTACACCATGGGGCTGATTAGGTCCTTCCTTATAGTATAAAGATATATTTTGAGGTTGAAATATCAAATTCACATTGGAGCAGCAAGTGCTATTTTTTGTTTGAACAGTTTGCCATTTCAATGTTGCGGACCCGATTAATCCAATCAAAATTGACAAGTTTGATTGATCTTTTTGTATTAAAAAGAGTTAAGGCATTTGAAAAATCTTTTTGCTCGGGAATAGTTGCTGTTGTTATTGCAACCATTGTAGAAACAGTAGCAGGGGAGCTTCAGCATTCTGATTGGTTGTGCCCCTTTTAGTGATGCTGGTGGGCCATTGATGTACTCGGATCCATGCTCCCACATATGCATCTGAAATTTCAAATTATAAGTATATATGTCATAGATTACTAGAATCCATCATCTCTTTGTGATGATATAATTAACCTGCAAAATGATAATTAAACTCTTTGCACGACTGCAGTTAGATTACTCAACCTTCTTGCAAGCTTCCTCAACCGCAAGATCTCAACATCAACTTCTCGACAATGGCTCTTTTACGATAGCGTCCTTTCGGGTTAGTGTTTATTTAGTGTTCCGCTTTTAAAATCTATCAGCGCCTCTTCTATTTTGTTTAACTTTGAATCCTCCAAAACAATATTACACATAATGAATGAGTTATAGGTTTCTGAATATGTGTTTGCTTCCTTGGGCTGCTGGCTGATTTCAGTCCTTGCTTTCTTCAAATTGTGTATGTGTGCAATGATTATATTTCAGAAATCAGTTTTTATATTTCAAATTTCCAATTTATATCCGTTTGCCGGCCAAGCCGCATTCCAAGTCTCCAACAAAAAAACACCAAATGTTGTACATGATTTTGAAACAAAAATTCCTAGAATTTCTTCCATTCAGTTTTCTAAGTTGTGCATCCTCAATTAGAAATTAGCTTTTAAAATCTAACTCGACTATATATATCTAATATTTCGACCAACTGCTTTCAGGTTGATTCTCGAGCATAAACATTATGCAGCGATGCAATGATCATAGTTCAAATTTCATTTTTTCTATTTCAGATTTTTATTTTATATTCATTTGTCAGTCAAGCTCTTTTCTACAACTGCAGGTAGATTACTCAACCCCCCTCGCAAGCTTCCTCGACCACAAAACCTCAACATCGACTCCTCAACAGCGTCTCTTCAACGATAGCATCCTTTCGGGTTATTGTTTTTTAGCGTTTCGCTTTTACATTCTACCAGGGCATCTTCTATTTTGTTTAGATGCTCGACCACAATTTTCAACATGCGTTTTCATTTTAATAGCATGTTTGTCAACAAAAATTTGTTTCCCGACTTTTACATGGTATTTTACAATGGAAAATTATTGGTTTGCTGGCTGTCAAGCATGTATATCTATTTTCATAGCACTTCTTCTGCTTTGACTCAATGTCATTTCCCTGTCTAAATTGTGCTGCTTCAACTCATTACTAATAGCATCCCATAATCACAAAAAAATAATAACAACAACTGCTTTGACCCAAGCAACCACATGCAATAAACATCTGCTTCACTTTTTACAAGAGATTGAGTGCATTGTCGTCAGCGAGTAATGTCGTCATCCACGTCCAATGTTGGCACCCACGATCAGTGTTGCCTCCCCGACCAATGTCGCCTCCCCCGACCAATGTCGCCGCCCCCGACCAATGTCGCCGCCCCCGACCAATGTCGCTGCCCCAGACCAATGTCGCCGCCCCCGACCAATGTCGTCACCCCCGACCAATGTTGCCCCCACGACAAATGTCGCCCCCACGACAAAAGTCGCCCCTCATGACAAATGTCTCCTCTATGACAAATGTTGTCACCATAACAAATGTCGCCCCGCACGGTGTCCCCTGTGCACGACTGCTTGTACTGTATAATATGTTAATATGTGTAATAATTAATTATTATGTACATTTTTGTATAGTATAATTATTATACTTGTATATGTTAAAATGTTTATATAATATTTATTATTATACTTATACGTTATAACAATATAAGTAAAACTTATTTGAAATATTATTACAGATGCCTCATTGGCTTGTTGGATTGAGCTGTTTCTCTTGTCCTTGAGGTTTCAGGATCCAGACCGAACAGCCGCATTTTAAAATAAAATTTTAACAGCTGGCGGTTTCCAAAACACGCTCCAGTTCGTCGGTCCCCAGTCAGTCCGCCCAGTTTTTTAGAGTTATAGGGGTAAAATCGTTATTTCACATAGGTTTAGGACACCCTAGTAGTAGGTTTAGGAGACCTACTAAAAAGTGGATTTAAGGGGGTGCAAGTTGGGGCCCTCCCCCCCCCCCAAATTGTTTTTTTGATTAAGTGCAATCTCCGAACCAAAAAATCCTAAATCTCTCTTTTTCTCACAGCCGGCCCCCGCAACTCCGTTCGCGACTCCGCAATATCAATCTCAGGACATATTAAACGCTATACATTTGGTTTCAACAACGAAAGTTCTTATTCAAAAATTACGGGCATCGAGATGGGAAAATTTTTTGCAAGATATGAATTTATTTTGTGAGAAAAATGAGGTTGAAGTTCCAGACATGACAGCTCGATACAGTGATCGTCGATTTCGAAGTCCACGTGATATAATTACAGTGGAATATCATTTTCGGGTAGATATCTTTAATTCCACTATAGATTGTGGGTTACAGGAGATGAACTCAAGATTTAATGATAATTCAATGGAGCTACTTCGTCTTAGCATGACTTTAGATCCAAGCAATAATTACAAATCTTTTAATATTGATGATATATGTGCTCTTGCAAAAAAAAATCTACTACCAGGATTTTAGTGAACACGAGTTTTTTGTGTTGAATACTCAGTTGCAACATTATGAGTTTGATGTTCCTGCTCATAAGGATTTGAAGAATCTACTTACAATTACCGAACTATGTCAGAAATTGATTGAGACAAAAAAATCATAGATATATTATCTTATTAATAGATTACTTCGACTCATTTTGACCCTTCCAGTCTCAATGACAACTATAGAACGATCATTTTCAGCTATGAAGATTGTTAAAACAAGGCTTCACAATAAAATGGAGGATGAATTTCTAGCAAATTGCATGATTTTATATATTGAGAGTGAAATAGCAGAGAAGTTTGACAGAGATTCGATCATAGATGAATTCTATGAATTGAAAAACCGTCGTGCCCAATTGAAGTAACTTTTATATTGTTATTTATGTGTCATGTTATTTGTAAGTATTGTTTCTTAATTCTAAAATATTTAAACAAAAAATTAAAAAGAAATTATATTTTCGCAATTTTTTCCCACTTGTCTTATGTCTCGGCCCCCCCTCACTGAACTTCCTGGATCTGCCCCTGGACAGACAACAGTATTTCTTTATATATGGTAGAGATATTAAGGGGTTAAAACTTATAAAAAAATAGTTAATAATTTGAGTTAATCTTTGCTAAAATCATTTAATACCTCATGACTTTGCATTATCTTATTTTTAATCATTTTTGTACTTGTTTAGTTAAAATAAATTAGATTTACTTTTATTTTGTTTATATTTCATGAGTAATATGTTGACTCATGTAGTGTTCCTAATTAAGGTAATATGTAATTTTTGAAAAACTTTCTTAAATATTTGTACTTTTTCATTGTCATTTTCTTTATGTTTTTCACTTTTATAAAATCTATCATCTCTTGGGTTTCACTTAGAAAATCTATCATTTTTTTATGATTTTGGAAAAGACTGTCTCCATTAATAGGAAGGACTGGTCATTGAAGCTCGATGATGGTTTATGGGCTTATTAGACGGCATACAAGACTGACATCGGTTGTACAATGCACCGATTAGTCTATGACAAAGTGTGCCACCTTCCAGTTGATTTAGAGTACCGTGCTTATTAGGCATTGAAATTCTTTAATCTTAATTCTACTTTGGCTCCGAGCAAAAAAAATTCCAACTAAATGAACTAGATAAATTGCGTGTTAATGCCTATGAAAATAATAAGTTTTATAAGGAGCGCTCGAAATTCTATCATAATAAAAATATTAAATTTCCTAAAAGTTTTTCAAAGGGGATCTCGTACTTCTTTACAGCTCTCACCTTCGTTTTTTTCTGGTAAATTAAAGTCCTGATGGTATGGCCCCTTTGTTGTCAAAGAGGTTTGACCATATGGGACCGTTCTTATTTCCCACCCGGAACTCGGCTCCTTTAAAGTAAATTCTATTTTTCTAATGATACTTTGACGACCAATTTTGATTGAGACCCTCACCATATAATCTTCCATGCCAATTAGCCAAGCTATATGACAGTAAACAAAGCATTTTTGGGAGGCACCCCAAACTTTATCTTCTAATTATTTTTGTTAATGTTTTCTTTGTTTTAACATGTTTTTGCAGGTTTCCTTCCAGCCTCCCCAACTTCACCATCAGGGATGTCCTCTTTCCTCCCCTCTTCTTTTATTGCATTTTTATCCCTTCATACTTAGTTTTAAGCATTAGGGGTAATGTTTAACTTTAAATATGGTGGTATAGTTCCTTAATAAAAAAATACTATAAATTACAAAATTCCAAAAAAAAATATTTTTCTTTCCTTTGTCTTTAGTATATAAGATATATATATATATATATATATATATATATATATATATATGACTGCCCGACACAGAGCTTCTCTCCTACTGCCAATCGCGACATTACCTTGCCCGCCTCTACGGTGCCGCGTGACTGTACCCGACCCGCCACTACGACCTCGCAAAACAGTACTCGGCCCGCCCCTGACGGGCTTCGCCCGCCCACGACGATAATTTAAGAAAAAGATATAAATATAATTTTATAAATAACGAAATTTAAAATTATAATTATAAATGTACATATATATAATGAATAATATATATAATTATTATTATATATAGTATATTTATATGTAACAATGAATTATATTATACTTATATTTATGTAATGTTTTTTATGAAAATACATAAAATATAACAATATAAGTATAAATTATTTGAATTGTTATCATAGTTGACTCCTTGCCTCATTGGATTGAGTTGTTTCTCCTCTCCTTCAGGTCTTGGGATCGAAACCAGATAGCTTTAAATTAAAATATAATTTTAACAGCCAGTTGTCTGAGTTTTTAAGAGTTATATGAGCAAAATCATAATTTCATATAGGTTTAGGACACCCTAGTAGTAGGTTTAGGGGACCTACTAAAATGTGGAGAGATAAATGATTTTATTGTGCACAATCAGACGGTTGTTGAATTATGAACTCATGATCTGACGACTTGTGGAATTTTGAACTCATGATATTCGCAGACCGCAGTATTTCTTTATATATGGTAGAGATATATATGAGTGACCAACAAGGGGCTCCGCCCCTACGACCAAGTGCGACAATACCCGACGGGCAACCGTGGGCTACGCCCTCCCCCAGCTACTGCACCTGCAACATATACATATGAGTACTCAACATGACCGTAAAAAATATACATCAAAATTACGCCACGGGCCTCCGGCCCTATGTTACAGCAACAACAATTCGCCTGCCCTCAGCGGGCTTTGCCCGCCTACATCAATAATTTTAAGAAAAAGATAGTAAAATTTTAAAATTATAATTATAAATGTATATATATAATATAAAATTATACACACAATGAAATTATTAATTATATATAGTACTATTTATATAATTATTATAATATACAGTATAATATGTTAATATGTGTAATAATTAATTATTAGGTATATTTTTGTATAATATAATTATTATACCTGTATATGTTAAAATATTTAAATAATGTAATTATTATACTTATACATAATAACAATATAAGTAAAAATTATCTGAAATATTATCATAGATGCCTCCTTGGCTTGTTGGGTTGAGTTGTTTCTCTTGTCCTTGAGGTTTCAGGATCCAGACCGAACAGCCTCATTTTAAAATAAAATTTTAACAGTTGGCAGTTTCCAAAACACGCTCTGATTCGTCGGTCCCCGGTTAGTCCGCCTTCTTTTTTTAGAGTTATAGGGGTAAAATCGTAATTTCACATAGGTTTAGGACACTCTAGTAGTAAGTTTAGGAGAGCTACTAAAAAGTGGAGAGAGTGTGTGATTTTATTGAGCTCGATCAGACAGTTGTTGAATTAGGAACTCATGATCAGACTGCTTATGGATTTTTGAACTCATGATATCGAGAAACCACAGTATTTCTTTATATATGGTAGAGATATTAAGGGGTTAAAACTTATAAAAAAATAGTTAATAATTTGAGTTAATCTTTGCTAAAATCATTTAATACCTCATGAGTTTGAATTATCTTTTTTTTTAATCATTTTTGTACTTGTTTAGTTAAAATAAATTAGATTTACTTTTATTTTGTTTATGTTTCATGAGTAATATGTTTACTCGTGTAGTGTTCCTAATTAAGGTAATATGTAATTTTTGAAAAACTTTCTTAAATATTCGTATTTTTTCATAGTCATTTTCTTTATGTTCTTCACTTTTATAAAATTTATCATCTCTTGTTTTCTCTTTTAAAAATCTTTGAAATGATTGATTAGTGTTAAGTATAGTAGATGTGAACCAATCTAGACACTTATTATCTTCATTTCTCATGAAAAGTCAATTATCTTTATTTTTTATCTGAAATTTGCGTCTCTTGAATTTTTCAGTACTTTGTTTTAAGTAGACGTAAGCGCATGAAGATGGACTAGGCAACTTTTTGATTAGTTTGAGTGTTTGCATACCGAACCTTAAATTCTTAATCATTATTAGCCATGTTGTGTCTTTTCTATTTTCTTTTTGTAAACCCACTAATTTTTCACCAAAGCCATATAACTTACCCATGTTGCACACTTAAAACATTTTGAGTTTTATATGTCACTTGTGTATACTATATTTTGTAAAAATAGTGGAGATTTGTATTATATCTCAATTACAACAAAAAAAGAAAAAAAGTTAATCGCTTTAAAAAAGGAAGAAGATATGTATATGTATATAAATATTAAAAAATTGATTATGAATTTTGACCCCAACTTTATATTGCAAAATTACTTTGAGTGTCAATTTTTTCTGTAGCAACAAATTTTTTTACAAAGCTATTCATTTTGGTTTAAGTGTGTTTTGCCCTTCATAAACATCTTTGTTAGCCTGTATGTCTTAGCTTGTGGACAAACAAAATAATAAGTCTGAGGGAATTTGATGATGCGTAATTTAATTCAAATTATTAATACAAAAACATTAATAGTATAATATAAATTTATATTGTTAATTTTGTCTGTTAAATAGTGTTTTTTATAATTCTATCATAATCATGCTTATTTTACCATTTTGCAGGTTCTTGTAGCATTTTGGTAAAAATCCTAAAAAACACACCATCGATCAGGGCGTGCCAACTTAAATATCAAGTTTAGTCATCCTACCGTGTTGCTGTGATGAATTCATGAAAAAAAATTAAAGTCTAAACCTCTCCAAGGTCAACCCAAGCGACTCCAAAGTCAGGCTCAAGCCCCTCCAGCCAGGCGCTTGCCTCTCCCAAGTCGAAACAGCCATTTTGCTAGAATTTCACTACCGCTGCTGGTAGCTCTGTCGACATGTCGCTGGGCCAATTTTGGCATCAACGCTCCCGGCCGCCTTCACACCAATTGAGTTACCGCCCCACGGTAGTTAGCTACCGCCCCACGGTAGTTAGCTACCGCCCGCGGTAGCTCCCAGACCTTTAAATATTGCTCATTTCCACACTTTTGACACACAATCCTTCCTAGTTCATTTTAGCATATGAGAGAGTTTTTTGGGAGTTTCTATTAGAGTGTTTTAGCTTAATGTTTTTATGATTTTAATGTTCTTGTAATTTTTCTTTTTAATCTTGCACTTCTTTCTTTAGTACTCTTGTTATTTCCTTGCACTCTTTTAATTGTAGTTTTTTTTTTGCACTTTTTGTAATTTTTCTTTAATAAGAAATAAATTAGTTTGTTTTACCGTTATTTTCCTCTCTCTCTCTCTTATTATACCTTCTCTTAATATGATTTTCATTTCCTCCATTATTATGAGTAACTAAACTTTGTTTAGTGTTTGATCGAGATGATCCGAGGAATGAAATGATTTTCGAATCTTAATCTATATTTTTTCTCTCTTTTAAAGGATGTTTAGAATTTACTCTTGATTAATATTTAGAGAGATCATATCATCGATATATGATTATCTCTTTTGTTTTTGTATTCTAGTAGTCGAAAGGATCATGCGTACAGATGGATCACTCGCGGGTAAAGGAAATTGAATGCAATCTTTGAAAGAGGATGACATAAATTCTCCGGGTTGGAGTCAAATCCAATATAGGGCTTCATCAAATAATGCGAGTTTTAGGGGATTCGATTATAGAACGATAGTTCGGTTGATCAGCCTAAACTTAGTTGGGTGTAGCCTTGAAAAAGGTGAGTTTATATTTTGGGAACCTCCACGGTCCAAGCATTTTTGTTAAATAGAATTAAAGTTTTATATATTTTTGGTCTTTTCAATCCAAGGTGATTCGAGATCAAATACTAGTCTCTTAATTATAGTTTAATCATCCTCTTTTATATCATAACCTTTCTCTTATTTACAAACCAACTCAAGATATATAATCAATAAAATAATGGAAATCTCTTTTAAGTAGAAGTAATCGACGCATCTTGATTCTAATACGACCTTGATATTATAACTTATGCTATAATCGATAAGGTATATTTGTCTTTATCGAATATAGATCCGGAGAACATCATCTTCATCATCATCTTCTTTCTTTCATAAAACACCTCCAGGATTTTCACCATCAAATAGGTTAGGGCTTTCTCCTCCTTGATCTTCTTCTACAGCAGATGGAAGAAGCTCTGGCTTTAAGTCTTGATTGACCCTCTCTTGTTCTTCTGAAATCAATCAGGAAGAACTAACTTCAGTTAGCAGAGAATAGTGCTTCATTTTCTGGTTTCACGATTTGAGCATTGGCGCTATTCAATTGCCCAAGCATATCCTCCTTTATACCTTTGACTTCTATAACGATCTTGAGAAACCTCTTTTCATTGGCATTGTCAAGAATAGAATAGTCTATCCTTTATGTATCGCCACCAATTTTGAATCCTGCCAATCTCTACGGGCTCAACGGTAATATTTAACCTTGTTTCATCGATATTGTTGAGTATAACCTCCTTTCTCAGCGGTATCGGTCTTGGCACTGAGAACTGCTTCATTCTGCTTCTTCTCCATGATATCGTTGAGTTGAGACTTCATTCTCAACGGTATGTCAATGATACAGCCGACACAGGTATACCTACTCAGCGGTATGGTCCATGATACAGTGGACACTGCTATACCGACTAAGTGGTATAGTTCATCTTTACTCTAAACCTGTTTTAGAGTCAATCAAAAATATGTCATGTATAAATATGAAGTAGACATGCCATCAAATACATTTTGCTCTTATCATTGTAGGTGTTGCTTCTTCAAATATAGGAATATTGAGGGCAATATTCCCAACATCTTTGGCCACACCAAAATCATTATGCTTCGCCTATCGCTTGACAGGTAGAGGAAGAGAGTGCAAAAACCCTAAATCGAAGGCCGACACTTGAGAATGATCGTGCGACGGAGCGATGGGAGGAAAAAGGCAAGAATCGCGTAAATAGTTGGGGCTGAAAAAAGCTAGGACGCGGAAACAACAAAGGCGGAAAAATAGCTGGGGCGAAAATAGCCTGGGCGAAAATAAACCTAGGTCGCGCGGCGCTCGAGCATTTTTTGGATTAAAAAGCTCGAGTGTATTATTTATATGTATTGACATTGTTTAGTAGTCATGGACGAAAAGCCCGATCGGGCCGGGTTTGGCCCGGCGCGATCGGGCCCGGGCTTTTTCCAAACCTGTCTCGGCCCGGGCCTAGTTTAAACCGGGTCGGGCCGGGCTCGGGCTCGGGCTCCCTCTCAAAAGGGAAGCCCGGTTAGGCCCTTCTGGCCGGGCTAGGCCCGGGCCGACCTAAATTCAAAAATTCCACCTAAACAGGCGGGATTAAAATCCCAATCCCGCCTATGATTAGGCGGGATTAAAATCCCGAGATTAAAATCCCACCTGATTAGGCGGGATTAAAAAATCCCGCCTGGAGGGATTAAATTCCTTAGCTTGGCACTGGGCTCAGGTTAGCCGAGCACCGGGCCGGGCAACCGGCAATAATGGGGCCCGGTAAGGGCCCCAAGCCCGGCCTTGCCCTTGGCCGGGCTTCTCCCGGGCCAGGCCATGTCGGACTTTTGCCGGGCCGGGCCTGTGCGGGCTTTCCGAGCCCGGGCTTTCTGCCCATAACTATTGTGTAGTTACCTTTCAATTTTAAAACAAATTACAACAATACTTGCCTCCATGTGTCAAAACATCACTCCACCTCCTCTCTCTCTCTCTCTCGGTATATAACTATAGATGTATTATAAATTTTGTTTT